>JAUNZM010000404.1:3600000-3955851 GCA_033459285.1 Clamator glandarius
GTAGGCTGCTACCACAACCAGTTACTCTAGCAAGATGAGAAGCTACATAAAGACTTTCTTGAACATGGTTCAGAAGTGTCACAAGGCCTATGATGAACAGAAATCAGACTACCTTCTGTGCTAAATGAAAAGTACATATTTGATCTTGTCTTTTGTAGCGTAACACATAGCAGTGTGTATATGTGCCTAATAAAAAAAAAGGCAACCCCAAACACTCCATCACACATACTGCTACCTTGGGGGACGTGATGAGGACATTAACATGACAGATATTTGTTATGTTGCTTCATGAACTGCTGGAAAGCACTCAGATGCTCCAGTGATGAGTGTGGACATATAACAGTTAATGAGAAGAGAAGGAACTAGAAAACTGACATTTGTTTTCCGCTCCCATTTTTCCTGGGCCTGAAATATAGATAGACAATGAAGATATTTTCATGAGGAAAGACATAAACCATCTACAAAAAAACATGACAAAAGCTTTTTCCACTCTATTCATGGAACTGAACATTTGCTGTCCCTGCTGCAATGAGTTGAGGTGTAAATGCATCCACTGGGAAACATGATTATGAGGATAACACATCTCATATCAGCTTGCATCATCTTGCTGATGGGCTTCACCAGGATGCATGTGAAGCAAGTTCATTTTCACACCTGAAACCCTCGAGGCTATCGCAGCTGGTGTTTAGACTGCAATGTGAGGAAGTGTATTAAGACTTAGGACTGTGCAGGAGTGCAAATGCTTCTGCTGCACTCCAAGTGCCTCTGCTGCTAGTAAGGGTTTTTCTTTAACTGTCTGCAGCACTGCCTTGTCTTTATTGTTAAAGATTGAAGAGAAAGAGACCCATTGAATGTACAAACAACTGGGATGTCCTGTGCACAGGTGATCAGTGTTATTATGAAAGCTGTAGTATTTTCTTGGAGTTAGAGTATCTGGTTTGGTTGCACAGTCAGTGTGAAAAAGTAAAACAATATTTTTCTTGAAGTGAACACTTTGAAAAAAGTGGTTTCAGGGTGACCTGAAATTCTTTGTTTGCTCCTGAATGAGCAGCTGGTTCCTATTCAACAGGGAACTACGGTACATCTCCTCTACAATCAGAGGATCAGTTGCTTCTCCAGTATCTGTAATGTCAAAGATCTAGAATGTATACTTTGACTTATCACTGGTAGTTAGGAAGTTTTGAATGTAACTCGTTTTTCTCTGCCAAATGAAGTGGCATAATGTATCAATGGGCTTTGAATGCAAAAACTACTTTGAGATAATCTGTAATTTATATGAGCTGTTACCAATACTCCTGTACAGAAAAATCTAAGTGCAAGTTCCTTATTGTTTTGGTAGGCCATTTGCTCATGTTAGATACTCTTGTGGAGACGTTTTGGATATGTATGCTACCTGTAATTGTTTGGATTTACTTGCATTACTGTTACCACATTTTAGACAAGTTGTCACATTCAGTTTTAGATTCTATGCTTTTTAATGCAACATTCTACCTGTGTTTTTAATAGATACTTTTAAAAGCAAGAGATTATAATAGTCTCCACCTTGTTACAAGAACTCAGACTCCTTTCTTGTAAATGAACATCACGGCCTCAACTGGAAAAAAAAAGAAAAAACCCCCAATTTCTGAAATTAGAAAGATAAATCCCAGCTTTACAGATACTTAACTAGCACAGCAAACTACAGAAAGGATAGGCATGAGCATAACAAAGGAAATCACTAATAGTGTTCTTTGCTGTGTCTTAAAGTGACATAGAACTTCAGGATATGTAAAACACACAACTATGTAAAATTAAAATGCTCTCCCAAAAACTGAAGAAATCACTTGAGTAGGAAACATTTTTGGATCATCAAAAGTAAAGGTTGTTTTCAGGTTGTTATTGTGGTGGGTTTTGTTTGATTCTTTTTGTTTGTGTGGTTTTGGTTTATTTTTAACAAAAAACCCCTCAAAATACTTTTGGCAGCAGTACTTCTTGGTTTGGTAAACAGAAATTATTCATGGACTTAGAACTAATATCACTCTTTCAGATCTTTAGTGCCCCGAAAATGTTGCTTCTGCAGCTGCAAGTAGTGACTAGTGAGGATCAGGGACGGTATTCCATGTGAATGTTTTTATAAATTGCTGGAATTGGGTTTTTTGTATGTGCTATTTAAGATTTATTTGATCTGGTAATAATGTGAAAGCTGCCCCTCCTAAACTGCAATGGGGACATGGGGTGAGAATTTAAATGCGGCTTCTGCGTGAAACCAGCAGACACACACTGTGGAAATTGGAAGCTCCATGAAAATCTCCTATGTGGGCACAGACCATCCTCCAAATGGTAGTGAAGCTCTTCACATGCCAAACTCTTTTGCCAGTGCATGAAGCTCTTCACATGCCAAACTCTTTTGCCAGTGCATGAAGAAGAGATAGAGATTAGCTCCTGTTTTTGATGTAGGTTTTGGACACAGCGAAGGATGTGGATTAATGTCTTGAAAAGGCATATTAACATACAAAATACATGAAAATGAAATCACAAAAACATTTATTCCTTTCTGCAAGTAGCTCCTGGCTTGGATTCAGGCAACTGGATAATGAAAGAGGAAGCAGATCGCACATTTTGACTTTCCTCCAGCACTCAGGTACTTGTCAATGAAGCCTCCAACCATAGTATTGTGGATATTTTTTATGCAAATATTTGTATGTCTGTCTAGGAATTAAAAGATCATCCAAAATGAGGTTTTAGTTTACTTCACAGGAACCTTGCAGAAAAGGGCTCTGGTGCTCTGTTGAATAGGACTAGTATACACTGAAATATTGCCACTCAGTCAGTGCAGTCTAAAGACTTTGTCATCAGTAAAGCCAACAGAAGGGATCACATTCCCTTAGATAGCCTCAGCTGGCTCAACAGTGTTTATTTGTGGCTGGAGCAAGGGCACTTGTGGTCCCTGGATTGGAGTTTTTGTTGTGGAGAGCCCTTGCATTTACACTAAGCACTTTAAACATCTGAGAAGCAGTCTCCTGGAAGATCTGCTACCAGTGTCAGTCAGCAATATCATTCCTTACCTTATGAAATTTAGTCTTAGTTTATTTACTGCCTCTGAGAAATGTTGTATATCCCTCAGATTCAGCTGCTCATTTCCTGCATGTCCTAAAGATTTGCTCTTTTTCCTTCATTGGTTTAACTTGGTAATGCCATTTCCCAAAATATTGATATATCTGTGCCTTCTCTTTCCTCCTGCTCTTTTCACTGTTACACGCTCCCATTCTCTCCTTTAAGTCTCTCTTCAGGTTCCAGCTTTTTCCACATTATTCCTGCTTTGCCCTGTCACGTTAGGCACTCTTCGCCCTTTGCACTTTTCAGGACATCATTACTCACTTCAAAGACATTACTGAGTCCTGAGAAATGTATAACAGAGGGGGATTCATAGAGAAGGAGGGGGAAAATAGGACCTTTGGCTGGCTCTCCACTTTTTTATTAACAAATACCCTTTGGTAATGAAGACTTCAAGGGGGCTTCATTAAGGTTTAAGAAGAGAACAGCATGAAAGTTAATTATCTGGAGCCAAGAATCTGTGTTTTTCCTTCAGCAGTCCAGTACTATGCTTTAAAAGCAATCAATGGAGAGTTGTCTGGCAAACATTCAATCTTTCTTGAAATGTTCAGTGTAATTAGAGCCTCTCCTGTCTGTCATGAGAAGACAAATTGTTTGTGGACTGTTAGAAGCTGAGTACTTTAGTATGCCTTCATACTTTATCATAATTATGTTACCAATAGTCTTGGAAATTTCACAAGCTGAGAAAAGGGAACTTATTACTGAGCTAATTGCTTGGCAACAAATTACTGCTATTCTTGGAGAAATACTCTATTTTTTCCCCTTTATTTTATTTAAGGCCCTCAATATTGGCAATGTGAATACAAACCAGCTTAGAAGCTTTCTGTAAAAAGAATCATCCGTCCCATTGTTGTGGCAAATACATTTTCTAGCTGGGGCTATGAACCTCTGTGAAGGGAAAAAAAAATGGCAATTCAAGTCTGTCTAAAATTAACTGGTTGGAGAGGCAGGGAGATGTCATTAGTTTCACAGAAGCTATTGTCAGCTGCCTATGGCAAAAATAATTTTGGAGTTTTTCTTTGTTGACACTTTCTTGATGCTTTAAAGCCATTACACCTTTGCATGTTGCTCTTGCCTGATAACCGTAAGGCATAATGTGATTGCTATAATGCAAAGGCATACTATAGCCTCAGTCCAGCGAGAATGCGTGTGTGTGGGATTGAGATGTGGTAGAAGAATTGATTTAGGTTTAGGGAGCAGTACTAAATGCTTAATCGTTTTTTGGAGTGTCTCAGTAGTGACAATGCTTTTCACTTCAAGCCTTTGAAAAAATGATAAAGTTTGACTGAAATGGTCAGTTAATCATATTACGTAGACAAATGAGATGAATGAGTGAGTTCAGTTTGATTTGTCATCTTCAAAGCCGCCACTCTTTTATAACATTCAGTCACTACATAGTGTGTGTTAGTGGAGTTACAAAAATGATTTTTACAATAGAAGGCTGACCAGGTTTGGAGTTAACTACACATGAAAGTACTTCCTTGTAAAGTAGGGTAGTTAGAATACTAAGAGAAAAAGAAAGCATGTCTCTAGACCAAGTAGACCAGGAAGTTTAGGATGAAGTGTCAAATGTGCAAACTGCAGTTCAGCTGTCTCCTCCCAAAGGGTGGGGAGAATACTGTTTTAAAATACAGATCTCAATGAGGCTGTGGCAATTTTGCCATCTGAGAGTCTAACCTAAAATATCCAGCTGCATTGTGATATTTAATTCTATAAAGGATTAAACAGAGAGTAATAAGAATGTCTTCCTATTTAGGACATTAGAACAAGTAGCCCAGGAGATAGGACTTGGTATGTTTGGTTTTCACTACCTTCTGTAGTGCTATCTCGTACTGATGGTGTGCAATACCTTATAGAATGAAACAGGATGTGCCAGCTGCCTTCCTTCAAGAAAAAAAGCAGGTGTTTCTGTGCATTGCTAATAAGTATCTGATCTGCATCACACAATTCTTAACATAAGATACCTACTTACCACTAGTCTCATGTTTCTGTTTGGAGTAAGTGTCTGATACAGTGGCTTTTCCCGGTTCAGAGCAAGAGCCATTTCACTGTTCCCCTCCCTGATTTACATGCAGTACATTGTATTTTGTGTGCCGGGTATCATTCAGAGAAAACGTGTTTAAGCTCTGTTGTATTGAGATGCAGCTTTTTGATCGATTCCTCAGTCATGGCAACTTCTCTTTTCATAAAGCTTCTGACATAATTGTGTTTTGCTTCTTCTCTTACCTATTCTGTGTCCTGTCACAGGATGCTGTGCCTGGCTTCTTTCTTACTGTTCCTGGCTTCTTTCTTACTGTTCCTGGCTTCTTTCTTACTGTTCCTTTCAGTGTGCAGTATTCCTTGATGGAAACATCTTTTATTTTCTTCTCTGCTGTTCTTTGACCACTTCTTTTCTATTATACTCTCCACAATTTTTCTTGCTTTTTATGTTTCGTTTTCTAGCTAGCTAGCTTATATTTACTTCCTTGGACATTAAAGATGGATTCTTAAAGGAAATTTAAGAAATGTACTCAGATCTCTTAATTTCCTAAGTGGTGGAGTCAGCTTTCTTTTTCACACTAAGTTGATTTCCATCTCTTGGGGAGCCTGGGAGCATGGAACTGCCTTGGTATATTTTTTATTTTTCAAACGCGACTTGTGAAGTGCTTAGATATTGCAGAACAATCCATACATGAGTATAATGTAAAGACTTGATAGATCCTGTGCAAGAGGTACATGAAGTGTTGCTGCTGCTGCTCAAGGCCACTTGACAAGGGCCATGGAAAGTGTCTGAATACCTCCTAGATTCTGGTCAGCTTCTTCAGCCAACTTTCACATCCTAACCTAACTCACAGTGACATTTCTGTTGGTCTAGGACATTGTGAGAGTCTGCGTTGGCTTTCTGGGTTTTCTCAGTGAACCTGATCCAGAAGCCCTAAGGCAGTAATACTGTGTTGATCATGGGGGGAGAGAAATGGTATTAGAGCTGGCAGGAGAAAAGTAATCCTTTGCAGCACTGTGGCTAGTCCTCGAAAACTGCTGCTTCTCATGTCCCTAGCTTACCCTTTGCTGTGTCTTGGTACTGCAGTGGGTGGTGTAACTCAAGGCAGCCTACTGTTATTTGGAGTGTAAATTTTAAAAGAGCTGTTGAGACAGCATCTAGCAAATAGGCAACAGAAAAATTGAGAGTTTCCCTCACTCAAGCTGTCTATGTCCTAACCAGGAAGGACTAATAAGACATACTAGGAATAATTTTGTATTTTAAAGAAAAAGATAGGGGATTAAGTTTGTATCCTTCATCAGAAAGCAGTCTAAGAAATTATCCTTTACAAAGGAAAGCAGGCATAATTGACCTTGGTATAAAAGTAATCTCCCACACAAAAGTGTGGGTTTGGATTTATGCAATATATGAAGGCTGTCTCTGTGCAGAGTGGAAGAACTTCCCAAATCTTTCTGTGAGGAAACACACATGCTACAAGACTTGCCTAGATCCATCAAGGAATATCAGACAAACTGCCATGTGTGGCAGCTCTCTTCCCATTCTGGCTTTGATGGTAGCTAGCGTGGGTAGGCCAATTGTTCTAGGTCATACAAGTCAAATCAGTGTGTGAGTGAGTTTTACAAACAGAGCAACACTAGCAAGCTGCACATAAAGAGCTTGCGTACTTCCAACTGATTTTGTGAAGCGATTTGTATGACAGCAAGATTTTTAGATACCAGTACAATAAAACTTTGTAGACATTGTCCCTGTTTGTTTTCAAAAGTTTTGTCCTTTGGTTAACAATGCACAGTCACCATCTTCATATTCTACTCTGTTCTGTGTACTCAGATTGTCTGGGATGTTTCCTCTCTCATGACTTTTTTAAAGGCCAAGACTTTGGACAATGCCTGATCTGTGGAGGACAGCTTGTGCCCAGACTCTGCTTCACATGTGTCTATAGTTAGAATTGTGTGCTCCCTGTTGCTTGTTAATCTGCCTTTTTGGATAATTGCCACCCATTGATAATAGAGTGCTGAGAATGACCTGCCTTCTTACTAAGTGACGAGGAAAGGGGTATATGTAAAATAACTTCCTTAGCTCCAAGCAGGAGCTAACACTGCATCCATAACACACCACTGCACTTTTTTTTTCTTTGATGAATGCCTTCCAATAACACCAGTTTTATAAGATCTGGCTGTGGCTTAGAAGAAACAAGGCTGGAGCCCCTTAATATTTTGCTCAACAGCAAATATTTAGGACTTTATAAAATGGGGTGGATAACTGTTAAGGAGAAATATGTGAAATATCAGTATCACAGATGGTTGTTTAAAGAGGCAGTGATTATGGCAAAAATTCATTTGTACTGGAAATACTACAGTAAGATCAGATGATATTTGATGACATATGAACAAATGTATGTCTAGGGATTAATGTATAGTATAAGTTCTTCCCATTACATATTTTATCTCACCTAAATCTCTTTGAAAAGATCTTTCAAGAAATATTTCCTGTAACTAAAATCTGCTATGCTCTTCTGCTTGGAGTCAATGAAAAGGCATTTGATGACCTGTGCGAAGTGATAATCATAGAGCAGAAATTAATGCCATGTGATGTCATTTGCCTTGCAGTCTGAAGCAGGCAACACTGAGCACAGAAGAGTTGAGCTGTGTAGAAGAAAATAAGACTGAGGGAGTAAAGTAGGTTTTTCTACTAGTGGTGGATTCCTTATTTGTTTCATTACTCATGAAAAGACCTAGGATGATTTTCTTTCAGAAGTGCCCAGAGAATCCTATCACTACATTTTTATTAACTACAATGGATGCTTGTGTCCAAGGCATAATCTCTACCCCTAAATCTTAAATAAAAACTGTGGGTTTTGGAGGTTTTGTAAACACTGCCTAAACGACAGAGACCAACTCATGTCCCTATAGCAGTTCTACTACTGATTGCTTTGCTGTATCTACCTCATTTGCAGTGTATCTGGGTTATTCATCTGTTTTCCAGCTTGTTCATCTGTTTTCCACCTTGCATGCAGATATCTGAACTCTGGTGTACTTTTCAAGTATAAAAAGTATCTTTAGAACTTGTGGGATAGTTTGAATATTTGAATGCTCTTTCTACAGTTTTCAATGTCATTAAAACATTTATGACCTTTTACAGGACACATTTATCTGTGTGAAGTATCTGCAGATGTTGGCAGCAAAGATAAAGGGTGAATTGACTTATCCAAAATTAGCTAGATTTTATTTTGATGTGTTAGAGGCAGCATATCTGTTCCAAGTCCAGTCATCCTAAAAAATAGACTTTAAAAGTTGTGACGTGTGACTGAGTTTGGTCCATCAATTGTAACTCATAGTTCATATTGCCACTGTCAACATATTATTCAGATTCTTGTTATGTTATTGTATCTTAAAACCTGTCCTGTTTTCTGTTGAACAGGACTTTCAGGATGTTATTGGCATTGGCATTTGTTTTGGAATTTTCCTTGATAAGGTCACATTTTGTGAAAGGATGTGCCTTGTTGATGAAATGCCAAGCCCAGGAAGTAGCTTATTGGTTATCAGGCAATTAGTAATATGGAAACATCTGCATTTTTTTCTGTAGTCTGATAAGAATTAAAGGATTAACTTTTTATTCCCTATAAGGTAGCCTGCTCCATAGTAAGGCATGCTGATCATGTAAACTGTGACACAATAAAGTCATATCCACCATCAGCTTTTATTTACAATACATAGCTCTTCGTCAGCAACCAGACTTTTTCATGTGGGAAAGCATGCACATCTTAGTTGAAAGTTTAGCCTTTAAAACTACATTTGTAGGGGTATAGTTTTTTCATGTGAAGTTGAGTGAAATAGCTGCAATATCCAGTAGTGGTGCCACCACTAAAATGCAGCAACAAAGACCTGCAACCTGTAGGAAAGTTAATTGATGGATCTTTCATCCTTGTCTACATCTGATTTGCCAATACAGATTTTTCTTCTCTGTAACCCCCAAATTTCTTGCTAGGGTGAAAATTATTTGGGAAAACTGTTTATCTTGTTTGCATAGCTTCAGTTAATGATCATTCCTTTTTCTAAATGTGGTGCTTTTGATTTGTCATACTGAATTCTGAGAGCTTGGAGAGACATACCTAAAAGACACAATTAAAATGTTTAGCTACAATATGTCTTGGTTTAGATTAACTAACCTTTTACATGTAATACACTAAAAATAAAGAATGATAGTTTTTGCATACTCTGTTCTCCTTCCCACTTTCCTTTCTCCCTTTATCAGCAAGGAAATTTTTGCAGCTTGTGTATCTTGAAGTATCCCTTGTGGTCCCTTTGTAAGCAGCATCTTAAAGGTTACTGCTAGAGTCTGGCTAAATGTTACCAGCTCTTTAGGGAGAGTGACAAAAATACCCACTAATGCAGAGCTGAAATATTTTAAATCTTATAAGTCTTGTAAACCTTTTGATAAATAAAAAATACTTTTCCTCTAATATTTCATTTTATGCTTTAAGGTGCACCTGCTCACAAGTGCTTTACAAGCAAAATTAAACATTAACAGCTTCTCATTGGTATTGTGAACCTTTTGGGGACATCAAGTTTCAGGAAAAAAATACTTACTTCAGTCTATGGAAGAGTTTTCAAAATCACAGAGGGTAAATGCTTCAGGAGAATGGTATAAGAGATTATGCTTTGGCTTGTTGGTTTGAATCAGGAACAGCTGAAAATTTGTAATCTTCAACACATACCTAATTCTACTAATTGAAACAGAAACTTGGAGTTGTAGAAACAAACCTTTGACAACATGCAATATTGTTGACTATGTGTGTTGACCTTGCAGTGATCTGCATCACCTGGGCAGGTATTTGCCTAAGGGCACTGGGGATGAAGGAATTGAGGCCACTCAAGCTGAGTATCCCCAAAAGGCAGAGTTTCATACCTGGAGGGGCTCCTTGGTGAGCAACATAAGGTAAGCACTTATCTGACTTGGCTGGGACACATAATGTAGGACTGGTAAAGGTATTGCAGATTCTCTGAGGAGACCTCAAGTGTTGTACAATGAAGCTTGCTGCTAGTGATATTTCTATTGTAGTGTTTCAAATTTATGTAGGGTTTTTAAGGAATGTAAGTATGCATTGTGCTCTTGCATGTCCTTTCAGATTGGAGTTGCTCTGAGCAGCATCGCCTCATAAAACGCTCTCTTTTTCTAGTGGCTTGTGTTTCTGGCTAATTGTGTGAACGTTTACAGTGTTTGTACTATAAATAGCACAAATTTTCAATGAATGTAGTCATGTTTTTTTTTGAGAGTGTATGTGATAGCATTACATTTTTGGCCATGAAAATCTGCTGCTGTTTAGGCACATAAATGCCTTCACATATGTTTTTTTTCAACAAGATTATGAAGTTACATGACTAACAAGAGAAACAAGATTTAAGGAGCCAAGCCCAAACACACAACAAATGATGAAACAGAGTAGCTTTAAAGCATGCTTATTAGAATTGTTTGTCTTAAAATTGACTTTTCATTATGTCTGTGGCTAAGCCTTGTAATTTTGTTGCCACAGCTGGGAAAATCAACCCATGACTTTCCATCTGTGTAAATAGGTGCTTCTGGATTTCTGAACGAATATATTGAGTCACTTGAGTGCTTGTACAACTGAGGGAGATATTAAGAAATGTGCCAGATTATCAGGGTTAAGTAACTAGATCCAGAAATGTATTTGGCTACAGGTTTTGGCATCTCAGTTTATTGTGTTTGTTTGTGTATTTATACCTTTGTATGTATGTATACAAGTGTATACTCTGAAGTTTTGTCAGTCTGGATAATAACTGGGATTAGCTGAGACCCCTGAAAAACTGCATTGGGTGACAGTTGAATGCTCAAGAGGGAAATCATTTGTGGTAGGCTTTGAAATATTGTACATGCTTTCACTGCAAATACATTATCATTAAGTCTATGGTGGGTATTTTTTATCTAGGAGTTGTCTGTATTGATCTTCAAAGAGTCTATAATATGTAGAAGTATTTTAAGGAGCCATTTATGTATTGATTAAAAAAAAGTCTCAGTCAAAAAAGGTTTTTCTATTCTGTTTTTGTTATCCTGGCTATAGACTTCTAACATTTCCTTTCAATCAAATGGTGAATGGAACTCTACATTAAAAATTTTGGGTGGAATGTTTTAGTTACATGAATTGCTACAGAAGACTTGATCCAATCTATGGTAGCAATCTTATTTCTAATTGCCTTTTGAGATATTTTTTCTTTATTATTAATAGAAACTGTCAAAATGTCTTAGAAATTACTCTAGAAAAATTCCTGGTATTTTGAAGGCAAGCAATGGCTGTGGGACCTTTATGGAACTCCTCGGCATTCTACTTTTTTTTGCCTCTGATTAACCGGTCAGTTATAAAGCTTTGATATTATAAAATGCAATAGAATCATGACCAAAACAAAGTGATGTTTTAAAAGGTCATTATAAGGAGTAAAAAAGCTGGGATAAAACAAGAATAAAGGGTTTGTGTTTTGGGTGTTTTTTTGTTTTTGTGGTTCATGCTTAAATATAGCTATGGTCACATATTTCAATCTATATGCTGCGTTGGGAATTGGGAGCAAGGTGATTTCTCTAGTCTGGCAACACTTCCCTCTGAGGCAGAAAGCTTTTGCAATCTCAACTGCAGATCAAGTCTCCTTTCTCCAGATCCCTATGGAAAATTTCTGTGGAATTTCATCTCAAAAATTTGAGTACCTGTTATCTCAAAGGCATTTCCAGCACCTAAGAATTGACTTCCAACCAAGAGACAGATTTTTTTTTTTTTTCCTTGTCTCTGAAAATTTTTACACTTTAAATTCAATGGAATGCTTTGAATTTCTATTTTATGGCTGCTGGATGTTTCCATAATGGTAGTGAATAGCAGATAATAAAAATCTGATGCACCATTGTTTTGAAAGCTTGCTGGCTGCACATCTGTTCTAATTTGCTGGTTGTACCAAGCATGTCCAGAGATGATAATCTTTTACCAATTACATTTCATGGGGATGAGATGAAAATTTGTGATCAGGTTCATAAATGAAAATAGTAATGTCTGGCAAAGAGACACAGAAAACCCAAGGGGGTGTCGTTTATGGCTCCAAAGCAATTTATATACTGTGCCTTAGCTTGGCTGATATGATTCACAGTGGGTCCTCAGAAGGAAAAAACCAAAAAGCCAAACAACAACAATTGCAAGAAACAAGAGGTGCTAAATTTAATAAGTTGTAACTGTTTCTATACTGGTGCAGAAAGTGAGATTAAGTTTAGAGATAGTTTAGTGTGATTGATAAGGACAGCATTTCAAATCTCATATTGGAAACGATGCTGGACCTGGTGTAAAAAGAGGGAAATATTGTGACTTAATATAAACAAGATTATTTCACAATCAGTGTAGTTACATACCCCAGTACCTGAAGCCTTCTCTCATACTCTTTTGAGAGTCACTTTTATTACATGCATTCAGAGTTGAGCGAGGGTGGTGGTGTGTGTTTTGAACTCTGGTTTTTGGGCCTACCGTTGCCTCTTATCCTTTTGAACAGTTTGGTTATCCTAGTGTGGAAGGCTGTGCATTGATGCACATATTGCCCCATGTTCCACTCCTGTCTATGGGAGAGGGGAAAAAGAGTTTCATTTGGTCACTCTTACACCTTTCTATCAGATGTTCCTCTGCAAACATAGTCCTTCTCTAAGTCATATCTTGACATAACTGAAGCTGAGTGGTCTCTTTTCTAGCTCTGATTACTCTCATTTTTATAATACACGAACACAACTTCATTCAGTTGCCAAGTGAAATCTCCACTATAAATCAAAACTCCTTGGTGGCAGGACTTTCCAATCCATCTCTGGAAATCCTGGGGACTTGGGTTTGTTTGTTTAAATGTTTTTCTTTTCTGGGAGTAAATTGATATTTCTTGAAGTACAGAAGACATCAAATAATGGTTTTGCTTGGAAGCAACAACAGGCTTCTGGTTGCAGCTCGGATGCACTTTAGAAAGGAAATGGTAAACTGGAGGTAATGGTGCTTTCTGCTCTTCTCCCTTGTTAAAAAACAGGTAAGAACTTTGCAAAATCTAGAGACGTTAGAGGAAACATGTTTAATGAAAAAGCCTTGTTCCTGAAATTTGTTAACTGTCTAAATATTTTTTATCAAAAATCGTGGCTACGTTGTTTTTTTTCACTAACTTTATTGCATACTCAGAAAAGACCAGTAGTTAAATGCAATTAAAACCAGATTACTTTGCATGTGGAACCAGACAGATTCTTTCATTCCATTGATGACTTTAAAAAAAAAAATTCTAGTGCAAGCTCTGTATGGAGTTTCCAATGTGACTTCATAAAGCAGTAATGTTTTAATATATATTTAATTGGTTACGTATAAAAACTCCATGTTAGTCCTCACTTTTCCTTTGTTGGAGAACTCAAACACTGAACATAGACATACTTCTTATTTCCTTTCTAATTGCCTTTGGAAGATTAAATCTCATAGTATCAGGAGGAAAGAAGGGTTAGGACTAAAACAAAATAACTGGCAGAAAAAAATCCTCAGATAGATAAATATGAAGATGTTTAAACAGTGTAGTTGCAAATAATTTGGATGATGCTGTTACAGATTGAAATATACATATCCAAGATTGCCAGAATTTCCTGGGAACTAGCGAGTTCCCTGTGCTAGAAATGCAGCACAGCTGGAACAACTCCAGGTATTTCTTCTCCTTCTTGATATTATTCGCTTCTTGATAGTGTTCCCCAGCAGATGTAGAATTGTCTCTAAAATAATGGTGTCTTGGACTTCAAGGTTAATTCCCTTGTATTTTTTGGTCAGTGCTATGTATGCCAGTTATTTCCTTCTCTTTAGTAAAGGAATGGGGTGCTGGTTTTGAGGAATAAGCCAGAGGCTGGTATGTTCAGAGACTACTTACCTTTCCTCAGTGGGTGAGATGCTTTCTGAGGTTGGAAAGAAAGGTAGGAGCTGTCTCTGAAGACAGGACTACTGTGCATTATTTTTGGCAGAAGGTAGATAAGGCAGATACTTTGATTGAAAATCCTGTTATTTACTCTGTTTAAGGGTCTTTCTATGGGTCCTAGCTTACAAGAACTTGTAAACTGGCCAGGCTTGCATAGGTGCTAATATATATTCTTAAAATATTTTACCTGCACAGGGTGTAGCACAGTAGTCCTGGTAAGAAATATACATTTTGTATATTATTGCATATACAGATTATATGAAGCAAGGATAGGGTAGCTAGAAGAGATGAATAAAGACACATTGCTCCTTTTATCCTTCCTGTCTGTTCTTCCTGATGTTTTTTAGATAACCTGTGCAGATTAATGGCAGATCATAATATGGTGCTTAATCAGCTTTTATTGTTTTCACTTGCTTTTCCTATAAATTTGCTCCATCCCAGCAATTAAAATAATGATTTGTCTGGTTTTGAAACAGTAACTTCTAAAACATCTTGACTTTTTTTTAATTGCTTCTTGGTTATTATGGTTGAAGGATCTTTCCTGTGGACAGGAAAAGCTATGACGTAGCAGAAAATGCTGTGATTGCCTGTTGTGCGATTCTAGCTTTTTATATTCTATGTTGTTTTACATGTTATTTTAATGTATATGAGCATATATATGCATATATATGTGAAGTTGCAGGAGTTTGCCTAATGGGATAGACGCTTATGTTTCAAATATAAATACCAATGAATTGGTTCTCTAATTATGAAATAGGATTAATTGGATGCGGGTGAAAGCATGTCAAAAGGGACACACTGTAATTCAGCATGATCTTTTTTTTTCACTAGTTCAATGAGTACACACACAGATATAGCAACTTTTGTAATCAGTGAAAGCTGGTTAAAATTTTTCTCCTCATTTTTTATCTCTGTCAAAAGTAACAGTAACTTCTTGGCATCATATTCCTCAGGCAGTTTTTACCTCCAGGAAATGATTTATTAACTAGGTTTCAGTTGCTTTTTGCTTTTGTTGCTGTTGACAAAAGGCATGCTTAAGCATGTTAAATTGCCTTAATGCAGTGGACAGGAATGATGGCTAAAAGTAGCAGAACTTGCTGCCAACACATATTTCTTCTTTGTACCATTTATAAGGAATAGTTAATCTGACCTCAAAGAAAAGAAGCATATGTTCCACCAGATAAGGTGCTAGAGATGAATGAACCCGTCTACTATGAAGCATTTGTTGGAATAAGAGAGAGTATATATATAAAAAAAAAAAAAAAAAAAAAAAGCATGAGGGAAGGAAGGCTTATATAGCCAAGTTCCAGAAGGAAAAAAAGTAAAGTAAATCTAGGATGTGATGAAAATAGTGAAATGAAAGAAGAGAGTGTGGAGTAATGAAAGGAAAGGTAAAGAGGCAAGTATGTTGACATATAGCGCTACCTTTAGGGCTTTGCTTCTTGCTTTGCCCTTGGAAGTAGTTCTGGATCGTGTGGATCTTCTAAAGAACTGAGTGAAAAAACAGTAATACTACTTGAGGGGAATAGTTTTGTAGCTGCGTAACACTAATAGACTTCTCTGTTTGTAGGATCTCCTGACATCAGAAGTACATGCACGTTTTTCAAATAGACTTAATTTTCATTTCAGGCCAGTGTTAAATACATAGAAAGATGGAAAAATTATCTGACTGTCTAGAAGCTTGAGATAAAGTGTACATTTCTAAAAAGGAGGAAATTAAAAGTAGGCGAGGCATAAACAGAAAAGAAAGAGGGGGAAATGAATCTGAAACATAAATCTGGGTGGCTGTGTCAAGGTAGCATTTCATATCCAGGCTGCTGGCTTAAGCCTCCTTCAAAGGCGGTGGGTAATGATAAAGGTGTAAGACGATAGGGTTGATGGACCTGATATCTGGACATTGGAGCCTGATCTGAATTTCAGTTTCTGTTAAGCAAAATGCCTCTAATCTGTTACGTTTTTTTTGGTATATGTTGTGTCATACAATGGACCAGGGGAAGTGGTGATATTTGGTCTTTATAAACTTGTTCAAGGTTTTTATTTTTGTCTCTACATTTACCTCTTGGTAAATAAGGTCAGTATTTTTGATATGTTGCTTTCATTATTTAAAATATTGCAATTACATACTGAGTTTTCATGATCAATTTTTTTCTTAATAAAATTATTTGCAAAAATAGTTACCAGAAAATAACTTAAGTTGAATGTTGGGCTGAAGGTGAATGTACAAACTTGCATTTGTACTTATTTGAAAATTCAGATGCATGTTTACAGCATTATTGTTCTGTTAGGCTTCTTGTGAAAGCTGTGGTGGACGTCATCACTCCCTTACCTATGTAAGAAAAGTGAACTTAATGGTGCATTTAAGTGATTTTTATCCCATATCAAAACATGCAATGCTGTTATTAACAGTGGCCAGAGACATCTTCCTGGAGTGCTGGATGGCCGCCCTTCTCTCCATTACAGGACTGATTGCTGATGCAATGGGAAGGGACCGCATAGGAGGCTCTTCTCTCCATAACACAGAAAAGCATGTCCCTTGGTTCTTTGAATCTTCCTTGATGGTTGTGGGTTTCGTTTTGGAGACCCTTAGTGCAGTCTGTAAGGTACTGGCCTGTTTCAAATCTGCACTCGTCTGTCTTTTTCCTGCCTTTTTCCCCCACAATAATTATGCTAATATGTGCTACCTTTGAGGAGCTAAAATTTCAGCCCTTCTATAAATACCAAAGGTAAGAAATCAGCAACTGAAGTGTAAACATGAATTTAATTTTAAAGTAGTGTGCAGGTATTAATGAAGCCAGAAATGTTATTCAGATGGTTAAACTTAAGTACTTCACTAGTGTTAGGAAGTAAAGACAAGAAAATAGGAGGTTTTTTTTTTTTGCCTAGAGAGAGAGACAGGTACCTTCCACAAAATGCAATCAAGACATTTTTTTTTTTTTTTTTTTTTCCCCTTAAGCAGGCTAGTGAAAGCCTTCTGCACAGGAATCAGTTACTGGAGAGGAGGGAGCTACACTATCACTGAAACAGTGGACTCTTTAGCCCATCTTGTCTGGCTGTGGGTTGTCTGCAAATTATGATCAGTGTGTTATTAAAGCCAAAATCAATCAAAGCAAAAGAGCACAAAGACCATAAAAAGAATTTGTTCATCTTGACAGTGAGCTTGGGTTAGTCCCTGAGGATGGTCCAGCCTAAGACTAAGCCAGAATTAAACATTTCTGTGTTTAATAGATTTTCTCTTTTCTTGTTTTCTACTAGAAATGCTACTATGGAATGTAGCTGGCAGCTGTGATTGGACTACAGTTAAACAAACTGATGTTTAAGGAGAACAAAAATTGCCCTGGAAGGCAGACAGAAGCAAACAGTCAGTCTCTCTGATGGGCAGATGTCACTATAAAACCTCTCACTCAAAGACTGACATCAGTAGCTAAACTGCCCAAAGCTAATTGATAAGTGAGAAGGACTAGATAGCACTGCCTGCCTGCCTGCCAGTCTGAGGCTGCTTGGTCACGACAATTCAGGCTAAATTGTGTGTTTTGGCACTATCTAGGGAGCAAAAAGGAAGAAAGACATGAGTTTTGCTGACACTAACATCTAATTTTCACCTAGTCTCATGTTAAAAAAATAATATTATTAATTAAGGCATTAGAAATTCAGGAACCCCCTATTGCTAGGACTTGCACTTGATGTAATAGGAATTTGTGGAATAGGTAATGGCACTTAAATGGCATTTCTTGCAAGTTCAAAATTGCAATTACCTATGAAAATAACACAAAACCTATGCGTAGCCTGCCAGAATTTCAGGCTGATCTTACTTAGCTAAAACTTTTTCTATTGGTGATTATTAGCAGACACAATGAGTGTTAAATTGCGAATGTATGTACAGCATTGTGTCTGCAGACAATTACAATGGCATCCCAGTGACAGCATTTTCTGTATCAAAAAAACTCTTTGTTCTTCAAAAACAGAGACTGAATTTAGTAAAATCTGGGCCAATACAGAAAACTTATCTTAGATAAAATTGGAGTGGAAACTGATGCAAATATCCTACTATTCGATTTTTCTGTTGTGTGGTTGAGTGGTGCTGCAGCTTTTAATATGCAAGTGTCCAGTTGTTGCTATTTGGGTTATGGGATAAATGGAAGATGAGGAAGAAGATAAAAGCCATAAGTTGTAAATTGACTTGGCATGGTTAACACAAAGAACTTGTGCCTTTTCTTTGCTGAATTTGTCTCTGTAGCCACCTCAGATTTGTTAAATCATGACTGAGACACTTGTGGTGGAAGTTGCCTTAGCTGACATACAATTAGCTGAAGCTCCTGTGATTTAAAAGACCTTTAGTCACGGGGTCTGACTGTAGGAGGTGAATCCTCTTCCTTTGTAAAGCTTCTTCACCATCTTGCACTGAAGGAATAATGGAGTTGTCCACAACAGTGGAAGAACTGCATCCCAAACGTCTCTCTACTACCCCAGCGAATATTAATGTTTATATTGTATAAATGTATGAGTGTATACTTATTTTTATAATCCTGCAAATCTCGAATTAAAATGATTTTACTGTTTTCAAGGGAAAGATAAATTTTCTCTGCTTTCTCACTTTAGAAAACAAGAACATATATGATGCACATATCTTAAACCAGTTCTTAGGGATATGAATCTGCCTTAAGGAAAGGCTCTGTATGCTTGCAAAGGTTTTCAGCAGTGGAAAAAGAGAAAGGTGAACTTCTAAAACAGCACAGAGACCTTCCCACCTTACTGCATCCCTCCTTTCACTATAGAAGGCCTGCCTAAATCTCTAGTAGATATTCAGTAGACTATTCGGTCATTGATTTGTCTCCAGTCTGTTGTTTTGGATGTTTTTTCCTGCTCTGTACATTATTCTTTGCTTTTACAGGCAATACAATCTTTCTTGCAAACAAAGCACACCTCTTAAATGTGACAGCTCTGATGAGGAATACCTTTTCTGAAGCCTGCTATTTTTCTTCTAGTCCCCTTCCCACCCACAGCGCCCCCTCCCTCCTCCCAGTTTCCCAGCTGGCAGACCTGGCACGGTGACATGGTGTGTCAGGTTGCATCAGTCACCTTGTCCTCTGTGACATTCTAGCTCAGAAGGAACTGACTGATGAGAAGTGATGGTGTCGCATCACAACCAAGGCCTCAGCTGGAGACTGAACAATTCTCTGGACTATCATTAAAAATGACACTGGATGGGGCAGCAGAACACTGCTTTACATTCCTCTCTTGTTTTCCAGTTCCTTTCACACCATGTGTTTTGCTAAATGTGTCACTCAAGTAAGCCTAGATCAAGAACAGTTGTAGCTGAAAAAGTTTTGAAGGCTTCTAGAGAGGAGCTGTGACATCTGTATCAGTGGCATAGATTTGTCAGTGGGCAACTGTAGATGCTCTGAGTCTGATGAACCTTGTTGCCATGTTCTCAACATTGCCCTGTTTAATTACTGCCATCATGTTGGGAGCTATTCTTTACAATCAGGGAAATGAAGTCAAAAGCTCGCAAGCTTCCCTCAGGTGCTGTCAGCGGTCTGCAGCTTGCTACTGTCACTAAATAGCAACAGGCAGCTCTGGCTTGTTCTTACATAAAAGGAGCAGAACTAAGTGTGTTGCAGAGCTGGAGAAGTGCAGGTCTGAAACAACGATAGCTCTTGTTAACCTTCGAGTTGTATCGAAAATAAATAGCTGAGACTCCCTCGCTGTTTGCAATATCTCCTTGCACTCGCCTGCAGCACTTGTAGGAAGTACTCTCCCTTCTGTATATCACAGATATATTTTCTACAAAAGGCTGTCAGTAGTGCTTTGAGCAGCGTTAGGCAGGATAGGTTGCACCACTTGGATGAGTTTCACCTTTTCAGATGAGTGGTTGATTTCCAAACTATGTTTTTCACTTGCTTTTCTGATTGACAGCAACACTGTGCTCGTTGGTGAGTTGTCTGTGTTGAAAAAAACATTATTCCAGAAATCATCTAATATATCTGTAGGGTTTTTTTTTTCCCTAGTATATTACTGGTAAATAAGGCAATTTTGAGAATGAGAAGGCAGCATAGTACTTGTTACTGCTAGGAGAAAACTGGATTAATAGGATTTTTTTTTTGCATTCCTGAATCATGGTCCTGGCTAAAAATTCTCCTCACCTTCAACTGCAAAACCAGAATTTATCTTTGACTTCCCTTTAGCCTTGACATTTATTTTCTTACTGTTTTCAGCTCCTTCATTTATATCTATAAAATAAAATGCTTCCCCTTTTCTGCTTGTTCCTTTGTTTTGATACTTTTCTGGGATGTGATTTTGGATTTGGTGCTCATGTTTTTTTCAGTATAAAATGTCTTAATAATTTTCCCCTTTTTATTTCATACCTTTTCTTAACCTCTTTGTAATTACTTCCTTTCTTATGACTATTTCATTCTTCCTTGATTTCAATGCTTCTTTTTCCTGTATGCAGCTTTTCTCCTTCCCCCTTCCTCCTGCCTTTGCTGTCCAGTATATGTGTAGAAATTTGGAATAACTTAGTCAGGAAGAGTCCTCAGGAGGAGATTATCTGATGATGACCCACAGAGTAAAATACTCTCTAGATTTTCCTAAAGCATAATTTTATTATTATTTTTCTGCTTTTTTACATGCACATGTGTATTTACAAGTCTGAACTATAGCCAGGAGCAGTCTGAAATCTTGAAAGTTAGGCTGTCTTCAATCTCTCTCTGTTTCTGTCCTGGCACCTCTCCAGACCTTCCTAGCCTCCTTCTGATCCCCTTTCTGTCATTTAAAAAATATTTCTTCTTCCTGCAGCGGCTTTCCCAGGTCCTTGGTCCTTTTTCTTGCATGTGCAAAGTGTTGAGATGATGAGAAAGCTGAAGAAGCCAGAATCCTAGAACCAAACTCTTACCCTCTTCCCATCCTCTGCCTTTTTCAGTCTTCTAGTTATGGTTTGTCTCTGTATTCTGAAAGGAGTCGAACCATCCATGTTGCCCATATTTTTGGAATACCTCCACATTTACAAACAGAAAGTCAGTCTTTGCTTCTGCCTCTCTGCATTAGCTCTTGCTGGCTGCTGAGCTATTCAGTCTGGAGAGATGGAAAGAGGCGCTTTCTAATGAAAATACTCCTGGGAGCTAGTGCATCTCTGTGACACCCACTAGGCTGACTAAACTACCATGAGGGTGTATTTACTGAATTATGCAGTCAGATTACTACAGGAGGCTTAGCTGATAAAGACTTCATAGCTCAGAAGCTCTTCTAAACAGTACTTATGGAGATGAGTGTTATTGGTTTTGACAATTTCTCTTAGACTAACCCCAAGATGTGCTTGAGTGTTGGCAGATTTCATGCAGGAATCTGCCTGGTATAACTGGGCTTGTTGTGCTTGCACAGCCAAGCAAGCTGAAGCAATGGGTTTTGTCCTCCTTTTTAAGAAACTGAAGGGAAAGGTCCATATGTTTTCTGATGTTACTCTTTCCTCATCTCCTATCTAAGAACTATTTCTTATTTTTCTAGTACTCTGACAATTTCATTTCCCAGGAAAAATATGCCTTGCAGCTTACTGGGCATTGCAGAGTCTCGGGCTCTCTTTTTTTTTTTTTTTTTTTTTTTTTTTTTCTGCCCTGCTTTTCCATACCACATGTATTTATGAGCCTGCGTTATGGATATCAGCAGGCTTCACTGTTGAAAGCCTTACCATCCTTGGTCTCTTCTCTGGGAAGCAATCCAGGGTGATGGGTGAAGACAGGGCATGGAGCAGTCCTGGGGCTTGTCGGGGAGGAGATCTGATTGGGTTGTGCTGCCAGCAAGCAGGCTAGAGAGTGAGGGTCCATACGCGGGATATAGGTCTCTCTCCCCAGTCTGCAGCTTCTGTTTTCTGCTTGACTACACTCACCGCCTTCCTAGTGCCCCTTGGGGAATTGCCCTCTTATTACCACAATTACAATCTGTACACATTTCATTAAACTAATATCGCTTCGTGCAGGCTTTCTGAACCAAAGTGCACAGCTGGAGGCCCATTTCTTTTCCTCAGCTTAAACACTTTGACAGGTTAAGAAAGCTATTATGGCTGAATAACAGGTGTTGCAAAACAATGCACATTTGATGTTTAAATGAGAGCGCTTCTTTATTGACTGCCTTTATTGCAGTGAAGACTCTCCTTTTTCAAGATGACTGGATTTTTATTGGTTTTACTGCTTTTTAAAGTGTATTCTGTTGTTTCAGAATAGGTCCAGAGTGACTCTCTGCAGTTATTTGTTATTCTGATGTCTTTTTTTATTTGCAGGCTTCTGCCTTCTTATCCAGGTGAACGATAACGGTGCTAAATAGAAAAAATTTTATTTTGTCTCTGCCTCATGCCAGTACTAAGTACTACTTGTTCCTGAGCAACTCCTGGTGGAGCTATAAGCCAGTCTGCTTCCTTACTTTGCCTTTGTTTATTGTTTCTAACCAGATTTGATTCGCTTCCCATCTACTCATATAGCACCCCTATATATATATAATATAAACATAGCAGTTTATATATTTAAGTTATAGCTGGGCTTTAGGATGGCTTACAGAGATTTTCAGAATCTTGCAGAAGAGTTGGGCATATGATGTTTGCTGATTTCCAGTGGCTGAAATTAATCACGCTTGTTTGGGAATCTCAGCATTTGTGTTTAGTCTGTGGCACTATATAATATGATTAATATAGTGTGTTCACAGATGATCAAACAAGTAGTGTGGCTCTGTAAAGGGAGCCTGTGAGAATCAGGAATTCAATGCAATATGACATTTAATTAAACACAACCAATGTATTATAGCTGAGAGAAATAATAAAAAGGGGAAATATGAGATTTCTCAATGTTGAAAATCAGTGTCCTCTCTAAGAAAAATTAATTCCTGAGTAATCTCCCAAGTCATCTTCTTCTATACCCCCCACCTGACACTCAAGATGGATTTTAGTAAATCTTTCTGCAGCAGGTGGGCATTTTTTCTTCCACTCTCCCAAGTAGATTTTGCCTAACGCAAGCAGTTTTAAGAAGGATCACAATAGAAGAAAATATAATTGGACATCATGGTTATGGCCTCATTTTTCCTACTACTTATTTTCTCTTCCAAAGTTGCAAAAGAGGAAATGAACAATGTGACATTTAGCCAGGATTTCAAAAGGGCTAGAACCTTATGTTCAGAAGGAAGAGAAAACCCTGTTCAAGCCAGCTTCATTTACATGAAATCTTTTCTCTGTTTGTAATTCCTACCACAAATTAGGCACTGATGCAAGGTCTGACACATGAAGAAGAGAGGGAGAACGACTATCAGTTTTGGGCAAATGGTGTGCAATACTAGAGAAATCCCACAGGGGGTCTAGCTAGTTGGCTTTATCACAGCATTTTTTCTTACATGACTGATGCGAATGCTGTATGAATTATATGCCACACCAAACTACAAGTAGAAGGAAAATTGTGTGTAGATGAAGAAAGTGGTGGGAGAGCAACTAGCTGTCACCACCACCATATATTTTTCACAGTAGGCATTAAATTACCTCTGTGATCCTCTGGAAAATCACCTGTAATAGAGGAACTGGCCATTTCTCATTATTATGTAGATACTGGGTGTACTGAAGTTTCCAACGATGTTGAAGAAAAGTGAAATGCTAATTATGACATAATTTTTCTATAAATTACTCTGCAACTCGGGAAGTCTGTCAGGAAGTTGTCAAGAGAGAGTTGTAGTGTTTCTTTCATTGCCTCTTTTCCTCCCATTTTTCACAAGTCAGCTCGTGAATGTTAGTTTCAGCTCTTGCCATCCTGGAAGTTCAAAAGTTTTTATTGTAATGCATGTGTAGTTGTTTTAAATGCACCTAATGTCTAACCCCACACTTACAGTGTACGTTAACAAAAAGGACATTATTTTATTTATTAGCACCTAAAGGAATTGTACTTCATTTGGAGTAACTCTTTGAACATCCTAGATCTTATATGGGTTCATAATGGTGTGAGTGAATCTAGGTTCTTCTTCTTCTTCCCCTACTTTTAAACAAAACAATCTTTTCCTCTGAGCTAAAGTTATATTTATTTACTCTTTAGCTTTTATTGCTTTCTGAAAATTTTTATTGCTTTTCTCTCTCATTTACTCTTGGTAGATGAACAACCATGGTGATCTGCAGTTACCAGCTGCTTCTTCCGTTTATTCTATACCTGAAAGGGCAGAAGCTAGAACCAAGAGGCAGTCAGGATGTTAATGAGTTCCCAGCTACTCCTTCATCTCTCGTCCTGTCTCATCTGCACAACATAAATTCAAGACAAGCAGGGGAGAGGCTCAGGATCAGGAACCTAGAACAGAGGAATGGTTCACTATATGGACATGGCTCTTCAAGGTTATCTGAAGTCACATGGAAAGAGAGTTGGATGGAGATCGTGGCTGTATGTTTGTGGAGGTCCAGCAGTACATGGGAAGGAGAGAAGGTAGTGTTTGAATATGTGCATGTTTCTGTTGCAGAGAGAGAAAGAGAAGGAAGAGTAGATGAACAAAAATTAGAAAGCAGGTTCTGCCTCTGAAAAAAGGCAAATACCCTTATAGTAGCAGCTAATTAATAAATAATATAGAGGGAGTGGAAGGATATAGGAAATGAAGGAGACACAAAGGGAAAGGACCAGAACAAACTGAATGAAGGTAATATTAGGAAAAGTACATTGTTATTTGGTCTTTATTTGCATTTGTTTCTTTCACAGCTGGCTGGAAAGAGCAAATTATAGTATAAGAGATGAACAAAATAGTAGAAACAGAATGTTAATAATAAAATCTGAGTAATGTAAATATGGGTACTTGTAAATAAAGTATAAAAGCTCAAAGTATCTCAGTAGGAGCACAAGAGAGAGTTAACCATGGGAAGGAAAAGAAATAGCAATTCCAAAGTTAGCTTTTTGCAATGTCTTTGTTTGTTTTGTTTTAGATTGGGTTTTTTTGGGTTTTTTTTTAATGCTACTCATGCTGCTATTTTTCTTCAACTTCCCTTCCTTTCGCATCAACAGTTTCAGTTCTGCTGTGGGTCTTGCAGATCTCTTGACCACTAGGGTAGGTTTTTTTTGCCCCTTCAAAATACTTCCTAACTTGGATTACAGCCACCTGCCTTTTGACTCATATTTGTAGCGTCTTCTGGGGGGTCCAGAAATAGTTCTTCTTGTTGACATGCTTCTCAGTGTAATGGAACATTCTCTGTGCTTCACATTTCATACACCTATTCCCTTTTTTTAACCCCCTTTTCTCTGACCTTGTCATTCCTGGATGTCTCCTCAGGCACCTTTTTGGCTTTTGCAGTTCACAATGAGAAAGTGCGTTGTGGTCAGGTGCTGCATACCTGCCTCTCTGCCTCTTTCAAGTGCTTGTTCCACAAGCTGCCTGCAGCTGTAGCTACCCACAGGTGTGTGTCCTATTTTTCAGTCTGGTTTGTTCTCTGTTGGAGAGAGCAACCTCTGTGGCTTGTGAAGGTCTGGAAGAAGGTTGCTTATCTCATGACCAAGAGGGTAACAGTAGTACAAGGACAAGTGAGCTTTAGGCTATTTGCAATTGACTTGGGCAGAGGGTGGATGCAATGAGGCAGAAAACACGTCTGTGCTAGGGGATGGAGTGTCAGAATTTCCTCTACTTCTACCTATGAACAACACAAGGATATTTGCAGGTATAGGCATATTTAATATCCAGGTAATACACAGAGGGGCTGATGTTGTGGTTTTGAGCTGGCTTAGTTAATTGGACAGCATTAGCCAAATAGGTGTCTTGTGCCCAGGCTGATGCATAAATTGTAAAAAGCAGCAACCATTGCATGTGGATGGTGTAACTCTGAATCCTCGCATCCTGGTTAAATAAAGTGCATGGTTGATGTATAAGAAAGAAGAGTCGGGCTGAGAAAAGGAAACCCATGGCTTTATCAGGGGGATTTTTTTGTGTCAGTACTTGGCAACAGGTACCCTCAGAAGCATGGTTTTTTTTAACATTATCATGCTGTCCAAAACATGGGTTTGCTGACAGTGTCAGCTGCTACCACATAGGAATTAAATATCTTGGGATCCTTCATAACCATTCCAGTCAAGGCTCAGAAAAAAAAAAATTGTTGCTCATAAAAAGAATCTCCTATGGGCTTTCAACCTTAATAAGCTTTTGTGTGGAATTATAAATTTATAGGCATCATAAAATTATAATGGAAAATCTGTAAAAATACCACTTAAAACTGTTTTCACATTGCTTGCAAAATTCTTTCCATAAAAGAGAGAAAACATGATACTGTGGGGTTTTGCTAGCATGTAAATCCCTCATGTATCTGTAGGCTGAGATCAGGATAATTAAGGAGTAGAGAAGTGAAGACTGAATGCGAAATTTAGTAAAGGGCTTATGTGTTCCTTACCATCTAATTTCAAAGAAAATTTAGAAGCAGTTGAAATCTGGCAATAATACTTGATGTGAAATGAAGTAGTGGATTCAGTTCAGTATCTGCCTGTCCACTATAAATGCAAAATGCAGACGGACTGAGGGGATGCAAAGCCTTGTAAGCATCTGCTTTGGACTGCAAGTGGCCATGAATTTTTTAATTTGTTGTATTCAAATGAGGAAGTGTTCCTCAAAAAGGTAAACTGACAGTGTTTGAATGCATTTTATTCAGCCATATGTATGTAACTTTTATGCATTTTGTGTGAACAGAAAAATATTCAAGGTTTAGCAGTTTATGTAACAGAAATGCGTATGTTGCATACAATCATGGACATTGAAGTATAAAATAGCTCATTATTACTAATAGTAGAAGGCAGAGTGGTGTGGAGTAAAAATGTTTCACAAATAAGGATGTGAAATCTTTAATGGTGAATGAAATGCATGAATATAGTGATCTGACATCTTTAGGTCATATTCCTTAGAACATATCTATGCAGATGTTAATTGCTGTACGAAGGTATGTACAGGCATGTGTCAATATATTTCTGTGTAGGTAAACAAATGCAACTTCAGGCTCTTCAGAGCTGATCTCTGACAGATTACCTTTTTATTTTAGATGAGACTTACTGTTCAGAAGGTGTCAGGAAAGATCCTCTTGAAGCACAGATAATTTGTGTAAGTTTGAAAATTTCCTGCTAAAAAGCCTTTAAGTTAAATTTTACCAAGGTTGGAGAAGAACAATACTCAGAACAGTACACACCAACTCTTATTTTCCTTTGTGAATCACTCTCCTAGCAGTGCATAGTGATTCTTTTGGATTTGTTATTGTGTTTTGCCTCTGTCTAGTTTCAAAATATGCAATATCTCATATGCTAAGCATCCTACTCAGTCAAAAGAGAAGCAGAAACACTGCTGGCCATTACAACTCCAGAAGAATAAATATTTCAATCCTCAGGTAATAGTTCTAAAGAAATTCTGAAGAATGGAAATTCTTTGAATTTTCTGAAATATTAACTGGGATAGCATTTAGGGGTTTGGCTGGAGATGATTGTCAATAGAAAACAGAAGTACTGTGCAAGTCACATGATTTTCTAACAGTATGACATTTATAAACATGCAGATGAGCTTTGTGGTGAAAAAAGTGAACTGTACTTTGATTAGTAAGTTTTTGGCTCTCCCACAAACTTGCAGTGTGACTTTATAAATGGCTTTAATCTATTTTTTGTTATATTAATCTCTGCATGCTTTTGTTATCACACTGTACAACGGGGAATATATTACTTTTATGACACTGGCATATCTGTTTTATGCTACAAGCTTTTAAAACAGAAATTTTGTTTCAATTTTCTGCTGCAGCACATTGGAGACTAGCTAAAAGTTGGATTTTTGATGCTGAAACAATTATTAAACAGTTTCTTATATTTCTTATTGGTCTATTTAATTATACAGCCTGTGAACATGACAATGCATAGTTGTGTGTGTGTCAGGAAAGGCATAAATTAGAGGAATCTGCAGTTTTAGTATAAGCTAAGTAAAAAGTCTATACATTAAATGGTACAGAAAACATCAAGTTCTCTGCCTTTTATTATTGTGAGACTGAACACCCCCAATAGTAAATTACACATGATAAATTTGTCAGGAAATTAAAACACCAAATAGAGAACATCAAAGTGCTATCAGAGGAATCTTCTGTCCAGTGGGAACATTGACACTAGTGAAAGGATACCTGCAATAATATATAATTTTAATTGGACTGTGTCATGACAGGCTGACAACTTGCCAATAAAAAAGCCTATGGAAAAAAGAATAATATGAAAGGAAGGCAAAATAATGACTATAGCTATGTATCTTCCTATTTCCTTCAAACCAACTAACAGTTTTCGATTTTTTGAAATATTTTCTGTTCTAGATTTTCTAATATATATATTTTTTTAAGATGCAACATTACATTGTTTTCTACGATCAATTCAGAGTCCTCTGATGAGGAACTGGGTAAAGTTGGAGAAAGTGCAGTGCTCCCATTGAAGAGGAGGTGGAAAGGGGCTGCTATAGAATTTCTCCTTGAGGAATTCCATGATAAACCTTCAGCATCGTAGGCAACTGTTTATGTGTTTAAATCTCTACTTGGAATTTACAAATGGTCTTAAACAAATAAAACAATCTCCATGTACAAACACTTTTGGGCTTTGGTAGTCTTTACCTTAGTGATGTGGGACCCGGGTGTAAGCACCACACTTAGCTGTTAGTTCAAACCTCCATGCAGAACACCCCAGGATGACCCCTACCCCTCAAGGACCAAATATAAATACCACTGATATTGACTAAATACCACCTAATATTGAGGAAAAAGTTTTCAGAACTCCTACTCTTGTTTCCAATTCCATGCAGCAACCACAAGCTGCTTCCACCTTGGTTCTCTTTTGTAGGCTTGTTCTGCCTACTCACAAATGAGACTCAAACTTCTTGAGCTAAACCTGAATTCAGAACTGTTCTGCCTTTTGTAAGCAAGCATCTCTCTTCATGCACATCACTTCATCACAAACTGCACAAGAACAAAGAAAACTTTTGTCTTTTTTTCTGCTTTCACACAGTGTAAACTAATAACTTCAACAAAAAAGCTATGTCTGTGGTTTACTGTTGAGAATATAATCACTTTATTGTACACTCTGTCCTATAACTCATCTTCTGTCCACCCATCCACCTGCTGCAACTCATCTTGTCCACCAAAATATGTCTGCCTTTTGATTTGAAAGTTTATGCCTCATTGTTTGTTACATTGGACCAGGATCAAGTTTTGAGTCTGTAACTTGGCCGTAAGTACTCAAAAAGGGGCCCTGTTTTATCAGTCATTGCACAAGTGATGTCTGTTGGTTCTGGTGAGAGTCCTTGGCCCTGTTCTAGGTTAGGGAAATGAACACGTATCTTATTGTAATATTAATATCAGTCAGCGAGGTCTAGAGCTTTTAATCAGAGCTTGTTGAACTAAAATTATTTTTAAAAATCTCCAGCAAACCCAGATGTTCTAGAAACCCAGAAAATGGATTAGAACCTACAAAGTGGTATAAGGAAAGTTTCCAGTAGTTATTTTGTTGGGGTTTTTTTTCCAAAATAAAATGGACATATTTTTTGGTAGTTGCAATATTTTTAATTAATGTTTTTATTTTGTTTTGAGCTTTAACATTAGGAAAACATAATTTGAGGCTCTTAAAACATCATATTGCAATGGAGTGTAATTGAAACAAGGAAAGCCAAACAACAGCAATTATAAAACTTAAATTATTGATAGAAACTCATAAAAAAAATCTTCAGATGCTCTTCTGGTTTGATTAACACAAGGCCATTTTTTGAAGCAATATCAAAAGTAACTTTGAGAATTCAACCCTAGGGCTTGAAAATGTTTCTGTTACAGGGTCAGTTTCCTCCTTCAAAAGTGCATGCACTACATACGTTATTTAGAAAAAAGCAGTGCTGAAGACAAGGGGAAATAAATTTAAAGCATAATTTCAGATTCTGGCAAAAGAGAGAAGGAGGGCAGAAGGTGTAGGAGTCTTCTGCCTCGGACTCTGGTAAAATGGACCCTTTTGTGTGAGAGAATATCTCCTCTTTCTCATGAAGCTCAGAGCTGCCTGGGAGCATCTTCTCTTTGCTCCTTGTAAGCTTCCTCCAGTGAGGTCGCCATCAACTCTGAGAGGAGTCATGTCTCTCAGTCAAACTGTCTATGCGTGCGCATATATGTGTACGCATACATATATACACTCACGTGTTTGTCCTTGCCAATCTCTGATGTTGATCTTTGAGATTGCTGATAGCCTTGTCAATACAGTGCTGTTAGCCACTCTCATTTCTAGCTTTTGACAGTGGTCTTTCAAGCAGAGGTAACCTCTTGAACAGAGGTGCTGTTGACTTTTGCATCAGAGTGTCAAGGAGTACTCTGATCTTTTCAAAGATTCAGGGGAAACAAACAAGTAGGGGACTCAGCCCAGTGGAATTCTGGAGGGACTGGAAAGAAAAATAATAATAAAAAAAGCTTGTGGTGTGTCTACGCTCACCTACAGCAACTTCAGGTTTGTCTGTGGGCTGCAGGTTAGATGGAAAATGCATCCTTAGTGTATAGTTCAATGTAAAGAAAAAGGAAACTAGAGTTACATGACAGTTTTAGCTCTTGGTGAAGCTTGGCAGGACGAGTGTGGAAGGTGAGAGAGCTGCACAGGACCAACTGCAGTGTTTGTCTCCCCCTCAAGCAGCATGTGGCAAGTTACCCTTGGTGGTTGAGAGCCCTCTGTTTCTCTCAGACCAGATACTGTGGCACAAGAGCAGGTCCCTTGTTGGTGTCACATTCAATTAAAAGGACACAGACAAAGCACTCAGGGAGGGTTGTGTGTGGCGCTCTGTCTGATCTCATCACTCAATAGAGCAACACTGAGGGATGACACATTGTTCAGCCCTGCTATAAGGCAGGCCAAACCCGTCGCCCATCCTGAGGTGGCTTGGCACCCCATCCTCATGCCAGGGTGGCATATGGCAGCACAGTGAGGGGTGGCTGCAGCAGGGCTGGCAGCTGGCTGGAGCACGGAGAGGAAGGCACCACCAGCTGGGTCGCAGTTGGGGTAGCAGTGAGGTATGACTGCTGTGATGGGCTTGCAGATGTCATTTTCCATGTTACCAGTTACAGCATGTGACAGACACTGAGTGCTGTTGCACAGCCGAATGAGGCTTTGGGAACGGGTGCAACAGCCTGAGGACTTGTCTAAAATTGGTTCTTCTGCAGCAAACCATGGGCTGAGAATGGTGCATGCGTCTGCATGTGGGGAGTGAGCCTTCCAATCTTTCTGCATATCCCTTCTTATTTCTTGTCTTTTATATTTTTCTCTGCCAAATACATCCCACTTATTCAAAACTCATCTCCAAAAGCAGCCATGTGAGCCAAGATGCCTCCTGTTGATACATAAAATGGGCTAACAACTCATAAACCCAGCTCTCTCCTTTGCTTATTGTTTCAGATTAGTGTAGAAAATTTAAAATGACTTGTTAGTGTTGTGTCAAGTTAAGGGAAATTATGATGACTTAGATTATGTGAACATGACATTTCTTTCAGAAATTTTCTTTGTTGGCAAACCAAAATTCAGAGTAGAAGTATGAATGTTAGTAACTCTTTAAGAGTTTACAATAAGTAGTGAAAGGAGAGGGAAATACTGATACTGAACATTGATGAGAAAAAAAAAATCTTAGCTTTCTAAGCTTTGAAATTTAAAATTAGTTTAAGGTGTGAGTGTTTGGCTATGCATCAAATCAGTGTTTTGCCTGGTATGATTACCACAACATCAATTACCTTTATGTAACAGATTCAGAGGATTAAATTCCAGAAAATATCGCTTGGAAAGATTTTCTTTCAAAGCTACAAAACAACCAACCAAAACTCTAAAAACCTGTGAAAGAAAAGCAAAGCAAAAAGCAGAAACATTTCCATGAATAGAGAGATGTGCTGTGCTGGTTTTTTTTTCATAACTGGTAATTTATTATGATATCTTTGGTCGCTGCTGGGAAGGTAAAACGAACATATTGGAATTTATTACTAGAGCTGGCAACTGAGATTTAGACCATATTTCAGGATTTACAACTGATGCCAATATTGTCTTGCCAATATTAACTCTATTAATAGCACTGTGCACTGTAGTACCTGCCTATCAAATGTGCGTATTTTGTTGCCTTTATCTCATTTTGAGACACTCTCAGCCTTAATTATTTTGCTATAAAAGTATTTGAGATATACAAGTGTAACATTTTGGAAGCATTTTAATGCTGCGCAGTACCAGATCAATCACATAAAAATTACTATAATGAGATAATTCTTCAATATACAGCCAATGTTCAGTGGAATTTATTGTCTTAATCTTAAATGATTTTTAATTAAATGAGTTTGAAATTTCCAGCGTATGTACAGTGTGCAAAAAAGCAGTGATGCTTTTTTAGAAGAAATTTTTGTTGGGAAAACATGTGACATTGTAGTATAATAAGCACATGAAAAGCTCTTCTGTTTAGTTATTCTCCAAGAGAAAAAAATCAAAAACCATTAACTTGTTTGGAAATTTTGGTTTCTTGGAAAAGCATTTTTTTTTTAGTGTTGTATAATATGAAAACATAAACCGATTTTTAGTGATTTTCTTTAAAACGTTTTTATTTTTAAAGAGGGAGCAAGTTTTGCTTTAATGGAACTAGGATGTGGAAACTATCTTTGGCTACGGTGATAAAAAGCCTAGGAATTCCAGATTAAGATAAAAGTAAATGTACATTTGTATCACTTTGTGTTCCTGAAACGTTCTTGCTCTCTCCATAAGCATGTATCTTTCTGCTCTACATAATGCATTACAAATGAGTCTTTTTACTCTCAGCTTATAAAATCATCTGTCCTGGAAGCAAGAACATGAGACTGAATTCTTCTTTGGGAAAAAAGTGTAAACCCAGACTGCTGAAGTCCTGTTTGGTTAACTTAACTAGACAACAGGCTTTGTCTAGGTCACTTACAAAGATTTTCACCATAAAATAGATGAAAACAGCTTAGCAGGAGAGATCTCAATTTCTTGAGATACAGCTTTCTCTGTTTTCAGGGTTTATCTGGGTTTTCTTTTTTTTTTTTTTTCTTTGAGAGGAAAATGGGAACTTGTTGATGCAGACATAATTGATGATACTAAAATCAGAAGATGTCTCTGCTCTGCAGACTACTAGCTACTGACACTAGCTTTATCACTTTTATCTCTTATTGTACAAACTAGTAGAAATCTACAGGTGCATCATCTGTGTTGTGGCCAGGCTTACAAAACCCCTTCCTTAAATTCATAGGCTAACAGAAGAAAGCTTAGGTCCACTGTCTCCCAAGTCTGGTGGCTTATACTCTGAATGTGTCTCATCTCTGGAAAGGTTTAATTTTTCTTTTCTATGAGATCAGGAGTTCCTTAGATGAAAAGTCCTGACTGTTCTCTTTCTGGGGAAACACTGAATATCTATAGTGAAACAAAACTCCACCATCAACCATTTGAAATTTAGGACAGGGGAGTACTTGTTTCATGTAAATGCTGATGACACAGTACAGCCCTGAATCTAAATGAGAGCTCTGTTTTTGTTTCCTTTATGATATGCTCTAAACAGGGAAATCCTTAACAGTATAATGTTACTCACATTATATTCTTCTGTATTATCCAATTCAAAAAACATTTAACACTACAGAACATTCCTGATGCAAAATTAAATGTGTAATTTACTTGAAAGGCATATATTATTATTACATTATGAAAACCCCGAGTTTCACAATGTGATCTTATCACAGCTGCAGAAACCACTGGCTGTTCTGACTGCTTCTCTAAGGAGCAGAGAAACCTTGGCTTTGGGTAGAACAAATGCAAATGTGGAAAAAAAGAAGGAAAAAGGAGTGGGAAGGGGATAAAAATCCAAACAAAACATGCCGAAAGTTCAGTATATTTGTTTAGTGATTCTATTTTAGGCATATGCACACTTCACGTATTCTAACCAATAGCGATTATTTCCATAACTTGCTGCCTGTGATGGCTGCTTCACCTGTGTCTGCTGTAATATTCGAGTACAAAACTACATACCAGAATGTACTGTCCTTAACTTGAGAACTATTGATCCTGATGCTTCCTGGTTTACTTACCTTCTTGTTAATACAGTCATGTCATTTGGAGAAAAAAAAAGCAGTGGTGACCAAAATGCATCCTTAGGGCAAAACCTCCAAGTTTGAGTAATAATGAACCCTTGCAACTTCCTCCAAAACCTGCAGCACCTTCCTCAATGTGCTTGTAATTTTGCAGCTATCAGGGACCAAATGAGGGTATATTCTCTTCCGTCTACAGGGAGAACTCAGTGGCCTAATGTGACAGGCATGAGGCCTCAGACTCCACTGTCTGCCTATCCTCTGTAAAGAAATTCCTCATACTGGTCAGCAGTCAAACCAAAAACAAGTAAGAGGCTTTCAGAAATAGTGAAGTAATAAGAGACCCTAAATAACAGGAGTGGGTGCAATACTGGCAGCTTTTTTATCTCTGTGGGAAGTGTTGAAATGCCAGTTTTGCTCTTTTAGTACTTGTATGAAGCATTGAAGACAATTTGGGCATAATTTTTGTTTCCAATATTTATGAACTCAAGTGTTTTTCTCCTCTCCGCTTCTCTACTCAACTTCCATCCACCTACATACCCAGTCCCCCTGCACCCACCTTTCCTATTTACACATCCTTCTGTTCATTAAATGCTCTGTTTTAATCCATCACACAAATTATAAGAAAAGTATAATAAATGATATATAGAGCAGAGACATTTTGGATATCCCACACTACTTCAGAGTATATGCACTAGACGATTTTTTCATGTATTTTCAGAGTTTTCTTCTCCTTGATGCCTTGATGCAAATGTTGTGGCTGGAGAATGGTAGGTGAGGAGCTCTAATAATCTGGATTGATGTCTTATATTGAAGAGAACAAATTTGAGAGAGAGATGGATACTCATTTTCCAGATTATATGGATTTGAACATAACACAGTGAAATATGTAGTCTGTACCAAAACAATACCATATTTCAGTCCTGAAATGCCAAGGAGGTTCCTCATACCAGATTTACAGCTAGGAGAATTAAGGAATGAAAAGTTACCTTGGTATTTCCTCTCTTTGAGGTGATAAAGGCCAAATAATAGATCCCCCATAAAGTAAAAATAAGTGTGTCCTGTGAAAATACTTTGTAGTATGGCAATATTCTCAGATAGGGTGTACTATGTGGAATTGTGGCTTTTGTTTTCAGGGTTGTTTTTTTTGCGGGGGAGAGAAAATGATTCCTTCAAAAGCGTGACTATGGGAAAAATTGTATAGGTCAGTAAAATTTTATGCCACAGAGAAGTGGAAAGTATGCAGATTTTGTATCTCCTGCAATATACATTACTACAACATACTACAATAGACTGAAAAATGGAAAAGTGATATTCTGACATAGTGTCATGTCAAGGACTTAAAACAGTTGCTCTTGCATAAACTTGGACAACGTAGATTTCATTTACTTAGATTTTTCAAGAAATAGTGTAATAGTAGGAAAATTTGCACCCTTGCTATCTTGTCATAAGGAGCAAAGAATTCCAGGCACAAAACCTAGTACTTTCAGTTGTTTTGTGATATATAGTCCTTCTGCCACTATAGGGAAACAGTGTGATATGTATTTCTACAGTAATGCAGTTGTGTATACCTCGGAGCAAAATACAGTGGAAAGTGAAATATGTACAAATTAAAAAAGGCAGGTTACCATGAGCTCAGCAAATACAATATATGTCTAGTCAAGAAATAAATATTCAAGAAATGGCAGAAATTATCAATATGGATGACCAGGGAAATACAGGAGGAAATCAAGGCCAGAAGAAATGCAGCCAAGATTAACTTGTTTTGTTTAAAATGTTTTGCCAAGAAAGTCCCATTGAAAGCTAACATCTCATTTCCAAGAAATCTCTTAGGATAAATCAGAAGCATTAGCTCTGAAAGAGAAAGCATAGAAGAGGAAAGAAAAAAGGTAAGGAAATGATCAAGAAAGCCGAGATCGAAAATGGAAGGAAAATTACACTGGTCATGAATATGAATAATAAATGGTTATAAAAATGCAAAGTATAAAGAGCAAGAGGTTGATGAGAGAGACTGCAAGCCCTGCGGGGGAACACTGAAAGGAAACTTATGAGAAAAGATGAGGATATTTCTATGAAACAGAATGATTTCTTAAAATCAATGTTCACTAGGCAGATTGGCAGGGAGGCTTGGAAGGGTGAATCAGAAACATGATTTTTAGTAGCTTGCTGGGTAGTTGGGAAGATAACATCCTCTCCTCCATGTATCTTTAAACTTTCAAGGAGTAGCAAGTGATGAAAACAGAGGAAGCTGTAAAACTTCCTGAAAGATTTTGACTTTTCCATAGATTTATCATAACTCCAGTTCAGGGAAACCTCTTTACAATAGAAGGATCTAAAATCCTCACATATGATGTAATGGTGGGAAGCAGGGTACATATATTATAAGGTGGATTCAAATGAACAAATCGGGACAAGATGATTTTTATTAATATAACTTGCTGGTTGTACTGCATTAAAATTAATAAGCCACATTATTTAGGTGACTTAATATAGATACAGAAATCAAATTCAAATTGGACTGTAAAAAGCAAGCTAGTCCAGATACTTACAATACAAGACATAAAACATCTGGTGTTGATGGGTTTTGTCCTTTATTAGGTTTTCCAGTTGCTGGCAGTTTCTAAGGTTGAATAGAGCATGGATAGTTCTTTTCCTGAAGGATTTTTAAAGTAAAAAAAAAATAATCTAATTCTATATAAAAAAATTTGCACACAGTTTTCTGTAATGGAAAACTGGAGTGGCAGATGTTATTGAGTGTATGTTTACAGGTTATTTAAAATGTTCTGTTGCAGGCAGAACAGTCTCAAATTTAACTTTTTTTTTTCTATGTATACAGAAATTACAGTGAATTCTTATTTTACAGTATTCTGTGATTATACATTTCCTGTCTTCCATCCTGTTCCATTCCTGGTAGAGTGTAGTTTAATCAAAATATATCCACTTGTTTCTCACAGATATCTCTTTAATCCCTAAAGCTTTGACCCTCTCATATGACAGACAGCTGATTTGCTATAGAATCTGAACTCTTGAATGCCTTCAATTCTTAAGAGAGATATTGGCCAAGCAGGTAATTTAACTGCCAACTTTGTGATCGTAAGGGTGATTCACTGAGAATAACCAATTGATTATCTGCTAATTCAAGATAAATAAGATTTCTTTTGGCTCTAGTGGTGATATCAGATATCAGAATTTAAAGAAAAAGTGACTTTTTTCTGTTTACTTTGGGGAGTGTGTGTATCTTTTTGTAGGAGTAGGAAAAAATTCCTCTAGTCTTGATCAGCTATCAGTTGAATGTGAATTCACTGCAAAGTAATATTTATAGTTAGCAATGGATTATAGGATAAATGAGAGAATGGCATATGTGCACACATAACCTTTGACTTAGGAAATATTTGAGCCACTATTCTAAATAAAGTTAGGGAAAAGCCGAACAGGTGTAGTCTGGTCAAGAAGTCATTGTAGGTTAATGAAAAGGAGGTCATGCTTCATGTATCCAATTAACTTCTCTGAGAAGGAGAGATGATCAATGAGAATTGACAGGGGTAAAGGGAAAGATATAATGTATTATGACTTCAGGAAGGCTCTGTGACACAGTACCACCCAAAAAGCAAGTACATTCCATTAGCCAGTATAATATTGATGGTAGAATAAGTCACTGGATACAAAAAGGCTAAGGAGTTTGGATTACAGTGGGTAGAAAACTGCTATTCACTGTTTAACAAGAAGTGATGAATGAAAAACTGCAGAACTGGTGTCCAGACTGGGTCAGCTTTCAATACGAGAGAGAACTATAAGCAGAGCAGACAATGAAGCATAAACACTTGTGGTAAACAATAATCTCAGCCTAGACAGTTCTCATCTGTGAGCTGAAGGACCCTGGCTAAATTACAGCCTAATTAAAAAGTATCTTATTTTTGCTACTATATCGAATTATAAACTAATGGAAATTGCATGTTTAAAAAGAAAAAAAAAGGAGGAAGCATAAAAGGCATTTTCTTTAAATGCCTTCAAGCCAAAAGACACACTGAATCTGAAAGTTGTGCTAGAAGGAGGACACTCAAAGGACATGAATTTTTGTTTGTAGAAGATATGAGAGCAAAAAAGACAGAGGTCTTCAACAGCCTTCCAGAAAATTATCTGTGGAATTGCTTTAAATATTTGCAGCATTGTATACAGCTGAGTGTCAACTCAGAAAGGAACTATCTTGATTGTAGTTGATTTCCTTATTTTGTTAAATAGAGTTACAGGTAGAATCTATTTTTTTTTTTTCATAGAATGACTTGGGTTGGAAAGGGCCCACAAGAATCACCTAGCCCATCTTCTACCCCAAAATTAGCAACATGTATCTGAAGCATGTATCCAAACTTTTCTTGAATACTATTGAGCTTGGTGTCATGACTGCTTCCCTGGGGAGCTGCTCCAGTCCTCCACCACACTGTGAGGGAAGAACCTTTCCCTAATATTCTACTTAAACTTCCCATCTTCATGCCATTCTCTCAGATCCTATGATTGGTCACCAGAGAGAAGAGATAAGTGCCTGCTCCTCCTCCCTCCCTTGTGAGGAAGCAGTAAAATGCAACGAGGTCTCCTCTCTTCTTCTGGCTGAACACACCAAGTGACTTAAGTAATTTCTCATATGACTTCCCCTCTGGACCCTTCACCAAATTTGTGGCCCTCTTCTGGATGCTCTCCAGTAGTCTCCATGATGTCCTTTTAATGCTGAACACAATACTTGAGGTGGGGCCAGAACAGCGCAGAGTGAAAAGGGACCGTCACCTCCCTCAACTGGCTAGTAATGATGTGCTTGAATGCACCCCAGGACCCAGCTGGCCCTCTAGGCTGCCAGGGCACACTAGTGCTCATGTTCAACTTGCCAGCAACCAGACCCCACAGATCTCTTTCCACAGGGTTGTTCTCCAACCTCTCACTCCCCAGTCTGTACATATATCCAGTGTTCTCATGTCCCAGGTGCAAAAACCTGACACTTACCCTTGTTAAATGTCATGTGACTGGTAATTGGCCAGCTCTTCAATTAGTTCAGATACCTCTGCGTGGCCTCTTTGCCCTCAAGAGTGTCAACAGCTCCCCCTAATTTCATGTCATCAGCAAATCTGGTTAGTAGTCCTTCAAGTCCTTCATCCAGGTTGTTTATGAAGATATTAGAGTACCAGGCCTAAGATGGATCCCTGCAGGACTCTACCACTGACTGGTCACCAGTCAGTTGATTGTTCACTCATTTCATTATGTGTTTTTCCAGATGTATAATGGGCATTTTTTTTAGGAGGTTACTGTGAGATACAGTATCAAAGGCCTTAATAAAATCCAGAAAGATTTTAACAACTGATTTCCCTTGGGCTGCTAGGTGGGTAATCTTGTCATGGAAAGAAATTAAGACCTTCTTCTTACAAACCCATGCTGGCTGGGACCAATGACTCTGTTGTCTTTCAGTAGCTCCCAGAGTAATCTTCTCTATAATCTTATCAGGCACTGAAGTGAGACTAACAGGCCTGTAGTTCCTGGAATTATCTAACAGGTACTTCTCCAGATTCCCAAAAGCATTGGAAAAATCATTGAGGGAGGTCTTGTTATGACATCAGCCAGCCCCTTCAGTACCTTTGGATGAATCCCATTGACTTGGAGTAGCAAATTCAACAAAACATCAGAGTTGATTGGGAGTTTATCATTTGTACAGTGTTGGTCCTCTAGCCCAGGGTTCTGGGAGTGCCTGAGCCCATCATTGCCATTGAAGACAGAGGCAAAAAAACCCCATTAAATGTTTCTGCCTTGTCTGAATCCCTGTTTATGAGATGTCCAAGCTCATAAAGAAATGGGCCAATGTTATTTCTGGCCTGCCTTTTGTTATCAACGTATTTTTAAAAAGTCGCTTTTATTATCCTTAGAGTCTTGGCTTCAGCTACAAAAATTTCTGCCCTAAGGTGGTGAACAACATCTCTGTAGTCCTCCCATGTCGACTATTCTTGTTTCCATTGGCCATACACCTTCCTTTTATGCCTCAGCTCCAGTAGAAGATCCCTGCCCAGCCTGGCTTTTTTTTTGTGTGTGTTGAACCCTGTGTCTATACAAAATCTGTTAATTGATTTCAGTGAACGTTAAGCAAAATTGGCTACAAAAGCTCTAGAAGTGAAGCAGACCAGGGGTGGGTGGAAGCATCAAAATAGAAACCTCAGTTTGATATTGCTCTCTGAGTCTTTTATTAAAAACACCACTGTGTGCAACTTCCAAAGAGGTTAGTAATTACCGAAAACAAGGTGTATATGAAGTAGTATTTCTGCACTTTGTCTGTGCTGCTGTGAAAGCTACATCCCTAAATGAAGCCCTTCAGCCTAACAAATTTTATCTTTTTATTTTTTCACAGTAAAAACATATTCCAGTGAATCATGTTTAGTTTGACTGGAGGGTGGGCACGTTAGTATTGATCTTAGGATAGCCAGAGAAGTGTGTTTTGAGGCTTTTGAAAGTACTGAAGATGATTATCTGTTCTGCAGGGGAGTAAGTTGCCCTACTGTATGACCTCTCAGTTTGAAGAGCTAGCTGTTGTGTCTTAATTAACTTGTGCTCTGGAGATTTGAGAAAATAAAATAAAAGAAAGCATTCTTCTCAGAAAGAAGTATCATGTATTGCATGGCTTCAATGCAGAATTTCCAGCTGCAGCAAAATTCGTAAGACCCTCTTACCAGCAGGCATCTTCAAATGTCCAGAAGGAAAGGTTGAAGGATTTTAATTGAATTCTACAGAGACTGGTAGGCTTCTGTTTCAGAGTTCAGCAAAGGCATCTTGTGTCTTAAGTGATATTTTTCCTTTCTGTAATGAAGTAACTAATAAGCTAGTTGCTGTCTTGCTCGTTCCGTCTTATTTATTCCCCCGCCCTGTGTTTCTGAGTGCACCTATTTTCAGATCAGTGCCGGTGATAGGTGCAGCAGTGACTGTTGCTGTAGTCTTGGATGGCTGCAGGCACTGGAGTCCTAATTTCCTACCATGCTGGCTGTTTTTCCCATCTGTACCTCCTTGTCTGTGCTCACAGATAGTTCTTTAGCAAGACCTGAAATGTGTCCCAATCCCTGAATATTAAACTTGGCCTCCATTTAGGGAAGCAAGTGTCTTGTGCTTAAAGCACTCAGGAGAACACAAATTAACCCCTACAAAAAAATTATAGGCATGATTTTTCTGTTGGATTGGACTCTCAGAGACAGATGCTTTTATTAAAAATCTGAATCATGTCTAGCGTGTCTGGAAATATTACCTGCTTCGTTAATAGAAGGCAAGGACTAAATGGTGTTAGTATTGTTGTGTCATTACTTATATATGCAGACCTGCAAACCTGTTGCTTACTGTTGAGAAAGTGGTCTGACTGCAATACTAGAATCATTGGCTTTTTGTTTTGTAAAATAGCAAATCATCAGTTTTTCTACAAAATCTTAAATAGTGTTGGGTGTTGGTTTAACATAAATACTAGTTTTCCCAGAGAAAGAGATCTATAATAAATACTGGTTTGTCTACAGTATTATTGGTGTTGAAAAACATTTACATTGCTCATTCAGAATCATATTCTCATCCTTAGTTGCAGTACCATGTGTTATAAATAGCTTCTGCCTTCTGTGATTGTGGTGTGGTCATAAATAGCTGTAAATAAATCTAAAAAAAGAAAGAAGAATATCAGTACTCAGGGCTAGAATATTTTTTTGTTTAGGTATAGTGTGTTAACTTTACAGATGTTAAGATTAAAAAATCTTTAATAGATTTTTTTTTCCTTCCTTGCATTTTAAAATGAATTAGGCAAGCGAATTACACCCCCACTCCCAAAAATGCTTCTTTTGGTTAAATTGATATGGTGTGAGAACAGATGAAACTCAGAGTGCCCTATCTATCAAGAGCACAATTTTTTAATTTAAAGGAAACGTGAAAGCTAATGATGGAGGAAAAGCCTATGAAAGTGCAGTAACCCAGCTGTAAGACTGTGTTTGAAAAGGGAAGGAAATTAAGATAATTGAATTCTTTGCTTGCCCACATGGACCAAGATGTGTTGACTGTCCCAACTCCATATAGGTTTTGAAGCTAGCCAGAACGTTGTGTTAGACTGTATAAAAAACCCCATTCAAGTGAAAAACAGGTATGCAAGCACACAGTGACCTACCTTCCTGTGCCTCGTGAACTGTCTTAAGGCTGGATTTTAAACATACTCTGTAACTTTAGATGAGATTTAAGATTCTTAAAAATGCAGTAAATTCTACTGAAGTGAGTACATTTCTGTATAACAATTTTTCAGCATCAGTTTGCTATCAGAATCTAGTAGTATCCTAGTGTATTATCAGATTCCCGGGACAGTCCTGGAGAAGGCAATGACGTAACTTTTGTTAGCAATACTCAGCAATCTGTTTTTGTTACTGCCTTACAGCTATTAACTTTGTAGATATCTTAGAATTTTCCTGATTTAAAAAAAAAAAAAACAAACCAAAAAACCCTCAAAAAACCAACAGCAAAAAATCCCTTCCAACATTTGAACAGAAATCATTTAAGTGTGGTGAGGGTTTCTTGGAGAAGACAATTTTTTGTTAGAAAATATAGTCAGTGTTCAGACTTTGGGTGGAACCATGCCAATTTATTCAAGTGTAGATGGGATTGTTGTTTTCATCAGTAAAATACAGACATGGACCACTACCTCCCAGTCCCCTCCTCAGCCTCCAACCCCCTCCCAGAATTCTTTGATGTGCTAACTGGGTTTTATTTTTGGGGGTAAAACATAGTACTTTGCTTTACTTTGTAAAAAATTTTAAGGTTTACCTTGTTCTTCCCAGGATCTGTAGCTAAATTGTTTCCCATATACAGGAGGAAAAGGTGTCAGCAGATGAATTAAGTACCTAACTTAGCTCTTAAAGACTTACAATAGTAACTATCAGATAGATATATATATATAGGAGATAAGGAATTAAGCATTTTATTTCTAGCGATCTAATGGCCTCAGTGCAAATTTATGCAAGAGAGAATAACAGGTCTTGGTAACTTTAGATTTGATGAAGAAGTTCAGACACCAGAATTTGTTAGAGGTTGAAGTCTTGAAGCCTGCTTAAACTGATAGTCACCATCACTGTTTTGTTAAAAGGAAGCTTTTTAATATTAGAATTTGCCTAACAACAATTGTCACAATTAAACTTTGTGAATACCAGAGATCTCACTGTATGTTTTATCTTGTATATTTATCCTGATTTTCATAGTCTTAAGAGAAAGCTAGAACTTAGACAAGACCTGAAAGTACAAAAAAATAATGCACATGGTACTTTCTATTTTAAGTAGTTTGCTAGAGTGAAGAAAGCTGATAAATTAATTAGCACTTCCTATTTTTGCTGACTATATTATCTGCATACTATCTGTCATCTGCTATATTGCTGGAGTTACAGTTGAAATTTGCTAGTTATGGCTTCTATTTCCTTTTGTAATATGCGTTTTCCTGTAGATTTTTTCCCCCTGCCTTCCCTCCTTCCTGCCTTCCTCCCTCTCTCTCCCAAAATGTTCATTCTGTTCATGGTTTTTAATTAGTATTTATGGTAGAAAGATTTAATCTGGGGTATAATGTAATTGCATTTCCTGAGTTTTCCAAAACCTGCTTTACTAATACTATGACCATTGTTCAGGTAGAAGATTACCTAAGCAATAATTATTTTACCTAATCTGTAGTTTGGGTTATGGAAAAGAAAATTGGTGATGGTGAAGATGCCATGATGTCTACAATTTTTCTCCAACCCTTTTTTTGAGTTTGGACTCAATTCCAAAACTGAACCACAAAAATTTATTGAAGAACTAATTATTAACTTTTTCACTCTTCACATTTGACTAGTATTTAATTCTAGTTGGCTAAAGGTTTAGTTAATCCTTTCAGAATTTTAATTTTTTTTCCCTCATATTCACTAAAAGCTCAGGTACCTGAAATCTGAATGAAGTATTTTTTTCTCAAAACCAAGTGATTAAGGAAGTATTTGGGTGTTTGTGCATAACAATAACACTGGGAACTATATTTCAGGCTAATAAAAATGCTGGATGTAATGTTAAACTTTATGTCTAACGTTTAAGATGATTAAGAGAGAAGGATATATGTAAAGTATTGGCTCATGCAAGATATCTACTGAGATATCTGACTTTGTGTGATGTCCTTGAGCACCTGAACATCATCTGTGCCAAAGTCAGACAAATTGGACTGTAGGTCTTTGTTTACAGCATTTCACCTTGGCATCTGCCTGTTTGCTGGGGGAGATCTGTGTTTTGTGATTTGGATCAACTAGATACTCCTGGGTGGAAGATGCCTCCAGAAGAGGACTGCTAATAATAAATGTGACTAATAGTGTCAAGAATGCAAGAAAACCTAGAATAATGACATCCTATGCTGCACAGAACATCCTTTCCATCAACATTAACTCAGGTGTTCTGAAGCCTCCTAAACTGGACAGGGGTTAAGTTTCCTGTTTTCTGTTACTGATTAGAGAACAAAAACAATGTAGCTAAAATTTACAATCATCTTGGTAGTAATGGTGTAACAGAGTCATGATAGGGTGTTGGAGTGCTCAGAGTGTGTTGGCAAAGATCAGAACTTGTCAATGAAAGCTCATTAACACAGCAGAAAATCTCTCTTAGGTCCTTTTTAATGCAGCTGAATTGTCGCCTCAGCCTCTGTGTCTTAAGTGTCCTGCAAAGACCTCAGCCCTTATTCTTCCATGTGGCACTCCCTCAGATTGCTGTCCTTGGCCTGATTATTATGAGGAAGAAATCACATTTGCATCTAAGAAGTGTCATAATCTTTTTTACCTCATGTATTCTATTCATAAACGTTCTTCTGTGCTGTTGGTTACTGGTAAGAAAACATATATATAGTTTTTTTCTGAATTTCTGGCCATATCCTAGCCTGAGTTTGTATTCCCATTTTTTTCATATTCAGAAGTAGTCTCTGTTTACTGTACATCTGTTGCAAAACAACAGGTGACAAAGTGGTTTATGTATCAGTTTGATTTATAGATAAAGACTTAAACAATAACATGGTAAAGCAGACAGACAACACCTGCAAAAAAACCTGGCAAATGAGATGCATTAAATGAAAGAGTGCCTATAAACAGCTCAGATGACATGTGTGTGTGCAAGCGTTGTCATCAGCATGCATGAATTTCAGTGGAGAGGCTGCTATAATAACATCTGTGCAAGCTGATGTCTTGAAGAATTTTTTGTTCTTTTTTTTCCCCCTCTGACTGAGGAGATATTTGCTAGGAGTCCATGAAGTAAAATCTCTGCATCAAATCATAAGAATTTGCTTCTTTTCATGTTTGTGTGTTACAAACAGGAACATGACAAGATGCCACCCCTACCCCGCTCATTCTTAAGAAAAGTCTTTGGTTCTTTGGTGCTGTGAGACTGAAGTTGGGTGAGAGACCTTGTTTGTTGTTCTCTGCTTCCATTTCTCTTTGACATTGTGAAGCCTCTAATCAAGGCAGGCACCTCTGCCTCTCCCCGTCACACCTGAAGGCATGATGTCTTTTCTCATAAAGGGAGGCTTATGTGGATCAGCATCTCACTACTCCTCTATGAAATGTTGCTTCCAGATATTAGATGAACAGTGAGTCTTAACTGATGAAATAAGAAAGGAGGCTGGCAAAAGCTGTCATAATGCAATTCAGGAACTGGAAGACGGCTGTTATATTCCACCAAGCCCTTTTCTTATCCAGCCTGGACAAATCTGCTTTCGTCAGCCTTTCCTCATCAAGCAAATACTTTAACACCTGGAATCATCTTTCTGGTTTTTTTTTCTGAACAGATTCTAGTTGTGCATAAGTTCATTATCTTCTTGAAACGTGGTGAAGATGTCTGCAACACAGTGTTCTCCTGTACAAATTTAGGTGTGTTGACTGCACGTATCTGAGCTCAGAGGGTCATCATCTGAGTAAAGCCACATTGGTTCTTCACAGTATATTTTGCATTTATTGTCTTGACATAACCTCAGAGCAGACCCCATAGTGGTGTACATTTTGGGAAACAACAAGTGGCCCATTTTCAACAAAAGCTTTGCAAGTAATAACTGAGTACTGATTTTTCCTGCACCTCTGTTAAACAAGTGCTACCTTCCCTCTGCAATTTAAGAAACTGAAGGCAGATAAATAATAGATAAGAAGTAGATAGCTGCAGAGGCAGCGCTAATCAAAGCTGCAGTGAGAGCCCGGCTATTCAGTAACTCTACTCCTGTGACAATCTTCTCTCCTAAAAGTTATTTTGTTACATGTTCACAGCAATCTTCACTTCTGAAATCTAACTAAACAGTAGATTTTCACTTCTAAAGACAGCAATGAGGTGCCTTGTATCCATAATTCAGATACTTAGAACTTTTTGTCCCTACTTCATTGCCAGCATATCCTGAAGGCATATAATTTCTTAGCCATTTGCTCAGCGTATTGAAGACAGCTCCTATTCTCACGGTAGAAGACAGCTCCATGATTATAACTGGACGGTCTCAAAAATCCAGTTTTTCTTTTTATTTCATCAGTGATAGTACAATCTAGGAGATATTCTCTGGCTGTACTTGTCTGGAGGTATAGTTGCATGCTGAGGAGCATGGACTGCCTAACCACCGAGATACCTGCTGTCTCCTACTGGAGCATGGTTGGAGTACTCATTTAGGATGTGAAAGATTGGCTTAAAGACTTGGTCATCCAGTCTTGGAGAAATGATTTGAACTCAGCTCTCCCAACAGTAAGAAAATGCTAGCTCCTAAAAAGATAAAAAAAAAATTCAGGAAGGCTTTTCTTAATTTCTTCTGGAGAAGCTCTTCCACCGTGTATGCTATCTATCACAGGCAGACCTCCAACATCTGTAAAAATAGAGGGAAAAAATCACCTAGGGAATTGTAGGCAATTCAGGCACTGATGAGGGCTTTATTCCACCAGCCTTACTCTGAAATGGTTGGCACAGGTGCAATAAGCCTTTTTAGCTTCATTTTATGGCAGACGGCCTAGGTCTGGGTTTGCTCTATGTAAAATATCTCTGCTTCCTCCTGCATATTATCGTGATCAGGAAGGTACTGTAAATGTACTGGAGATACCTCTTCCATGCCTTAAGTTAGGTCCAGAGGTCTTATTGACTTGGGTCAATGCCTGCAAAGAGTTTAGCTATGATCATATGGTGTCTGTAGTAGCTAATAAGTTAGCTGATCTGGGCTGGCTGTAGTGGAGGTGGGACTGCCCTATGCATTTGTGACATGTTTAATAACCTGGGTGGAAAGTGCATGGGTAAAGGTGAGTTGCCTTTGTATTAATTAGGCCAGAGGAAGAGCAACTGAATAACCCTGTAGTGCTGCTGTTAAGAGCACTCCTCTGGAAGAAAACAGAGCATCTCCCTTCTGATGCATGTGGAGTGATTTCATACCCAAGGATAGGTAGGAAGAGCCACTAACACTTTTTATGCAAAAGACTAAACTCTGAGAGCAGATGCATAGTTTAGAATTTCTTGTGGAAGTGAAACCTAAACCTGACTGAGGCATCATCCTTCTCCTCAGCATTTCAAAATGACAGTTCAAAGCAATTCTCCATCTTTCCCGATACCTGCATCCTGCTCTTCAGTATTTCTCACTTTTCCATTCCCTCTCCTACATGTAGTAATAATTAGTCTCAGGATGCAGCATCCAAATCCACCAAAACCTTTGCCATTGTATTGCTGAGCCTGAGTTTCCTGTGTGGTTCATATAACTTCACTGAAGCAAAGTTTGGTTACGGTGCTTGTAAGGCCTCATCAGACCTGGGCAGTTCTTCTATAAAATCCCAAGGAGAATGTCTAAAAATGACAAAATGCAGGAGATCTTCTGTTTGTGCAGCCTAACTAGCCAAGGGGAAAGGATTATGATTTGATAGAAATTCCAGCAAAACAGCTGATAATGATGAGAAAACTTCCCTTTCATCTGCCTGTACTGTCTCTACATTTTGTATATTCTCTTTCTCTCTCTCTTTAATTTTTTTTTTCTGGTGTCTCTTTGTGACAGGCATAAGGCCTCAAATAAGTTCAAGTCCTATTTTAGTTTAAGAGACAAAGTGGACATAGGGTGGGTGAAAGAAAAGAGGAGAAGTAAACTGTTTATTGAGAAGTACTGGCTTTAGCTGCCACCTCCCTCCCTCTCTTCTCAGAGGCACACCATTGAAGTGAATCCCCTCATTGCGAGTTTTGGACCTGACACATTGGCAAAAGCTGAGTTATTGATGCCCTTCATCTCTAAGATAATTGTGCTACACTAGAAATAAAAGCAGTGATACTCATGGCAAGTCTTATACTGGAGTCTGGAAGATGAATACCTGAAGCGTCTAGAACGTTTGACTTGTAAGAGAAGAGTAAACATGAAAAATCTTTCCTTTTGTCTTATATGAGTTTTGACAGAGAGAGGGAATATAATTGCATCTCCAGTACTCTATTCTTTAGTTGTTTTCCCTTAATGACATTTTGTTGTCTTTGTGTTTCTCAGAATCACCACAAAAATAAACTTCTATCATTTGAAAATGTCTTTTTATTAACTTTTACTTCATATAGAATGCTATTTAAAACTAGTTTGAAAACAAGACTGTGGAATATATTAAAAAAAGTGATAGGAAAAGTGAAAGTGTCATTCAGCATTTTTAAGGAGATAATATACTATTCTTTTTTCCTTCTCTTTTACTCTGTGAAGCACACTAATCATCTTAAGCAGGATGAAGAACTGTCTTCTAGTTTTTCTACAATCCTTTTGAATAGTTTTTTATAAAATTTTGTTTGGCTGGGATTTTTTTAGTTACTTGTCACTGCTTCTGCAGAGCACTTGCAAGTGTTGCTTCTCAAATATGAGTGCTCAGAATTGCTGGCTCACAAATTAACAGTAATTCACGCACAAACATTTGTAAACCACCCCTACCTCTCCTCCCCAACAGCAACCACCAACAGAAGTAGAAGATTTAAGCAGATCACAATAATTCTGTCCAAAGTTATGAAATACAAAATAACTAATTAAGAGACTTAAACATTTCTTTAATCTCTGTTTTTCCTCTGCGGGCTTCTATCACAGGAGTCAGAGGATATCTCAGACTGGGGAGGGACTCGGGAGATCTCCAGTCTAACCTCCTGCTCAAAGGAGAGTTAGCTGTAGTCTCATGCCAGGCTGCTCCTAGATTGCAAGGTTGGGGTGGTGCAGCTTGCCTGGGCAACCTGTGCCACTTCTTGAATGTCCTTATGAAGGGCATGTTTTTCTTTCTAACTAGTCCATCCCTCCTTATGTTCATTTTAAATTCTGTTGCCCAACATGACAAACCTCTGTGTGACAAGAATCATGGTTTTGGTGGCAGAAGGGCTGGGAATTAATTAACCTGCTGTGTGCTTTATTTTCCTTCCTTTGGGTCCCTGTGCAACACTTTCCTCGTCTATAAAATGAAGGTAATGAATCTACCTGTCTTAGTAAAAAATAATAAAAAAACCCAAATAGGCAGCAGGAAAAGCATCAGCTTTAGCCTGAGGTTGATTCTCTTCTACCTTGAATGAATTGTGATTACTCAGTAAGATAATTCTGCAGCCCAAGGGAAAGGAAGAAAGAGGAGGACAGGAAAGCGGGAAATGTATAGTGCTCTCTTGCTTTATTTGCAAAACAAAGTCAACAGAGTACTAATTAGTGTTGAGCGTTATTGCATATTGCATGTCAGCGATACCTTCACTGTACTTTGCACATACTTTCAGTAATTAAAACCTGCAAAGGTAGATATTGCTTAAAAATCCTCTCTCGTGCAGGATAATATGAACATTAGCAACCATCAAGCCAAGTAGCATTAAACAATGACAATGCCATCTTAAGAAAAGCTCTGTAGATTTCCCTGTGTTGCTTACTAACTAAGCAGTGGGAGTTGTGTTTCTCAAGGCTAAGGAATGTTAAGAGTCCAGTAATTTGCCACCAGCCCAGTGTAAATATACAACATAGGCAGGACCAAAATGAAACAGTAAACTACAGAAATGAAGGAAAAATATGTATCTTTCAGATAGTTTTGGAGAAATAATGTAAAAAATCTTAGTATTTTTGTCTTTAAAGTCTGCGTGGCTTTTGAATTTCATTGTTGAAACTGACATAAATGGTGTGTCATACTGAAGGCAGATATATGTTTATTTGCTTGTGTATATTACTAATATATGTTAAATGGAATGCAGTGAGGTAATTATTAACAACTCTTCAGTGTTACTGATAGCTATGAAGCTTGCTTATATCTATTTAATTTCCCATGCTGGGTTTTGTCCCAGTGAAATCAGGAAATCTAATTGTAGCAGGTGGAATCAGGCACATGCATGATCCTTTTCAGGATCAGAACATGTAAGGGGGAAGTGTGATACCTCTGGCTCGAGTTGAGACCTCTAGAGTCCCCTACTAGGTATTTGTACTGAACTTCAGCCTCCTGACACAGCTAGTTGCCCTTCCCTGCCCAATCGTCCTAGTTAGCCTGTCCTGCTGCCCCTGTTTCTGTCAGCGTGAACTGCTGTAGCTGTCTTGGTTCCTCCCAGAGCTGGCTGGCCATGGAATTAGGCAACCTTGAAAGACAACCTCTAGGGAGAAGAGGAGGAGAGTGGGAACTTAAGGACAAACCTTGGGAAATAAAGGGATATATATATATGCACATACAGGTTTTGTTCCATTTGAAGAAATTTTTTTTTGTCTTTTCTGAAATGTGAAATATGTTGTAGGAAGGAAATAGGCTTTTCTGAGTCAGCTGTATGTTTGTTACCCAAACAAAATATTTGTATTAATCACATCCACCTTCAGACAAATCTTTGGTGTGTCTTGGGGACTTTATAAATGCTGACCAACAAATTATGCTGTAGAGAAAGCATGGCCATGGCTTCACAAGATATGAGATAACTACTTTGAGAAATAGTGTGGTCCATGGTGACAAGATAGGTGTATACAACAGGACTGTCTGTGTCTGAAATGCACTGCACCTTTCCTGTCTCATCATGGCAAGTTACTCTTGTTCCTCATGCTGCATTTGAGCTTGACTCTATAATGGAAATAGTAGTCATTTAATCTCCCCATTCATGCAGGACGTGTGAGGTAACACTCTTTATACTACATGAAGGTCCATCAGTTATTTAGATTTGGCATTCAGTAGAAGTAGGAGGAAGAAAACTGCAAAGGCTCTCGCAGTGTGTTCTCCACAAAGGAGGCATTTCAGTGGAGAATACAGGAGATGATAAATGCCTAGAGCTTGTGGTCTATGAACTGATATGAGAGGTCTCATAGTTCAGAAGAATTAGGAGAGACGTGGTGGCTCTTTCTGAAGCTGCCTTTCCTTATGGAAGTTATCTTTGTTATTATTAGATTTCTTCAGTTATATACTTAGTATATTTTGAGGTCATTTTGTGTAAATTTTAGATGGACTTATCTCTTTGCTGATTTTTGAGGTTAAAGAAATGTAGCACTCCTTGTCTAAAGCTTTTCAATTATAAACAAATGGGATACAATTTTCTTAGCTCAATTTTTAAGCCACGAGGAATGAAATAAGGAGGAGGGGACTTAAGCTGCCTTAATCTGGACCGGAATGCCATAAAGATTTCAAAGGCCTTTATGGTGCTAGTAGAAAAATATTGCTCTTTTAGTTATGGTAAATTAATACATGATAAAGGTGAATTAATTTTCCACCGGCATTTATATACTCCTTCACATGAAAATATTAAGAAATCTAACCATGCTTATATCTGACAGTTTCCAATCATTAAGACTCTGTCAAGCTTCTGGTACGGGTTAGTATATGTAAGTTTTAGTCCAAGATCTTATTTTTGAGTTTGAATGCTTCAGAGTTTATTGGGCAGGAGGAGCTCATTGGGCTTTGTAAGACTCATAGTTTAGAAGCAGAGTTAGTAAATAAGTTGTATTGTTTAAAATAGAAACAATTTTGTTTGCATATTGCCAAAATTTCTGCATTTGAAGTATTGTGTACTGTATTTCTTGCTAGAACTAAAATACTTCTATAGAAAAATATTGCTGCTTTATGGCCACTTGTTAATTTAAAGCATGCTCTAATATAGTAGGTAGAACAAAGTTATATCCTTGGTTGTTGAGCTTTAGGATGCTTCCCTTTTGTCTTAATTTTTCCAGTTGGAGGATTTGGCCCATTATCATAGTGTTTTAGGGCTCAACAGACAGAAGTGCTGTACACGTGATAAAAGTAAATTATAATTTACTAGCTCTAGCTGTTCGTTGACATTTTGTTTCAGGTTGCAATGTGCAAGATACAATTGCTTTGGTATTTTTTCCCATTTAAGTTAACTCAATGTTGTTGCAATCTGCTGGCTTTGACTACATATTATGCAAGCATCAGGCAGGGCAGTTTACTTCTGATGCCCAAATCATACCAGTGACATGATAATACAAGGTACGGAAGCACGAGTTAGATTCTTTCAGTCTATTTCTCTGTCTGCATGACACTGGATGAAGTCACTTAGAGAATAATATCACTTCAGATATTAGTTCTGCAGTAAGGAGGTAAAAAAGAAAAGGGCAAAATACCTTTGAGTGAGTAGAAATAATGACCCAGTCTCATTTTGAAGTCCTCTGCTGTGAGTAGAAGACATACCATAAGGAGACAAAACCAGACTTATGAAGGTGACAACAAAGGCTGGTCAATGAACTGCAATTCTTACATAGAGAAAATGTTACAAAATTAACCTGGAAAACAGCTGAAGGGTAGCAGAAAAAGGTTTTGCAAGTGAGGCAGTGTAATAAAAGCAAAGATGTGAAGAACAGGTGGAGAGTCATCTACATAAGCAACATACATAAGTTACATCTCCCAACTACATGAATAATATGGCAGAGCAGAGTTTTTCTAATCTGTACATGAGAAGAAACTGCAGATTTGATTAGTAAGAAGACTGTCCACCTGTGTGTAGCGTTGTGGTGAGTTGAAGTAGGGACTTTTTTCAACTTCTTCAGATGCAAAATTACCTTTTCTAAGTATCACTGGGCAGAAACCTTTTCTAAGTCTACCTGGACAGCTCACCTGGAAGACTACTAGGGCTTTCACACTAGTTATGAAAACGCTAGGGTCTCTTTCCTGCTAGTCCAGCTTGGGGAGGTTTGCCATGTTGATGACTATCACCATTAACTCCCCCGCCTCCAAAAGGAAAAACACTTTCCTTCCCTAAACCATACTAGTGCCTGGATGGGGATGAGTTGTGAAATATTGTATTATGCCCTGAGGGTGAGAACAGCCTCCCTATAATGTGGTAACATAGCTAGAAGGCTGCTGAATGACCAAACATCTATGTTAGGCACAAAGCTCCGTTTGTCCAGTTTGGGAACTTCTGTCTCCATATGTGGCATCCCCTGTTCTTCTGTACCAGTATATAGTAACCTCTTCAATAATACAATATGATTGAGGCAAAACCAATAATCTTATCTGATGGTAGTGCCTTGAGCCATCAAATCTTGTATTTGTGCTTTGAGAATTAAGCACAATTGGTCTTAGTCACTGTTAATTAGAATTACAGTGAGCATTCTTCACCTGCAATACTTTACTATGCTGTCTTCAGTTGGGAGGTGAAATATTGAGCAGTGTTATCAAGCTTGATTTTAATGTGCTTTCCAAATTGTCAACCTTTAGAAAGATAATAGGTGGAGAAAAATTATAGTAATCCCTCATATGAGATTACTCAGATTATGTACAAGAGGAATGAAATCATCATTTATATCAAATCATTGCCAAAAACGTCACCACCCCAACTAGTGAAAGTGAACTTTATCTTTTTAGAGACAGGCAAAAATGAATCTTCCATCCCACGGAAAAAAATAAAAAGATCCTGCCAGCAGCTAGACCAGCTGCATACTGCTAATATGGGGGTTTGTTAATGATTATGAAGTGTAACAAAGACAACAAAGAGAAAATAGCCTTTTCAGTTATCAAAAGATGCTCCCCTCCCCTACCATGTATTTATATACTAATATGCTTGCAGCTGTGATATGTTTTGCAAAATTGCCACAGTTTGCAAGAAATAAAGCAGAATGAATAGTATGTTTGGATACTTTTCTCCATTGAATAAAAATTGCAGTTTAGTTAAACTAAAGTTAGGTAGCTGGTATGTTGTGGCCTCTGTCTGTTGCTGTGAGCTGTTTTTCCATGTTACACCTGTAATACTCTGAGTCCCCTTTCTCATGTATTATAAATAGCTTGAGACAAATACCACAATTTCTGTGTGTCTGTAATATAGCTTACAGGGGGTAAAAGCTACCATAGGTTTTTTGTTATGGTCTATAGTTTGACTAGTGCTGTCATTGTTGTATTATGACGGTTATGAAGTGATAGTTTTAGCATAACAATCTCTCCTCCTACCTATATTAAAATGTAGGGTAAATTGACTTTTAATTAAACCTAACAGAATTTTTCAAGTTAGGCTGCTAGTCAGTTTAACAGTATGCTACATTCATTTACAGAAGAATATATGGTAGTTCATCCTGAATCATATATACCACAAAACAGCAAATTACAAATGGTTCTTGGGTTCTGCGGCCAATAACATGCAGCAGTGACCACAAGAAAAACTATACGAACTTTGGGGAAAAAGAAACAAGAGATCTTATGATTTATCCCAGATGAAACCAACAGGGTCCATTTGATTTTAGGAGAAATATTTTTTATGATAAAATAGCCAAAGTAACTTCTAGATGGTATTATTCTTCCAATAGCTCTTTTTTTTAAATTCTCTGCTTAATAAAAATATGGAATTACCATTTTATTTTTTATTTTGTATTAGTAGAATATCTTGAAAGAGTCACACCTGTGAAACAGCACAGAAGCTTTGGGGATACTGAATCTTTTTTTTTATTGTTGTTGAGAAGATGTTGGGGTTTATAATGGTGCTATTAGTCCAGCCAAAACAGTACCCCACACTGAATCTCTTATATTCTTTTGTTAGAAATTGTCTTGTCCCAGAATATTAGTACAGTAAAGCTGCCTCAGATGGAAGATGCAATTTTAGGAGTGTGTTCTCTTAATTTCTTGTCATCTGTTTATATTTTTAGGTATTCCTGAGGTGAAAATGCCACAGTGCAACCAGACACGCATACTTTTTATGCACTAGCATATATAAAAAATAAAATTGTTTTCAGGGTTAAAGCTTTTGGAGAGACAGATATCAACACAACTCAGGCATACATTGAATTTTCAGCTGTGAAAAAAGGAAGAAAATACATTCCATTCCAGTGTTCTGTGGGCATGGGTAAAAGCTGTGTGGAAACCTTATTTAAATTGAGCTATAATATTTTATTGGTCTAGGAATGTCTACTCTTTAATCAGCCTTGCATACCATTTTTTGAAAGAAAAGCTTTTACGGTCATATTTGTGATTCATGTGCATCAATCTGGCTTAATCATGTGAAAAACAATCCTTTAAAATAACCGTGTAATTAGACTTTTACAACTATGGGTGCTGGTGATTATCAGCAAATAGCATTGACTTCAACAGGCTATCAGTTCAAATAATGGTTTTCAAAGGAAATTAAGTTTTAATTTAAGTTCACTAAAAGGATTTTTTTTTCTTTAAAAGATATTCCCCAGATTGTTAGAGTTAACCTGGGTGAAAAGCAAACTAGTCTGATCACAAAACTTAGGTTACCCCAAGTTTGTCCAGCCAGTTAGGAGCATTCCCTCTGGTGCTGCGTTCATCAAGTGAATTGGCCACTTCTTAAGCTTCTTTGTTTTGCAAGAAGCTGTGTATTTTTAAGTTGTCTGTCCTGGATGTTCAGTAGAAATATGGGAAACTACTTGAAGCCAACTCCCACTGTGAATGCCTTGGATTGAGCAGGTTATCAGATGAATTAATGTGTACCCCGCGCCCCGTCCTGTGTACGCAGCTAAACCAGCCAGCTTGAGTCCAGGTTACTATTAATCTTAGTAGATGTTTCCACATGTCGACAAGGTGGCTGAAGGGAATATTTATAGCTGTGTGAGAGTCTAGGTTGGGTATTGGAGAGAGAACTAGCTGGGGGCTGTTTGTAAACTATTGGTTTTACCTTAACCGGAAAGCAGAATCATTGCCCAGGTGCCAAGTAGCATCAGTGTGTTTGACAAAGATGATTCCATACAGAAAATGCAGAGGCACAGCTGTGCTTGGGATGATAATGAGAGCTGAATAATGAAAATGTTTTCTAAGCTGGATGCTGTTTGTTCAGAACAGCAGTCTGACAAGGAAAGGCCAAGCTCAGTTATGAGCATTTCAGCAGACATCTTGCTCTGCCTTTACTGCTTTATCTTAACTCTTGAGAGTTTAAACTTGCAGGGGCTTTGTACTTGAATTCATTCTGCCCTTGGCATTTTGGTGTTTTCTGCGACAGTTGCTGGGAGCTCCTCAAGATTTCCTGGCCTCTTTTTATCAGAGCTCTGCACCCAGAGTGGCACTTGGCTACTCTATATGCTGTTCTGAAGGCTGTGGCATAATATATAGGAAAGCTAGCAAGCGCTGAACTTGTTGGCGTAGCAGACTACATAAATTATTCTGCACAGATACATCTAAAAATATTATTTTGAAATGTAATTCAAATATTTTGTGCAAGTTATCAACAACTTATAGATTGTAGATTGCTTCAATAGCCAAGGAAAATTTTGTTAATATAAACAAATTTAATAAAAATGACCCTTTCAAGCTGAGAATGTTATTCAAACAAATCATCTCACTCTCATCAACTTCCTTAGTATTCATGAATAGTAATTTTACGTTGGAAAATCTAATTCATGAAAGATCTCTGAGTAGCTGTGGAACCAGGATCTAGAAGGGAAGCAAAAATTTCTTTTATGTTTTAAGAAAGAGCTAAGGAAGAATTACAAAAAAATGGACTGCAAGTCTCATTGCTCAGTGGTATAGATAGTGTAGAAATTAATTTTTAAGCTGTCCATCAGTCATTTAGACAAATTTGAAGACTGAGCCAGTGTATTTCCACACAGACTGAGATTAACGCCGGGCCATGTACTGCACAGAATTATTCATAAAGCATGTATGAAAGTTGCATTTCTTAAGGATCAAAATCTCACTGGGTGGTTGAAATCAAAGCTCACTGCTGGAAGATCAGGATTGTCTTTGGAAACGATTGTCTCAAGAGCTTAGAGATTAATGCTGCTTATGTTCATGGCATGCACCAATATCTTGAAGAAAGACAGTGGTGTGCTGAATTTTTGCACAAAGTGTACTTTCAATCCGTCTCTGTTATAACAAAGCCACAGACCCTCTGTGACATGCCTCAGTCCCCTCAGCCCTCAGGAAGGATGATCTGTGAATTCTGCTGGCATTTTCAATGAGACTACAGAAATCTCTGAAGTTTTGATATACAGCTCTGAGGTCAGCTGGCAAGCCAACATTGAGAATGAGGAAGACCTAAAATAAAAAGGATCAGTGTGAATGCTTCTGGAGTGCCAGGGGAAGATAGATTGCCTGCTGCAGACTGCATACTGTCATCTGGGGAAACATTGCAGACTGAAAACTGGTCCAGGGAGAAAGTAGCCAAGTAACATCACAGAACAATACAATGGACACCTGATAAGCCTCTGTGTGCTGATAAATGATCTGATGGATAAAAACCAACATGTAATTGCCCCGTGGGTCAATGAAAGGATATTCTACCTGTTGCACTGCTTAGGAGAGTTGCTGGAAGTCATCCCCTGATCCTGAACACCCCAGAGGAGTCTTGGGGAGGGGGTTATCCTACTTTTCCCTGCTCAACACAGTCTTAGGACATCCAAGGTGAGACCCTAGCTCATGAAGAGAGCTGTTTACTGATTTCCCTGGGTAATCATGTATATGGACAGAATAAGTCTGTTTATGCACTGAACTATAGGAGTGCATAGGAATGCTTTCTGTTCTCTAATCTGTCCCGATAAAGGTATTTTGACCCCTATTTTAGCCCTCAGTATCTAACTTCAGAGACTCTGTCAACAACAGATGTCATGATGAAGTACTGGGTTCAGAGACACAAGATTATATTAATGGCTTAAGCAGATGAACTTACCATCTGGTTTGAATCAGTCATATATTCACATGATATCAGTCTAAATTCAGACATCACTGCATATATATGCATGCACATGACAAGTAGGTGTTCCAGACTTCACCACTGTATCAAGAAGACAATTGCAAGATGTGAAACAATGTTGAAACTGTGGTGAGGCCAAGACTGAAAGAGGATGGGAGACATTTATATGTACAAATATGGCACTAAAGGTCAAAGTAAACAGAAATATATATTCTCTTTTGTGAAGGCCCTTGTTTGTCCATATTTCCATTCCAATTTGATTGATACTCCTCAAATGTGATACAACAGAAGTAATATGCTAAACAGCCACTTTCTCTCTCTCTCTTTTAATTAGGTTTAATTGGACTAACTAACCTCTTAGTCAGGTTTCTGAGATTCACACTTCCCCTTTGGGATAATTCAAGTTGAACTTCCAGGCTGAAATTCCTTTGCTTGTGGTAAGAGCGGGATTCCCCTCAGTCTTCAACAAGGAAATCCAAATATTTTGATTGTAAATGCATATATAACAAAGAAGAATTTACTATCACTTGAGCTCTACCAAATTTCATACCATTAAAATAGCCAGATGATATTACTAGCAGTTTGTGTTGCTCTTCCTCATCAGCTGGTAAACCCCAAACTGCTTGTAGTGAACTTACAAGTATTCTTGCTTTCTGATGTTATGTAATTTTTTATCTACTTACCTTATCTTCCTAGAGTTTTCCTGTTGTTTGCAGCTTTTATTTCTTCTCATACCTATTCCCACAGAAGTTTTTCTGTAACACCCTCTTCACATTTCTCTTGCTGTGTCTAGTGCCTGTCGAATATATGAACATGAATGGTCAGGCTCTTAATGATGACTTTGAGCTGTAAACACTTTCCATTGAAGATATATTCTGAGAACAGGTGCCTTGTAACAACTAGTCATGTCCTGTAACTTCACAACTTTGTTCCAGCCTAAATGACTTTGTATTCACATTAGAAAGGCAAAGGCCTTCTGAAAGCTTCAGATACTGTATGAGTAGAATAGAAACAGGTAGGATTTTGATTTTTTTTTCTTTAATGAGTATACGATGCAAAAAACTTTAGGATGACTTATTTACTTCAAGGGTGAAAGTTGTGATTTTGTTAAGCGTGGGTTTCTATTCTACAACATACCTGGGAAGCAGCTACTATTTTTTTCCTTCATATCTGCAGTGTGAGATTTAGTTAATATTACCTTGTAAAGATCTGCTTCTGCAATGTTTTATGAAACTATGATTCAAGCTTTTATATTTCTGGATTTCTTTTTATAGCTCATTCATTTTTACATTTCCATCTGTGTCATACCCCTCTCTATTAACACAAAGACTTCTTTTATTTTACATGCCTGTAAAAAGCAGCAGGCTTCTCTCTTAATCAGTGTTGTCTGATTCATTGCTGGAGGGCCTAGGCCATTAGTAATAAATGTCATTACTTGATGTTTCCAACACACAGAGTTTCAGATGATCCTTCCCTCCCTCATCTATTCTTCCAGTGACTAGAAACAGGCCTGGTCTCACATTATTAAAATTGTTTTATTTTCTTAAAGAATAAACTGGTGAACTTCTGGAAACAAAAGCTCTACAATTGTGATGATATGTGCACAATAGATGTGAAGGTGTGACAAATCACACAAGATCTGAAAGATGAGGTACGAAGGAATAGAAGCAGATGTATTGCAGGTTCCTCCAAGGGACTGAATCAAATGCTGAAGGAGTGTCCCACGGAGCCCTAAGGCTGCTGTGTCATGCCTGTCCTCATTACCTTACATCTTAGTCTCCTCTGATTCTTTACATCCTAATGGAAAAGATGTTTTGTAGTAAAAAGCTATGTTTGAATCACTTTGAAAACAAAGCTCCTCTGGTACTTTTCCCAGCAAATATTCTTCTCAGATATTTGAGCTTATTAAACAAAGTGATCTTTTAAAGCTTGTTGGAGTACAGAAATAACTGATGCTCCTGAATATGGGCAATAATAGAAAATTCTAGATGCATTGGTTTGTCTAGGCTTTTAATCAGCCTGGTTTCTGAATGTAACCTGTCTTTCATGTTTTCCTTCCCTTCTTATTTCAGCTTCTATCATCATCCCTTCTGTCTCCACAAGCAAATAATTAGGTGTTTTATTTGTACAGAGATGGGCATTTTTGAAAATAAAATTGTGTAATTAAAGGCATTTGTAGTAGATCTGGAAGAAACCTGATTCTTCCAGTTTTCACTTAGTAAGAGCAAGATGAGAAAAGAGAATCCAAAACTAGTTGTGTTTTTTTTTATCCTTGCCCTTCAGCTTCTTCTGTTTTACAGTGAACAGAGAAGTGCATGTTCATAGTACATTGGCAGGTTCTCTCCTGAAGAATGTGCCATCTGAGATTTTCCTGAGAGTTACCAAAATACTTTTGAGGAGGAATGTTGGGAGGTAGCGAGTTAAACACATTTAACTTGAACTAAGGGTCAGATTCAAAGAACAAAAATTCACCAAAGGCAAGTACTGTAACTCCTGAAGTCTACATTCATTAAACTTCTGGACAAATATTTCAATAGTTTTGGTCATCGGTGTAACTGCTAGGTATTCTCCAGCTTTTCAAATGGTTTCCTTTCTTGAAAGGAACACAGTTAAAGAGGAGTCTTGCCTATGCTTAGAGCATTCCATTTCAGCCATCACTTTCCTCAGTGCTGGACCATACCTGCCAGCCTATAGCACTTTTCTCCTTCTGGGCTACCTGGGCAAACCCTGTCCTGCAATTCCATGATCACTCTTACAATCCAGTTCTTTTAGAAAGAATGCAAAAGAACAATGCTCCCTAGAAAAATAGCAAAAGGATTTGTCAGATAGACATGTGAAAGGAAGATATGTCAATTGTACTGACTTCCAAGAAAATAAATGTTTTGTTAGTTTAAAGCACCCTTTGCTTCTACTGTGGCTAGCTTTTAACATATTGAGCATACAAGCAGTTATAAAGATTGATGATAAAATATAAACAGTTATGCTTTGAAGAAACCTATATTAGGAAGCATAGTGGTATTTACAAGGACTCTGTTATTGTTTAGTAAGTTCAGAGGCTGGCCTTGAGGAAGGCTTAGTAGCAATGTTTTCCACATCTACAGTTAGGGACCTTGAAAAAATTTGTAAACAGAAAGCCTTGTAGTGCTGTGCTGAGGTATTTTGGTGTCCTCATTGTGCAGATGGGTCAGCTGTGGCAGAGAGATAATAAATGACCTTCTCTGTTTCATATGACAATTCTGTTTGCCAATTTACAGGTCATTGCTCATTCCAGATTACAGTTTTTCATTTAATCTTTAACATGCCATTTTTATAGAGGGGTGAAATTACATGCTCAGTGAAATGTAAGTCTTGGAAAACTTGCTATCAATCCAGCAGAAAGCACAATGTTGTTATGAAATGCTCTGCTCCACACAATGTGCTGCTCTTCTACTTGGACTTGAAGCTAGGGAAATGAAGTGAAGTGAATGCAGTTAAGTGCTTCTTATGGGGATCACTTTTTCATGTCTGAAGTTGATAGGGGAGATTAACCAATCTCACTAGGAATTGCAGAGGATATAAATTTTAAGAACTAGCTTTCTGAAGGCTCTTCAAAACAAGGAAAGAACTGAGTTTCTTTGTCCCCAAACACAGAGGAACTCATTCTTTGTAATATTACTCTGTTCTGTAGTATGAGATTTCATTGACTGGAAGCATATAGTGTAGAATAGCACTGTGGTACTCATTTTTAAAAATGTGATCATTTGTAGAAATAGTACAATTTGAATGATTTTTTACCGGCTTATGTTACCACTTCCTTTTCTGTGCAGTTATATTTTGTCTTGGTTTATGGAATGTTTTATTTGCTTTATATACTTGGGTTCATTAATATGTAGTAAATTTAAACTAAAGTGGAAAATTATGCGGATATTAAAAACAGAATACATTTTTTATGATCTACATACATCTGACTGCCACCAGGCCAGGGAAGCAAATAGAATATGGATACTGAAGGCATATTTCATAAGAAAACCCCAACAATTATTTCTAAAGATATTTATAGCACAATAACCCCAATTTTACTTTAAATTTATGAATTAATGTACATTTCCTCCAGGAATAAGAGAATAGTAAGAAATCTTAAGTATATTGAAAACAGAGGTATTTCTAATTATACTTGGTTTTAATGATTCAGTAGATGCATTTTAAAAAATACTCAAAGATTTTTATCCATGATTAAAACAAAAATGACTTTAACAATACCACGAAAATCTGGATCTGTTAGAAGAAAAACAAATCACAAAGCAGAGTGTAAGATGCTGTTCTTAGATGAATCTGTAGGTGTAGCAAAGTGGAATTCAGAGAAAGAGTCTGAAGAGGGTAAGAAAAATGAGAGATGAGAGAAATATTTCCACTGAAAAGATCAGCCTCTGTGGACAGGAGTCCAACAAGAAGCCCACCAGCCTGGGTACTGGATTCAGAAAAGCTGTAGTATACTATATGATAAGGAAAAATTCAATGCTAGAGGGATGATCTAATTCTAATGTCTTTTTTTCTTTTAGTACTGCACGATGCTTGGAGAAAGGTAACTAATTAACTCAAGACCAATAGGGAAACTATAGTAAGCAATTCCTGGAAAGATTAGCATTTAGAATAATGCAAGAAGTGTTTGCTATGGGTGCAAAATTGGCCTCTCAGGCAAAATTTGTAACAAGCATTAGTGGCTGTTAAATCGTATAATCACTTACCCCCAGTGACTTAAGTCATATATAAAAGCCAATTGATGCACGTTAGGCTGTAGCACTGGTAAGAACAGGATGATGTTGTGTTGTTTTTTAGAAACCCATTGGATTTTTTGGCTTTGAAATGCACTGGTTGGTGTTCATAGAGCCATAGAATCATACAGTCTCTAGGCTGGAAAAGACTTTTGAGGTCATTGAGTCCAAACATACCTGTCCACTGCTAAGCCATATCCCTGAGCGCTTAATCTACCTGTCTTTTAAATACCTCCATGGATGGTGACTGAAACACATCACTGGCTAGCCTATTCCAGTGCCTGATAACCCTTCTGGTGAAGGAGAATTTCCTGATATCTAATCAAACCTCCCATGGTGCAATTTGAGGCCATTCCTTCTCATCCTATTGCCTGTCTCTTGGGAGAAGAGACCAACACCCACCTTCCAACAGCCTCTTTTCAGGTAGTTGTCAGCAGTGATAAGGTCTCCCCTCAGCTTCCATTTCTCCAGCCCCTTCAGTGGAAGCCCTTCTCTGGACATGCTCCAGAACCTCAATGTCCTTCTTGTAGTGAGGGGCCCAAAACTGAACACAGTATTTGAGGTGCAGCCTCTCCGATGGGGCACAATTCCCTGGTCCTGCTGACCACACTGTTTCTGAAACAAGCCAAGTTGCTGTTGGTCTTTTAGCCACTTGGGCACACTGCTGGCTCATATTTAGTTTCATGTCAACCAACACCCCCAGGTCCTTCTCTGTCAGGCAGCTTTCTAACCATTCTTCCCAAAGCCTGTAGCGCTGCATGGGTTTTTTGCATCTCAAGTGCGAGCCTTGGCACTTGGCCTTGTTGAACTTCATACTGTCAGTCTCAGCCTATTGGTCCAGCCTCTTCAGATCCCTCTGAAGAGCTTCCTTACTCTCAAGCAGATTGACACTTCCACGCTTGGAAGTGCAGCAATACATCATTAAAGTTGGCTGCGGCAGGAGAGCTCCCTACATTTACTGAGAGTGTTACAGAGTGTCTTCTGATACAGCTTCTGGTTTTTCTGGCTGAAAAGAACAACATATATATTGTAACAGAAGTGCCCAAACCACACTTACGTTGCCTAACTCAATGAGATGAAAGTTATCACTGACGTGTTACTGTTGCATTAATTTTCATGAGGCTTGTTTGATGCAATCAGTTTTCTGCATTGCAGGAAGGACGGAGATTCTTGACCTATGAGATATTCTAATATTTAACCCTGCACCATTTTCATGGCTGATAACTGCTTGTTGGATGCCTATCAGATCAGAAAAATATGCTAGTGTACTCTGTGGTGGATCATTATCATCATAACCGTAGTATTACCATGCAGCTTAGCAGGCGGTGTGGTGCAGGCTCTCAGATAATTTGAGGCATATAATTCCCAATGACATAAAAAAAAAACCAAAGACCTTTTATCCAAGATCCTCAGCAGACCTGATTCCATGTGAAAACTGTTTCTAGTGAACTAGTAGTATATAACACTTTATGATTGATCATGTCCTCAAAACAGTTTTTCACTGGAAATTGCTTTTATCCAAACTTAGAAATTACCAGTATTGTCAGCCACTGCTGAGCAGAATTAAAATGAACATCAAGATTTAGTACTGGAATAACCACATAATCCAGCTGGATTTTGAGGTAGGCTTTAGGACCTGATCCCAAACTCCCAGTTCATATTGTTAGACTTTGATTCACATCTGTTTCCAGGAGAAGACGACATGTAAATTGTGAAATGTGTTGTTTCTTCTTTCTCTGCTCTCCCCCTGCACTTACAATTTGGTAATCATTAGGTTATTGATCTAACATATAACTGCTCTACCACTGACAAAGACTGGCTCTCTTCAGGGCTAATGAGAAGGGAGGACTTAGAAAAATAAGTGAAATAATGAAGATCACGTTAGTGAAATCCATCTCCAGAGTTGTTATAGACTTCATCGAGAATGTGAATAAATTGGGGCTCAAGACTCTGTAGTGTAAGAAGCTGTAAATATATATTTCTATTTTCTTTGAGAGGTAACATTACATTCTTAATTGCTCTGTCTAATTGCTCTGTCTTAATTGCTCTACATAGTTTAGGAAACATTGTCCTGTTGTGATTGCAATAAAGAACAGCCTATATAATGTCTCACAAATTCTTTGTGACTCTGGCTTGTTTTGCTTTCTTCCTTCTAAACCATGTGTCTTTTTGCTAGACTTTCTGCAAATGTTGGGAAATACTAAATTTCATTCCATGTTTAACATGTTGGAGATTTTTTTCCTTTTCACTTCACCTACCCCTTTCCCTCACTCCAAATTTAAACAGGGGAGAATATGGATTAATGACATAAACCTAGGATGCATCTTAGATTCTAATCTAGGTTAAAAAAGAGGGGAAAGGAGCAACATGTTTTAAAATAGGGATTTATTTATATTAAATTAAATTTATATTAAATTTATGAATATCTGCAGGTTGTGCCTTTTGAATATATAAATAACTGTTATGAGTTGCAGAATACATCAATATATGAAATATCCTGATAAATTACTAGTGTCTCCCAACTGAGGATTGATAGCAAGACTAAAGTCAGCATTTAAGTGGGAAAACTCTGAATGTCTACAAACAAACCAAGCCCTAGGTTATGAAAATTTCAGTTCCCTGTTCCTGGACGATTTATGTTTTTGTATTGAAAAAGACAGATAACAGAAAAAAAAAAATATCTGTGAAGAAAAGACCAAAGCTTTTATAGTCTCTCTGAATCTTTTAAGCCTCTTTGAATCTGTTGAAGCTGGTATAGGGGCATATAGGAGAGCAAGGCTTTTGGTATATTGTTGAGATCTCATAGGACCAAGCGTCACAGCAGGTGGCAGTTGAGCAGGATTTGGTGGATTGCTGTTCTAGATGTGAGTGCTTACAGGAACAGTTAGGCTGAATGCATCAAACTGTTACTGTGGTTCCTACTACTATTGCACTCCTCAGTACTCTGATAAACAGTTGCATGTAGATGTAAGTTGAGAATACATTGGTTAAAAAGCAGGATCTTAAGACAAGTAAGTTCTTCTCAATAGGCCTTTAGAAAAATAATATGATTTAAGCAACGTAGAGTTTTCTAATTTGTTGCAGATTTTTGTTTGTATGCTGATATATGAAGTCATGATGAACATAATAGCCAAGCGAGTAGTATTCTAACAGCCTTCTCTTAGGACCAGGACTAACTGGCCAGTTAGAACTGAAAATAACAGAAGTGATCTAAATTTAATTAGATCTTCAGAATCTTTCTACTCCAGTAAAATGCCATTCTTTCTCCCACATGTTGCCTCTCAGTTTAAAGCAAACAACAAACAAACAAACAAAGTCCCACTTTGCTGGCAGGTGGTGGAAGCTAGCTCTGTGGTAAATACATTATTTGGAAAATAGAAACTCTTGTTTCTTGAAAATTCAACAGGCAGCAGATGCATTAATTCTCAATAGGTTTTGCACCTGTTTTTCATCTCTCCCCTGTTTGTTCTGCTTACACAATTTAGGGCCAAGTATAGTGAGAGACATGTTACTGGAGACTATGCTGTACTTGCTTGCTATCTCAGTAGCTGCTGACCCAAGGGTCGTAATCTAATAAGGTGAAAAATGAACTTTTGTGTGGTCAATTTATTCTTTCCAAGTTATCTCTCTTGCACTGTTAAAGGTTTGCTTTCAGTACACCTAGCTAAAAGGACAGTAGTACAGGGTTTAAGAAGTTAATTTTCCTAAAAGATTTTCGAGTAGATCCAGAAAGGCATCTCACACAGTCATCAGTTTAAGAATTGTGTTTGAAATCAATAAAAAACTGTAACTTCAACCAAAAGTTTACCCAATTGGAATTTCTGGATGAATCATAAGCCACATCACTTGTATGCAGACTATAATATTAGAGTTTAATGACGGTTACAGCAGAAGAAGGTTTGATCAGAAACCATAAGATTATAAATGGTGTTTCTTTAAAAGAACAGATTTTCTTAGATGGGCCTAAAGCATGGTAAAATTTAAATGGATATGTGAGAATGACATCAATTAGAACTACAGGCATGATCCATACTGTGTTTGTTTTTTTTAAATTTTTGGCAGAGACCAAAGCAGAGGGAAAAGGACCTGTTTGTTAGTTTATTCAATCAAGCAGTTTGGTTTCAGGAGAGTTTTGAATGGCAGCCAGCACTTTGCAGATTACTATTATTATTGTTGCAACATTAGTTACTTCTGAAGTGAATGCTATTTCATTTCTATTATAGAATGTGTACACTGTTTTACTTCAGTTCACAGCCATGCGTTATTTCAGAATATAATCTTCTGGGAGATGTTTTTGCTTTGAGAATAAAGTAGCATACGGCTACAAGTTTTATATCATACCATAAGTGTTTCTGGTTTTGTGTACCATGTAAAATGGCTTTCCACATTAAAATGTCAGATTTGACCCTCTGTGTTTATGCCATAAGCATAGTAAGTCTGACATGGAAAATACTATTTGTCTAGTCAAACCTAAGACAGCTTCTGTGTAGCTTAACTTATGGTGGGAGTAGCTCTGTGCATAATAAGGGTTATTTCTGATTTGGTGGTATGAAAAGAAGGAACAAGGGGACAGGAAGCCATTCTAGGATGTTGAGATAGACCAAGTTAGGTTTTTCATTTTCATTTTTTCATTTTGAAGAGGTGGAAATGTTCATGAAAATGTTTAATTTCCCTAATGAAATTCTTTCCTAAAGAATATAACTTTACAAGGAGGGAAAACTCTTGTTTCTAGGAGTTTTTTCTGTCTCCTATTTGAATTTCAAATGGAAATGGACTAGAAATACAAAAAGAAAAAAAAATTGCAAAAGCAACAGAAGTGTTTTGTTTACTTGAAATCCTCCAGGGAAAAATAGGAGGGAAATTCAGTTTTTGTTTAGTTAAAAATGTTTTGTTTTGGTTTCAAATTTGTACTAGTTTTTCAGTCCTCTCTTGAGTAATATTTTTTAGCTCACTGTGGCAGCTGAGAGGGAATAGAAACTGGTATTGGTGCAACTGTGCACCCAAAGCAGTTGGCTCATCACTGCTACTTGCACACACGTCATTCTCATGTAAGGCTGACAATGTCTTAATCTGTCTTTCAAGTTAATATTTTTACTAATAGTGCCAAATAATTATAGCCACCTCTAAGTGACTGTTACACCAAGAAATATCTCTAGAAGTGTTTTTTCCATAGTCTACCTGGCCTCTTTAGGGTTCCTGATCCACTAAACACAGCTACCTTGAGCTGGCTTGAACTGGGTTGTCCTTCAGAAGCGCTATTTGACGTGAGTGGGCTGGGTTTGCAAGGCTGTCTGTACCCACAAGTTTACAGCAGAATTATCACCCTCAATACAGCACCTGTTTCCTCTAATCTTCAGAAGATTTCCAGTCCTCCTCTCCAACTATTTCTTGAAAGGCTAAAGAAAGAGAAGAGTCTTGCTGTTTGGTAATAAAGCATGTTAGATGCTTTGCTTTATTCCTTTCAGAAGGAGTTCAAGGACTGAGGGTTGCAAAGATTTATAAGTATGGTATAAACACAGATGACAGACAAGGAGAAAGCATCAGTTACAAAGGACTGTGGAGTTTTTCATAATGTTTGTAGCTGAATGTAAGAAAACTCATAGTATTATTAACGTCCGTCTTCCCTTTTTTACTTGTACTTCTGAGGGAAAAAATTGTGATCTGATCATTTTAAGAAGCTGTTGCTTTTGGAAAAGATGCTAAGAGCTCCCATGGGATGCATCCTTGTAGCAAGGGAGTTGCATGTGCTAGTGAAAGTCTGACCCTAAAATGAAGGGATATATAATTTTCTTAAATGAAAAAAAATATTTTTCTAGTGGAAGTTGACAGATTAAAAAAAAAAATAAATGAGCTACCTCTGGCAGTCTTGCAGTTCACCTTGGATATGTGTGTACTCGGTTTTACTATTCTGTTGATTCATTCCTTCTCTCCCTTCTCTTCAGCCTTCTGCTGTTACTGACTACAAGCCTTGAAATTCACCAGGTTTTTTTCATTTTCAAGGAGTCTGCAAAACAATAAAAATATAGGGTGATGTTTCCATAAGGCATGCATTTTTATCTGGCTTCATAGAAAGTGCAAAGCTCATGAGAAAAACATGGAAATAATTGTTAAGTTCTGAGAAAAAAGATCTGACTAATTTGCAGGGCCTGAAATGTTTGAATGTTTAAGGGGAAACAGTCAAGCAAACAGGATTTTGTGCCAGCAGCATATTGTTTTGCCAACCCTGGTACCCAGGTGCAGGTGCCTGTTTCCAAGCTCCTGACCATTACAGGCTGAATTACCAGAGTGGTGAGAGATACAGTCTGCAGATTGTGGAGTTCCAGCTGCAACACTGACAAAACTATCCTGCCAGCCAATGCAGGAATGTGCCTGGACATTTTCATGAAAGGAAACCTTTTCCAGCTATCTCCTGAGAAGCTGGATTGAAGGAAATTAATTGGTAGTTAGATGGAATGAAAGAGTAAGGGGATGTTACTGAATTAAAGAAGAAAAAAAAAATGGTCTTCCTCCAGGTGTGTTCTAGTTCTGGAAAAGCTGAGATATGCTCCATCGCTTGTTTTTCCCTCAGGTAAAGAGGCAGTATGGAAAGTTTGCTGAAGAGACTTTGTGTGCAAGAAAAAAAAACACAAAAAGAAAAGATATTTTTGTTTTAACTTATTTTCATTCCTCTAGTGATTTTTTAAAATTTTATCTAAGAGAAGTAAGACTCCCAAATGAGCATCCTTGAAGGAAAAATGGGCACATCACCATGCTTATGTCTTCTCGCTTGTCTATACGTCTTGGCTTTCAATTTTTTTTTTCTGTTAGAAACCTCTTGTATTAAAAAAAATAAATAAAATTGCCCTTAGCAATTAAATTTCTCATCATTGACATCATTAATTTCATGTTTTGATGGTAATGATCACAATAGAGAAAGATGTGGATGGCACTAGATTCTATGGCAGCAGGTAAGAGTGCAGGAGATTACTCCCGTTTGCTTGATTTTTACCTGATGATTTACAAGGTATGTAAATGTGGAGACAACCACAGAAGGTGCATTTAATGGCATCTTAATGCATCATGGAATTTACGACAGGGCATGAATAGCTTGTGCACTCAACTGTTGGAAGCAGATGCTACTATAATTCTACATAATACTTTGAAGCACAGTAAAGCATATTGTTTTTTTGTACAAACGTTTATGAAACATTAATAAGAATAACACACACCATTCAATGCTGAACATATAACGTGAAATCCTTTCTTATAAATATTTATGAGGGTGGCATTTTAGTTCACAGTATAAATTGGTTTCAAGTAGCATTTCTGAGATTCTCCATTGTTTTTGCTCAGCTTGGTCATACTGCTATCCTAAAAATAAAGGTAAAGTGGAAAGAAGTCAGTCATGTAAATATCTAATATAAGATCTGATTTCAGTTAGGAAAACACAACCACTTGTTTAGTAGGAAAGGATATTTAGCCATTTGAAATCCAGACTTTTCACTCCTAATGCAAGTTTTTTCTGTTATGAGAGGAATTAGTGGGCTTCATTAAATCTGATGGCATGTATGAAAAGATTCTAGGGTGTATTTTGATGGTCTTCATCTTTCATAAAACAAACTCTAGCAAAATATACAGTTTTCTAAAGGTAATTGACCTGTTTGAATAAGTTGTTGATTATTATTGGTTCTGTGTTTTTCAAGGGGTATGATATATCTGCAGCAAAAGCCTTTGTCCCCTCTTCTGTATGAGCTACTAACATACAGAGTATTCCTTGTCTGCTTAGTTTAGTGGTTATGTTACTAAACTTGAGAATCATAACTCAGTACTTGGATACAAAAGTTCTCTGGTTTTAAATACAGCTTCATTGGGGAATCTATAGAGTGTTGGCAAAAGTGAATATTGACTTAGTGATACTGTACAGTGAAATTGTATTTCAGAAAGGACTGACTGCCCTAAAAGCAAACAATTCCATGTTAGTTACAAAAGAGTATATAATAGGAGTTATGATTTAGCACTCGGGGGATATGAGAGATTAGGAAAATTAACCTAATATAATAATTGATCTTGTTTGATTGTAAAGATCTCTTTCTCTAATTTCACAAAGCTCAGCTGTGATATGAGGTACTTTTGAACCACTTTTTGAATCAGTGAACCTCTGGTGAAATCTGACTGAATGTTCTATTTTCTTATTTTTATTTTTTTTTTCTTTATCCTTCTGTATTTCCTTGCTCTTCTTTTCTCCTGGGGGTGGTTGAGGAAGCGAGACAAGAAGATGCGGTTAGTTTAGTGTAGCCATAGCAATGTGAGAGCTGAATTAAATTTAATCAGATTTAATGACCAAAATGTTAATGCAGTACCAGTTTATTATTAGGTTAAAGCCTTAATGTGATGATTTTTACTAATCAACTTGAGACTACTCCAGCCCTTCAGTCTGTTTGAATATGCAGCTGATGGGGAAAATTATCTTGGATATCAACTGCCCCTGAACATGGAGTAGATGTATCAATACTTGTGGACCTTGCACTGAGTTTTGATAGTGTACTTGTAATCAAGATCTGACTCATTCCAACAAAAAGAGTTTGAATTATCCAGTGAGGAGGAAATGGACATTGTATAAGTCCTGGCTATGTGGCATACTTCTTATGGTGTGTGTGTAATGAGAGAAATTCAATTACTCGGCAGTGCAGTCACTTTACCATTATACAGGGTCCAGAACAAAGCAGCTCGAAATTATAAGAAAGGAATAATAAAGACCAAAGCAACATTCACTCTCAAATAATTATTGTTCTTATTAACTCTTATTGAGTTCTGCATTTGGTGTTAATAGGCTGATATGGTAATACCGTGAATATATTCCATTAGCAGGATATACCTGCTAAGAAAATTAACGCATTCTTGCTTCTAGGTAGACTATTAAAATTTCTGTTACTTTCCTGTTAAATTCTAAAAATGAAAATAAAGGAGAGAAGGGAAAGTATTTTTTTACTGTATTAATAAAATTAATTTATATATTTTTAAATATAATTAACTTAATATAAATAAATTGTTTTTTTTAATATATTAATTCTTTGCAAGAAATTATTTGAAAAGATCCAAACATTTTTATAGCACTGCGGCAGCCTTGTTTCTATTTTACTTGCCTGTTTAAAGTATTAGGTTAGTGCAAAAATAATTGTCATTTTCATCAGTCAAATTTAAAGTAGTATATCTCAGCCTAGAATAAAATTTATTAATTAAAACAAGAAGCATTAGAATCTATGCATTTTTTTGCCAATAAGAAGTAAGTCTATTTATTCCAGCAGCATATCACTCTAGATTCCCGGAACTGATGAATTGTTCAAAGGAATTGTGTACTGCTGCTTGGTAGTTTAAAACCTTGTCTTGCAGGAAGTTGTCAAGAAGCTTAAAAATGTGATAATTGGTGGGAGAGACTTGTAGGGAGGAAGCTGGGTGAGGAACTTTACCATTTACAGAAAGATTCTGGGTTTACAGTGCTTCTGTAGTCCTAACCCAAACCAAGAGTCTGTGTATTTGCTCATACATGTACGCTGACAGACCACTAGAGACACAAAAATTATTCAACTCATACCTGCAGAAAAATTTCTGATCCAAGCAGATCTTCTTTTGGGCAATATTTCAATCAATTTATAAGATTATATTTGACTTTTTCAAAGTATAAGTGGACTGAATGAAAGGTCTATCCACATTCCTGACTTATTTTCTTGGACTTGCAGAATCTATTAGAGAAAACTTTTTCTGGCAGGTAGAATTTAATTATTATCAACCTTGGAATGCCAAGCTTAGATCACCTTCTTGGTTGAAATGAGATCTCCTACTATTTTCTTTTTTTTTTTTGTCATGATATTGCTATGTCACAATTATTTTATTGAGCACTACTTTATTCGTAAATAACCCAGCAAATATGATTTGTCATACTGAAGTTTCCACTGATTTCTTCTTTCTTCACTGCTTTCTGTATCCTACAGACAAAATAAATCAACTAGTTACTAAGGATTTTTTTATAAAGTCTCTGAATATTTATGCATACCCTGTGTAGAATTTGCTAACATTTTTCAAGTTTCAGTCCTCTATGGCAATATTCAAGTAAAATGCACATTGTACTGTGACATCAGAGGATACTTTCATAAAGAAAGGAAAAAGAGGCAAAGCTGGTTTTCCTTTTGAATGTTTATTTGGAACGCACATGTCCTCTTTCCATTATTCCAAGTCAGATCCAAATTCTTAGAACAGCAAGTGAATTCGAACTCTTCCAAGGAGTATGAGTTTTATATACAGAGTTGACTTCAAGGGAGCTGTAAAAATTTCTCTTATGAGGCAAAGTGGGTGCTGATCTATCTTGGACTATAATTTCAATGGCAGGCTACAGCATACCTGCTTCAGTCAAATACTGATCTTATATCTGGGAAAGCAAGAACATATTGTCAGCTTGAGGCAAGAGGTTTTAGCTGATCACTTGCCGTTAGAAGGAAATAGACAGTTAGACCAAAGCACCTGCAGTTTAAGTGCACTTCTGAAAATAATCTCAGAATATTGAAAATGTGTGGCTTTTTTTTTCAGATGCCTTTCTGTTTTCCATTGATGTTTCAATTTGTAATATCACACATGGAAGTGGGAAGTTGGCTGCACCATTTGTGAAGAAACAGTAGATTACAAATGTTCAACCTTCATTTCTTTACCTAAATGCTTAGGATATAAAAAAGACTGGCAGATAATAGTAAGAGCCGATGAAAATTTAAACTGATTGGGACCAATGAGATCATCTGGTTTGATTATCTGCATGATACCTTCCAGAAAAACTCATGCAGTAATTTGGACTTTTGAAACAGTTTTGCAATAAAGGTAGAAATTGGTTGCAGAAACAACATAGATTTGATTGCTTCTAGCTAAACTCACATGCTAGAGTTCATAGAGTTTAAGAGCAAAAGGAACCCCTGTGGGTCAATTTGAGTTCTTTCAAATAGCCAATTATGTTTTTCATGTATCTACCTTGAGTGTGTCTAAAATATATTGAGTTTTTTTGCTAAAGACCGTCTTCCAGAAATGTAACACATCTAGATCTGAATTTGTCATTTTGTCATCACTTCCTCAGGTAATTTGTTTCAGTGTTTGATCCTCTCTCATTAAGAGGATAGATAGTTTCCAGTAAAGTACCAGGGTGGATGAAGAAATGGGAATGGCTCAGACTATCGTTTTGAAGGTGCTTCCACTTGTTCAATGTAATTTTAGGCTTCTTAGGCCAAAGAAGAACAATTTCTACAATCTACTGGATAACCATGGTCTGTAAACATTTGAGGCTTGGGACAAACACACTTTTTTTCCTGTTCTAACATCTGAGGTATGTTTTGTTCCATGATATGTACTAGTGTATAACAACTGTTAGAGGAGGGACAGGAATTGAGGAGTCTCCAGACTGAGATTTAATTTAGGCTCATTATCCTATTCAGTCTTGCTTTCACTGTTTTAAAACAACTCTATTATTATTATTATTTTTAATATAAGTATATTTATATAAATATAATAGATATGCATGCGCACACACACATGCACTTATAGAGGTTTTTGAGAAAGAGTTGAGGATTTTCAGGAAGAGGAGATTACTGCATCCTATTCAGCCTCTTGGAGAATGAAAAATATTGAAAATTTTGAAAAAAACTTTTGAAAACTTTTTTGAAAAACTTGAAAAATTTTAATGCTCAAAGCAAAGATGTCTAGGTAAGATAGATGTACAAGCTTAGATAATCAGTGACAGCGGAATCTGAGAATTAGTTTTGAAATTAAGGCATCACAGTGGGAATTAGGTTGGATTTAGGCAACCATGTCCTTAATGTAGCTGTAGGCTCTTTGTGGATAAAGTTATATAGTTATTAGTGGTGGGAATTTAAGTGCAAAATTCCTGTGAATCTTAGTAAGAGAGAGGAAAGAATAAGGCCTGTACTTCAGGGCATACCTGTAAGTGCTAAGAGGCTTTGAAAGAACTCTGAGGACCATTTAAAATCATCAGCTGTCACAATTTATATCTATAGATGGGATTATGTGTAGTGAGATTCTTTTATGTGCATTGTTGTGTAGTTGCTTGATATGAACACACAAATCTGTGCTGAATGCATGAGCAGGTACAGAAACAATTCTAAGCCAGTACCAGGAAATTGTTTTTCATAAAAATTGAGCCCCACATGTTCCAATTTTAATGCAGTGTAGACCTAATTCAAATTGAAGTCTGTCAATGGGAAGATTCTCATTGGCTTAAATGGGCTTTTAATGAGACTCCCAAATGCCTGGGGACAAAGTGCTTTAATTTGGTAAAGAAATTTCAGCATCAAGGGCTCACTTAACCAGAGGAATTTTATCATCGCTCAGACTCATTACATAATTCTGTCGTTAATAATCGTAGTGCAAAGTAATTGACTTTGTGGTGGTATTACATGGCTTTGTGTCTATTCCAAAATGTGAGTGCAAGACTCTTTCTTTGTGTTTAATTTGGCTTCCTTCGCAAGGCACAGTGAACAGTTTTACTGTGCCATTTGTCAGAATGTGATGAATTGCTATTACTTAACAGGTGAATTGTGCCAGACTGAAAAAGAATGTGGGGAGGGGCAAGTGCACATCTCAAATGAAATGCTCTGTTATGTAAATTACAGCTGGTAGATGGCAAGAATCCTACAAAATGGATGGGCTGGCTAAAATTGTGCTAGTACTTCTTTATAATGCGTATCAAGAAGAATCATATGTAAAACTGGAAGCTCTAAGTTTCCAGGTGTGCTTATGATACTTGCTTTCTTTTGAATGAAAGCAACAAATCTGACTGAAAATACCTGGATCTAAAGAATTATCTCCTGACTTCAGTTTGGTGGAAAGGGAAAGGAAATATACTATTTTCTTGGCACATGTTTTATTTTCATTAGCAATCTGGAAAGTTTTGTTCTGCATTGTATAAACAATCTGGATGAATTTGATACTAAGCAGGCTTTACACATCCAAGAAATCTTACAAAACTGTATATATTAAATACCTATATATATATCTGTCCACATGTATTTATGGTTGAAATAGTAATATTTTAAAAGGACAGTTTTTCAAAACATTCTGAATATGTTTTGAAGAGATTAAGATAGATTTTATGTAGGTGGCAGTCTCTTTAAGAGCCATCTACTTACTCTCTTTTATCACTATTTCTTCTATGACTACTGTATTTCTTTTATTTACTTAAAAGCTGACCTACTGAATAACTTCATGTAATGTGCATCTCACTATTTTGTGGGTTTCAAGAGGATTCAGCAGCCCAGAGGTCTTAAGTCAACTTCATTTGAGCATTTTTAGTATAAGATAGCCAGTCTTGAACAGGTGAGTAGCTGCCATTTCAATTCAAGAAATAATGAAAGCTAAAGGAAATAAGAGATCAAAAATTTCTGAAAATGAATCAATGTTAGTACATTTGTACCAAAACTAGCACCTTAATCTAATTGCTTGGATGTATAACCCCCTTAAGTTTATAATTTGTATTTATATATTTACATTTCTGATCCTTTAGGTATAAAGCTAATAAAACTATCACATAGAGCATATTCAACGTCTTTCAATTTATCCATTATTATGCTGAGTAAGCTTGTGCCACTGTAAACAGGCATTGCTGATGACCTGAAGTAGTCTAGCAGCTACAAAGAGCAGACTGAATTCATATTGGGGGTGGACTTGAGGAAGTGTCAGCATACACATATGAAAGATATTTCCTTTATGCTTTGCGCAAAGTATAAACCATATTGTTTCCATTAGGAATGCACTTCACCATTAAGCCTGCAATAACATTCAAATGCACTACTAAATCCATGCAGCCATTAGTTAGCTAACTTCTGCTGTTGTTTTCCTGATGTAAATTGAAATAACTTCAGGATAAATCACATGAGCATTCTTGATTTACAGTAGGTGAGGTCTACAATGGAGGAAAATGGTATTTCCAGTAGCTAAATTCAGTGAGCAAACTTAATGGTAAAAAGTGAGTGATGCAGAAGTATTTTGGTGCTGATTAATCCACACATACAGAAAAATGAGCAGTTTAGTTTGCAGATTTTTCTCTGGTTTCATTTGGATGGTCAAGGCATCAATAAACAGAGTTGTCTAATTGAGATACTGTACAAAGTATCAGAGACAGAAGCAAATGTTTTTTTTCAGTTGGAGCAGACAAGAATTGATGCAAAAGTCGGTCTTTTTCTTGTTTTCCATTACGTTGTTAAGTGTCTGGCTGTAAATGAAAAAAATTATTGCTGAAAACATTTGGTGACTTCCTCCTTGAAATTCCTCTACAAAAGTGGAATTGGGCACCAGAGGAAAAGGCAGGCAATGATACAATCATCATGAAATTATTTTTATCTGGGGAATGTCTGTGAAGAACCTTTTATGTGTTTCAGTGTAAAATGTAATAATTTTGACTGAAAAAAAGTAATAATATCTATGAAGTGGTAGAATGTGTCATGAGTTTTCTTTTAAGCAATTATGACACAGCTCACAGAGTAATAACAGCATTTTAAACTTTTGTAAAACTCTTGAGTTCTCGATCAGGGAAATTTAAACAGTGAAAATGAATTTCTGTATGTCTTAGTGCCAGAACAGGAGGAGGCTGTCTGGATTATGTCTTGAGAATGCTGGAAACTCACTTAATTCAATTTAATTTTATAATAGAAGAAAACTAACCAGAGTAGAAAGGCAGGCATCTGGCTGAGAAGCTGAAAGTTGAAGTTTTATATAAGGAGAGGATAACACAAAATGATGACCTTTCTGTTTGTAGGTCATGCTGCAGTTCTTGATCATTGGGTGGCTTACTGTCTTTTGACAGTCTGTCATGACTTCTTACGTTATTATAACGTAATTATAAGGATCTTTGGTCTGTTAATAGCTTCTCTTTTATGATAAAGTAGGCTAATGAAAAGTTACAAAAAAATAAAAAATACTCCTGTGTTAGCTGAGATACATATGTAAAGAACTAGGAGGGAGTGAAATTCAGCTTTTACTGAAAGTAACAGTGATATTAATCTGAAATCTCACCAATCAATGTAATTATCCAGAAATCTTGATAGAGTTTCATGTTCTAACTTGAAAATACACAGCGTAGCCGCACCTTTTACAAATAGCAAAGAAATGATATTCAGAAGTTCTTCCTTTCCCTAGAAGTATGTCCTGAGTCAAGATCTTGGTGTGCAGCTATTAGTAAACTTCATCCTCATGCTTGGATGAAAAAATGTGTATTTTAACTTTGGTTCAGAATTTTTAAAAATGGGTTCTGAGAACAGAAGAAGAAAGACACAGTTAGTCTGTGGATAGCAAATAATGCTGGCTTATTAAGATTGTGATAATCTTAGCAGGCAGTAATTACCTTCAGTTTTTTCAATAAGCTCCAAATACTTTTGTATTACCAGGTAAATCCTGCTCAGGCTTGCAGCTGCTTTAAAAAAAAATCCTCTTTTCTGTAATCATCTGTCATATGAGATGGAATTTGATCTTCTTCTTATATGTGGAAACCCACTTTCTACTGGGTTGTTTTTTTTTGTAGGAACTCCGTTATAGTGCTTGTAATTTTACATAGATTAAGTGAGAGTCACTTCATCACCTGAACATGAACAAAGGAATCTTCGTGGACTCCACTTTTGTGTCTCCTTATTTAGATCTTCATAACTGGGACAGCAGTAAAACCCCCTCCCACGGGTAGAGGAGGATCAGGTTTGTGACCACCTGAGGAACCTGAACATAATATCTAAGTTTATGGGACCTGATGAGATGCATCCTGGAGTCCTGAGGGAACTGGCAGATGTAGTTGCCAAGCCACTATCCATGATATCTGAAAAGTCATGGGAATCAGAAGAAGTCCCTGGTGACTGGAAGAAGGGTAAAGTTGTGTCCATTTTTAAAAAAAGGATAGAAAAGACGTCCCTGGGAACTACTGACCTATCAGCCTCACTTCTGTGCCTGGGAAGATCATGGAACAGAACCTTCTAGAAGCTATGCTAAAGCACATGGACAACATGGAGATGATTAATGGCAGCCAGCAAGACTTCATCAGGGGCAAATCCTGTGACCAACTTAATGGCTTTTTATGACGGGGTAAGCATAGCAGTGGACAAGGGTAAACTGATGGATGTGATCTATCTTGACTTCTGTAAAGCCTTTGACACAGTCCCCTGCAACATCCTTCTCTCTAAACTGGAGAAATATAGATTTGATGGGTGGACGATACAGTGGATAAGAAGTTGTTTGGATGGTCGCATTCAAAGAGTAATGGTCAATGGCTCAGAGTCCCAATGGGGATCTGTGACAAGTGGTGTCCCTCAGGAGTCCGTACTGGGACCAATGCTGCTTATTATCTTCATCAATGATATTGGTAGTGAGATTGAGTGTATCGTCTGCAAGTTTGCAGATGACATCAAGCTAGAGTGGTGTAGTTGCCACACTGGAAGGACGGGATGTCACCCAGAGGGACTTGGACAGGCCAGAGAAGTGGGGCTGTGAGAACCTCATGAGGTTCAACAAGGCCAAGTGCAAGGTCCTGCACATGGGTTGGGGCAATCCCTGATTTCAGTACACAATGGGGAATGATGTAATTGAGAGCAGCCCTGTGGAGAAGGACTTGGGGTTGCTGGTCAATGAGAAGCTTGACATGAGCCAGCACTGTGTGCTCACAGAAGGCCCACTGTGTCCTGGGCTGCATCAGAAGAGTGGCCAGCAGGTCAAGGGAAGTGATTCCTATTCATCTCTTGTGAGACCTCATCTGGATTACTGTGTCCAGTTCTAGAATCCTCATTATATGGATATGTAACAGTTGGAACAGGTCCAGAGGAGGACTGCAAAGATGATTAGAGGTTGGAGCACCTCCCATACAAGGGCAAGCTGAAAGAGTTGGGCTTGTTAAGCCTGGAGAAGAGAAGGCTCTGAGGAGATGTTATAGTGACCTTCCAGTACCTGAAGGGGCCTGTAAGAAAGTTGGAGAGGGACTATTCAAAAAAGCTTATGGTGATAGGATGAGGGGATATGGGTATAAACTGGAGAGGGACAGATTTGGATTGGACATTAGGAAGAATTTCTTCACCATGAGAGTGGTGAGGCACTGGCACAGGTTGCTCAAGGAAGCTGTGGATGCTCCATCCCTGGAGGTGTTCAAGGCCAGGTTGGATGGGGCCTTTGACAGTCCAGTCAAGTGGAAGGTGTCCCTGCCCATGGCAGGGGGGTTGGAACTGGATGATCTTTAAGGACCCTGCCAACCCTAACTATTCTATGATTCTATAATGGAATTGGTGCCTTGGAAAAAGGCTCATACCTTGGAGTACTGCACCGAAACCTTCCCATTTTGTAGTATCTCTACAAGATGGGAGCTAAGAGCACTTGGGATGCTTGAACAGAGATGTAGCTGCTTTGAAGTGCAGCTTTCTTATTGAGGTAACTTCCCAGACATCTGTAGTGACAAAGTAGCCTGAGGAAATGGTAGTACTTATGGCAGCAAATTTCTGCTTTTGTTGACAGAGAAACAAAATACTACTGTTTTCATTTGATTTTCCACATTTCTTCTCTCTTTTTTTATTTTTTTTATTTTAATGCCTTGGTAAGGGCAGAAACAGTTCTTTGGGCTCAAAGCACAGCCAAGGGTAATCCTCCCCTTGCTTCTCTGGCCATGCAAAACCACTTCTCTTCCAAGAGAAGGATAGAAGAAATGGTTTTCCCCTGTGGTCAGTTCCCTGCCAGCAGTATGCAGGCAATTCTGCAGGCAGGGGATCACTTTTGACTCTCATTGAAGGCAACGGCAGCTGCGTTTACACTGTGACTGTGAAGTCATGAAAGGCAAGAGTTGGAGCTAAAGCACCAGTATAAGAAAATGCAGGGTAAATAAGTTAACCTTCACTGGAGGGAAATAAGTCATTAGCATAAAAAAAGAAGCTATGCACGTAAGCTGTTTTGGAGGTTATATTCTGACAGTGCCCTACAGAAAACCTTGAGTGAAGGTAAAGTTTAAGCACCCGAGACACCCGAAACAAGCAGGAGAATCTGAGATGCTAACAAAACAATAAACAAGCAAAAAACTGGCCCAGCCTTTGCAAGATTGCATTGCATTATTAATGCAGAGACTCTGTATTGCCTACTCTGAGTATGATGTGCCAAACTGAAACAGTTGTGTAAGTATATCCAGCTGCTGCGCTGGCCTGCGGTTTGTTGGATGACTCTGCTTAAGTTTCACCAGCTTACATTAAGAGGGGAAAAGTGAAAGATTTGTATGCTAGAGTATCCTAGTGTGCAAAGATTAACCCAGTCAGCAGGAACATGGTGATAAAGGAGAGCAGGTGTTTTCTGCTATTTTAAGTGTTTTCAGAAGTACAGAGATGTTTTTATCTAAGGAAAATAAATTTCATTATTTCTTCTTTGATTAAAAAGATTATTCAGATGGCTGTGAGATTGAGACTTTGATGGCAAACTCTCAGTTTTATTTTTTGCTCTCTCTTCAAATATGGGGTCTTTGTTCCCCTCCTTTCTCTTTCCTGGGTTTTCCAGATTTTTTAAAAAAATCCTCTGTTTCTGTTAAAAAAAACCTTGAAAGGGTAATTATGTTGCTTAGAATTGGCTAGCCTTTTCCATAGTGCTCCATCAACATGTGCTGATTGCGTCCTTTGTTTTAAAAAGCATCTTATTCACTTTAAAGGAAGAACAAATAAACAGCCAAAACTTGTAGAAAGAGTAATACTGATTCACAAGACCTAGGGCAGCAGCAAGAGCCAAGAGATCTCTGCTAAAGCCAGTTAAGAAACCTTTTGCCAAGTCATGTTGGCTCATTTTGTGTTCAGGCTGCTGAGAACAGGTGCCTCTGGAAAGGTACACAATGTCCTTTATTTGACCCTCTCTTGATGTTAGAAGGATCTGCTTGTTTTTCCTTTTACTTTAAATTGCTGCTGGGGAAAAAACCTGGGGAAAAAAATAGGAATTTAATTAAAAAAGAAAAGCAAAATAAAAGCTGAATGGAGCATAACTTCTTTTCTTCAGCTCTTTGGTTTGTTTTGAGCTCCTAAAAAGCCTCCTTCACTTCAAGATGAGTCCATACAATATTATTATCTTACTTTTGGTAGTGTAGGAGGAAGTGTCCTTTTTAACAGGACAATCTCTCCTTCTAGAAAGGAAGATTATAAGCAGAACTGCATATAAATGACTGAAGAAGGAAAAAAATAAGGAAGTGTAACGACAAATTCTATTAGATTTTTTTGAGTTTTTTCCTCTGAAACTGTTTACTTACTTCAGCTTTAAAGAGTGCAGCATTTTGACAGCCAGGAGCTAATTTGCAGTTTTTCCTCTGAATTCTAGCTTCAAATATATTTTCCCTGGCCCACTCTGCAGTGACATGAAATAAATCTCAAACTGACAAACTTTACTATGTGAAGCCACTATAACTTCTATCTGATTTCATAGATTTTGGACAAAGTGATGAAAAAAATGATATAAAGTAGAAATACTGGTGTATACCAGGATGCTTCATGTCAGGGACTTTCAGTAAAGCTTTGTTGGTTTCTGCCCTGGATCCGTAATTCCTAGTTGGAGTAATGGATTTGTTGTATAGTCATAACCTGTAAATGCCAAATACTTTTCAAATAAAATTTTCAGCAAAGAAAAGTATAAACAGACTAGAAATACTAGGCTACAGCCTGAATAAACCCTTATTTTCTTTAGACACGAGTTGAAGACACATAGGCAAAAACCCTAGGCTTGGATTACACAATTTTTCTCCAGAAAGAAAACATTAAGAAAGAAGCCTGTTATTCTTCCTATCTATTGGGTAAGATTACATGAAAATTTTATTGTAATTTGATCCCTTTAGTGCCCTTTAGTATGTTCTAGTATTTAAAACTGCATTTCTCTTAACAGTACTTTGCTTAATTATTTTACTTTAAGTTACTTATGAAAGTAAACTTCTTCCAAATCTAATTTTTTGCTTAGAAACAGATATAAGGTAATGATAAATCAAACTCTACATATCACTGCATGAAGATGGTGGCAGTTTATTTGTCATTGGACTTTACAAGTGTTCTTGATGCTTTGTCAAGAAAATATGGACAATATCTCAGCTGGGGTTTTTTTTGTCACATTTTTTGCTTTGAGTAGGTGTTGGGATGAGCATCCCTGGTTAATGATAATAGTAACATTCTTTTTTTTGACTGCACAGTTGACTTCTCTAGTGATATCTGAAGAATTGTCTAGTTGTGCTTTACTTTCGCCTTTGTTCTTTTCTCTACTTATACACAAGATAAAAAGTGGGAGAGGGAACTCCCAAGTCAAAGGACTCTGACATTCCATAGAAATAGAGAAAGGAGATTGTGGTTCTACTTTCTTAATATTGTGGGGCCAAACAAAAAATTAAAAAAATCTAAAACTCAGAAACAGTTTAAAAGAAGTCCAAATTGCCAAAAAAAAAATCTAAAGTGGTATTTCATATAGACAGTGAAAGTTTTGTGCTAAGTTATCTGAAATTGAAATATTATAAAACTTGAATAGAAAGGCCTATACGGATGATTGTCAGAAAATAAGAAGTATTCCTATTCTTCTGTTGCTGCTTTATCTTACCTTACCCAGTCAGCCTTTGGAAGCAGTGATACCTTTGTGAAGCAAACTGAATATATAAGATTGATATTCCAGATCAACATTTTCTCAGATTTTTTTCAGAGGGCAACCTTGAGTAATGGAGATCATTAGTTGAGATTCTTTTCCTGTCACACTTTTATTTCTAATCCCAGATAGTTCAGGGCTGATTTATAAACTGAACATGAAGGCTTACAAGATAGCTTGCATAATTGTGAATGGTCTTAATGCTAGTCATATAAGCAGCAAACTCTGTCTTGAATAAGTAGGCTTTTCTCTTACCTACTGAGGGAGGTGGGTCAAGTGAAGAGTAAAGTTTCAACCCTGAATTTCAGAAAAGCAAACTTGCAGCTCTTCAAGCAGTTATATAATAGGACCCTCTGGGAAACTGCCCTCAGGGACAAGGGAGCAGAACAGATAAGAAATTGGTTAGATAGTCACACTCAGTGGGTCATGATCAACAGCTCAATGTCCAGGTGGAGATCAGTAACAAGCAGTGTCCCTCAGTGTTGTTTAATACCTTCATCAGCTACATAGACAATGGGATCAAGTGCACCCTGAACAAGTTTACAGATGATGCAGACTACCGCTGAGTGGTGAGGTTGAGACCCCCTAGGGGATGGGATGCCATCCAGAGGGACCTTAACAAAGTGGAGAAATGGGCTTGTGAAAACCTCATGAGATTCAACAAGGGAAAGTGTGAAGTCCTGTGCCTGGGTTGGAGCAACCCTCAGTATTGATACAGACTGGGGATGGAGAGATTGAGAGTATTCCTGTGGAGAAAGGATCTGTGGGTCCTGGTGGATGAGAAGCTGAACATGAGCCAGCAATGTATGCTTACAGCCCAGAAGGCCAAACGTATCCTGGGCTGCGTCAAAAGAAGTATGGTCGGCAGGTAAGGGAGGTGATTCTGCCCCTCTATTCTACTCTGGTGAGACCTCACCAGGAATAACACATCCAGCTCTGGATCCCTCAGCACAGTAAAGACAGGGACCTGCTGGAGCAGGTCCACAGGAGGGCTAAAAAATTATGAAAGGCCTGGAATACTTTCCATATGAAGAGAGGCTGAGAGAGTTGGAGTTAACTTGGAGAAGACTCCAAGTAGACCTTATTGTGACCTTTAAATACTTAAAGGGGCTTATAAGAAAGATGGGAAATATCTTTTTAGCATTGCCTGTAGCAATAGGACAAGAGGTAATGATTTTAAACTAAAAGAAGAGAAGTTTAGGCTAGATACTAGGAAGAATTTTTTTTTTTACTATTGAAGCACTGGAGGAGATTGCCCTGAGAGGCAGTAGATGCTCCATCCCTGGAAACATTGAAGGTCAGCTTGCATGGGGCTCTGAGCAACCTCATCTAGTTGAAGGTGTCCCTACTAACTGTATGGGGGTTGGACTAGATGACCTTCATTTTCCATTCCAATCCAAACCGTTCTCTGGTTCTATGTTTATCAATTTGGAGACTTGAACGACTGTGCTTAAGATTTTACTGCTTTGAGCAGACAGGGTATTTTAGGCCTCATACTAACAGTTTTCATGATGGTGGTAGGATATGTAGGATATTACAGTCAGTGGGGAGCATGTATTCACTTAGCTTTTGATTGGACTTCTCCATGTCTAATGATTCATTAATGCTTATCCCCCTCGGATATTATTCTCCAGCAGTTTAACACCACACAGAATGGCTTTCATCCCCTGTGCTGTGCTTGCTGGGATTGCTGCTCACTGCTTCAGTTCTTTTATAGGCTCTTTGCAGCATGCATCAGTTCTAGTTGCATACATTTCCATTTCATCGACCCTCCTTAGTAGCTGCTTGTGTTTGTTACCCAGTCCAGCTGCAGTGAACGCCAGATAGATTTTCACTACTTTTCCCAAAAAGGCGGTGCTTTTTGAGATTGTGTTTTAAGGGACCTACTGAAACATGCTACTTTTGGTTATAGGTGACTACTCAGCAGGCCAGCTGCTAGGGGTGCATCACTTGGTATGAGAGAAAACCAGCCTGCTACAATTTTTATTTTTCAAGTGGCTAGTGTACAGCAAGTATGGTTTGTGTTGCCATTGTGCTATTAATACAGCAGCAACAGCTGCTTGGAGATCCACTGAAGTGCAACCATTTCTGTTGGCAATCCCCTGCACTTCCCTTTAAATTACAGTCCTCCTGCTGTGATTTATTTGCCACCATCAGACTTTTGTGCAAAGAATGGTACAAAATAAGATTTTTAATATCACCTAGTGCAATTATTCTGGAAGAAAACTAGTGTTTGTGACTTTAATCACTGATTTGTGAGACACCTTTCAAGCAGGTATCCTCCAGTGGTCCCAGTTCTCAGCTTTTTGGTCTTAATGTTAGACTGCAAAAACTTTATTGAAATTAATAGAGTTGTTCTGTATTTCCAAGAGTGTCATTGGGACCAAGTCAATCTTCACTCGATTTAGCAACATTATTCATGCATGTTTATTTTAATATGAGATCAAAGTTAGTCCTTTATATGCCTATTAAGAGTCTGAAGAATTTATGGACAGGTATAATCTATGCCCTTAAGTTAATCTGTGATGAAAAACAAAAGAATTCACCCCAGACTGGATGTGTTCCAAAAAATGTGATTTTTTTTTTTTTCCTTTAGGCTACGATCCTGCAGTTGATGGGATTCTGGCTTGCTTGCTTGTAGTTCTGTCATTTCTCTTAGCATTAAAAGAAAAAAAATAACAAAACCCCTCAAACCCAAGCCCCTAGTTTATTTCAGCTAAAAGTGTAATATTATATATATATATATATAAAAATAAAGTATTAACATGTAACTAAGAAGAGATTTCTGATGCTGTACAGCTCAAGAACTATTTATTGCATTATTCCTAAACAGTTATTTTGCCTTACAGTACTTGACAAAAGTAAATTTTATCCTTGGAAAATAGTAAAATTGCTTGAGAGCAGGCTTCTGTTTTGAAAGATGAAATTATGGAATATAGGTGCTTTTGGTCTTGATTATCAGAAGTTAAAAAGAAAAGAGTGAGGAAAAACATAAAATAACTTAAATTTTCCAGGCTGTATTTGGATTTTGCTAAGTATCTTTTGAATTTTCATCAGTATCTTTTGATACTTGCTCTGGATCCAATAAAATGAGACCTTTTTTGACCTGTTTTTATGGCATTTCATTCTGACATGCTCTGTTCTCTGTAAGGATGTCTTAATATCAATATGTTGAGGTTTGCTCCCTGACGGCTGCCCCCCTTCACCTTTGAGTGCTCCCCATGATACTGACATGTCACAGTTTGCTTAAGAGGGAGGCATCTGTCTTCCACTCCTCTGCAGTGAGCTCTGGAGGGAAAGCAGGGGAGAGAGGACCATCAAACCCCCAGATCCAGGTTATATATTTCAAACAGATGCAAATATGGAAATGTTAGTGTCAGTACATTCAAATGCTGATCACAGTCATTAATAATAAGAAAATGTGCATATTAGTGCCTGTGTCAATCTCAGTATCTGGATTAAAATGCTGTATTTTAAGAGAAGTTGCTTCATCAAGAGGTGTTACTGCAAAATAAGAACACATTTCAGCATTGTTAATGCAAGTAACGTACATTTCCTGTACTTCAGGACTGAAACTTACAACATTTTTTCCTCATGTGTGTTGTGTCTCAATGCTTTTATGTATACATGAATAATTATTTCTACAAAAACCCTCTTAAAACACTTAGAATATTGTGTGTATGTTTATCATCTGCAAAGTTTTGGTGTTTTTTCAAAAGAATACGTGTCTATAAATGACCACGAGAGACAACTACTGTTTGTGAAACATAGACCAAGAGGAGAAGGGTGCAGAAATTATTTATGAGGAAGAAAAAAAAAAAGTAATTTACTTCCATCCAACAGGCTTTATAGCCAGTTTCTAATAGCATATTCAGGTAAATTTTTTCCATAATTTTGACAGTAGGAGTTTGAGAAAACAGATGCCTCAAGCTTGTTGAAATACTCTGGATTCTTTCCCTTTTGGGAGCTTTGTTAGTTAGATTATTGACTTATATGCATTTGTTTCCAGATATAAGTTTTTGCCTAGTGTTTCAATAATATTTAGAATACTTTATTGTTAGAACTAAAGAAAAGCTGAAAAAATATTTGCAACTAATCAGGCAGATATGTTAAGTATTAAGATTCCAGGATACTAGAGTTTTTTGGGGCGTATCAGCTAGATCTGCAAATGACTGCTGAAGAAAACAAAAATTTAGGAAAGGCAAAGTATACAATTCCTGCCATTTGGGAATGAATTATCTATGATGTTTCAAAATGATTTTTTAAGTGCCAAAAAGATAACTCAAATAGTGTTAAGAGCCTGAATATGAAACTAAATTATCTTCGGACTGAAAAAAATTATTTCATTGAAATCCATATTAAAAAAATGTGTTTCCTCTGAAAAATAGTAATTCTATCCTTTTAAATTTTGGCTCCTTGTTCATAGCAATTTATTTTCATTCTTATTAATGCTTTAAAAAAAACTTTGAGCAAATGGTAGAAGCAGGAAAGTGACAGTCACTAGATGCATAGACCACTGTTTACTTCTCAGTCCTAGGAAACTTGTTAAACTTTAAAAAAAGAAAGAAAAAGAAGGAAGACAGAAAAAGAGTTCGAGATGTTAGTAAAGAAAGCTATTCTGCTGAAATCAGTTAAGGGAGGGGATAATGTTGTGTGTATCACCATTAGCAATATAGTTAAACCAAGCCCCTTTTATTATGACAATCACATTTATTTTGGAGAAGTTGAAGAATCCATGGGAAGTGCCCTAGGACATAATCTGATTAGTGACGGGGAAAGGGATAAGACATGTATGCTATGAAGCCAGCACATTATAGTTTGCCCCAGCATTCCTGTTATTTGTCTCCTAGTAGATGTAAAAGAAGGTAGTACTGTCCAATGTTATAGCTGCACATTGGTAAATCATAATTGTTTTAGGTTTTATGATTTGTTATTCAGAAAGTACTGCAGGAAAATCTGAATGATCTCTAATTTATAAGTTAAATTCTATTAAGTAAAGTGATTATGGGCTTGCAAGAGATGATTATAGCAGTGGAGAAGCAGCATCTTACCGCTTCTAATATGGAAGGAGCCATTACCAATGGTAATCTGAGTGTGTCACCCTGTGTGTTTTGCAAGTACGGAACATGCACATCTATGGCAGCAGCTCCTTCTGTGAGAGCTTCTTCACAGATGATAGATGCCAAATACTTATTTCCGACCAATAAAATGAGGACAGGTAAATCCGCCTTTCTGTGGTGTTCACTGTTTTCAATAATAATATAAAATGTTCCCAGACTGAAATATAAAATAAGCTATCCTACTGTTATTTTACTTAGTTTAAAAGGTGTTTCCTGGTGCACTGCATTGAGGAGAGGTAAGATCCTGCTAATAGTGCTCATAGTAAAGCTTCCACTTATTTGAATAAGTAGAGTAAGACTGCTGAAATATATCCTGTGGGAAAACAGTACTAGCATCCCATAACTTAAATGGCAGATACCTTATATAAATATCATGACATATTAAAAAAAAAAAGGATATAGCTTCAATTTCTAGATTATTACAATAAAACTGAGGGATTGAAACAACTCCTTTTCCTCCAGGAGTTTATAAAAGGAGTGAGCAGAGTACTCTTATTCAATGAGTAGGGTAATATTTTAGGAAATGGATTCTCAGATGGGTATCTTCAATGGAATGAGGGCATTTCTCTGGCATCCCTAAGGCCAGTACCTAAGTTCTGGAGAAATGAAATGTCTTGAGCACCCATATATAAACGGGTAAATGTTTCCTAGCAGCAAGTTCTAGGTAACCGCCTGCCCACTATGCATGTGTTTTGGATGGTCTTTCATGCACTATGACAGATTCTTCTTCAATGTTATAGACAGTGAGATTGAGAGCACCTTCAGAAAGTTTGCAGACGACAACAGGCTGAGTGGTGTAGCTGCCACATTGGAAGGACAAGACATCATCCAGAGGGACCTGGACAGGCTGGAGAAATGGGCCTCTGAGAACATCATGACACTCAACAAGTACAAGTGCAAGGTCCTAAACCTGGGTCAGGGCAATCCCCAATTTTAATGTAGGTTGGGGGATGATGTGATTGAGAGTAGCCCTGCAGAGAAGGAGTTGGGGTTGCTGGTTGATGAGAAACTCCATGTGAGCCAGCAGTGTGCACTCACAGCGCAGAAGGCCAACCGTATCCTGAGCTACATCAAAAGAAGTGTGGCCAGCAGGTCAAGGGAGATGATTCTACCCTTCTATTCCTTTCTTGTGAGACCTCATCTGGAGTATTGTGTCCAGTTCTGGAATCCTCAACATATGGATATGGAACTGTTGGAATGGGTCCAGAGGAAGGCAAAAAGATGATCAGAGGGCTGGAGCACCTCCCATACAAGGACAGTCTGAGATAGTTGGGCTTGTTGAGGCTGGAGAAGAGAAATCTCTGAAGAGATGTTATAGTGACCTCCCAGTACCCGAAGGGAGCCGGCAAGAAAGCTGATGAGGAACTGTTTACAAAGGCTTGTAGTGACAGGGCTAGGAGCAATGGGTATAAACTGGAGAGGGACAGATTTAGACTAGACATAGGGAAGAATTTGTTCACTATGAGAGTGGTGTGGCAGTGGCACAGGTTGCCCAAGGAAGTTGTGGATGCCCCATTCCTGGAGTTGTTCAAGGCCAGGTTGGATGGGGCCTTGGGCGGCTCAATCAAGTCAGAGGTGTCCCTGTCCATGGCAGGGAGTTGGAACTGGATAATCTTTAAGATCCCTTCTAACCCAGTTGAACTAGGTTCTTGAACCTAGGGTTTAGGGGCTTCTCACTCTTGAGCTTCTCTGCTGCACCACCTCACTAGTATCCTCCTGAATCCCTCACTGGAATTAGTGTATAAAAAAATCTTTCTTCCCATCATCTATACAATGCATGCCTATTTTATCTGTCTGTCTCTCTCTTGCATGCTCAAACACAAATTAAATTTTAATTACGAAACTGTACCAGGCATAGAATCAAAATGTTTTCTACTAAACCACAGACAACAGCAATAATCCCCCCTGCCTGACAATCCCTAGTCCCTTGTGAACAATTGAGCCATTTATTACTCTACTAGTCTAAACAATTGTACCATAATAGCTGAAGTGAAACATTGCCGCATAACTCAAGAGGCTTACTTTTTCTAGTGTCTTCAATGTATTCAGCTCAAAGTGATGTAAAAACATTCTAGCTGGACTACAGGAATATGAAAAATGTAAGAAGATTTGCTGTGTGCTCTGTGAAGTACTGATCGTAAGTTAGACTTTTCAGTATTAAGTTGTACAAACTAGCCATTAACATTGAAAGCAGTTATTGTCCAAGAAACTAGGACAAATTGGAATATTATTATTGTTACTGTTATTGTTATTATTATTATTTAATGTGCATCAGGTATAGAAATTTTTTGGTACATGATTTCATCCGGTTCCTTGCAAACTGAGTATTCATCCTGATCCCTCTCACTATGTTTTCCTTCTAGAATTCTTGGGATAAATCTAGAGAAGTTGTGGTAAGAAAAGACTGAAAACTACTGATGCTGAGATGTGGTTGAACAGGAGAAACAGGGGTTTGCCGGACCAGTATCTGGTCTTCATTAGGATGACATGAAAAAAGACCATCTCCTGATTTTAGCAGAGCTATTCTCTGTTTCTACTCATGCACAGAGGAAGCAGACTAAGATCTAGTCACAACTCTATGATCTTCATTTCTATGGTACTATTTGCTATATTTCCAAATATTCATCTGGGGAAATATGCAATGGCTAGGAGAGGTAAAGTGTGGCAGAGGTATTGAATAAATTCCTTTGCAAGACACTGGCTTTAGGGTTGCCTTCAGGAGTAATGAGCTGAATGTATCTCACTGACAGAGAAAGAAAAACAAAAAGTAAAAAGCTTAGAAAAGCAAGAACTAATAAGAATGGGGCAGGGGAAGGAACTCGCAAAACACTTCCATCCTTCATTCTTTCATCTTGTTGCATGCCCATCCTACCAAACCAGGGATCTTCATAGTCTATCCCTTTTGTTTTCAAGAAACATGCCCTTGTACAAGTGGAAACATTGCTGCTGAATCTGTGAAGGCAGTTTTGTAACCTTGCACAATGGTGGTGTGCTGAAGTTGCAGGCTGTGCAAACAAATGGAAGAGAGAAAAACGCTGCAAGAAGCTTACACACAGAGTCAAATGAAATATCACTTTCTAGATGCTTACTCAGTTAGTACTGTTATGGTAACAGCCAGCCTTTCAATATCCCCAGCAGAACAGAGTGGTCTAGAGCTCCAAATCCACCCATAAGTACGTATGGTGCTTTTTCTCCTTTTCCACGTCTACCCTCAGCTCTTTTGTGTCTCAAAGACCAGGTAAGTCATGGTGATTTTGTCTAGACCTACCTGCTGCCTCTTAGCTCTGTTATTGTTTTTGTTCATGGTGTTTTTCACAAATAATAACATAAAGTACTTCTTGGAGAGTAGATTCAAGAAGTAATTAACACTCAACTGTATTAGCAAGTGTATTCATGAGCACTTTGTAGGAGTAAGTCTCAATTTTTTCCATAATCCTTAACTAGTGTTTTTTAGTCTTAATTTTGTTTTTTCTAAATGCATTCTGTGAGTAAAGTTTGTAACTTACTTTGAAATTACACTGTGTTTTGTCATTATCAGTCCATTCCCCCACTTCTCCAAGTTCCATGTTTCTGGTAGATTTATCGGGTAAAATGACTTTTGCAATGAGACTTCACTCATTTCTGTTTATTCTTCACTAATGTAAAAATAAAAACATAATGACCACTGTATTCTCCTACAGGTTGTCTAGTTTTTTAATGTATTTAATGATCGGTATAATTTCATAACTTATTTTAATTCCCTACATGTGTATCAAGCATATAGTTAATGTCAGCCTGGGAAATATTCCCTTAATAATTTCCGTGATTTAAAAGTTGATTTATTTATTATAACACTTAAGTTCAACAGAAATTAACATTTTTCTCTTTTTTTTTTTTTATTTTTGCTACTGAAATCACAGAAATATACCTGATTTTCTTTAAAAAAGAGAGAAAAGAAAAGGGCAGAGAGACAGCCAGGGCTATGTGAGGAAGAACAGGTCTCATGACAAGCTAGGCCACCTAGGACAGGATTTTTTGAGAGGCTTGCTTGGGAAAAAATGTTCAGATAGGAGCCTTGAATTGACCTTATTTTCCTGTTGGTTACTGTGCTTTCCAGATTAAAAGCTGTTTTCTTTTATTGAAATCGAAAAGTGCCACATATTGAACTTGCTTTGTGAGACATACATCAAGAGAGAAAATATTTCAGTGCAATGACATGACCTGACATTTTAAAGCAGATAATAAATGACACCTTGTCAATGCCACCAATTTATTATTCCCTCTCTTGTACCTCTGAGTCGCAGTGGGGTACCACATTCTTTTTAATCATGGGCCTGTGTTAAACAAATTTTTACCAGAAAAGAATATAAAACATCTCTACTTGTTTCCCACTCACTGACCTCCCAGCCATCCCACTATAAAGTAGAAAGACAAAAGCTGTGTTAAATTTTTCATTATTTTATCCAATTTCTGTTCCAATTACTTGAGGGTTTTCCATCACTAACATGAATGTGTATGCTATAATGTCAGTTGCCGCACATTAATCAGACTTCTTTTTCCATTCAGTGGGCACTAGTGCTAAATCATCTCACTGAAAAAAGGAGAACAAGAAAGAGATGCAAATGAATAAGGAGGAAACTCCACTTAGTAAAATTATAGCAGGAAATCATTAGAGTGGGTGGCCTTCCAATCAAGCCCCCAAACACCTGGAAATGCACTGAGTTATTTTACATCTTTCATTTCAATCTATTAAAAAAAGAAGAGATTTTTCTTCCCGTGGCTTCACTTTTCACTACTTCTTACAAGCCTATATTAGCCACTTGAACTGTGATCAGGATGCTGGTCCTTAATTCTTGTAATGAATAGGGCAGTAAGCTGAAAATGTTTGGTGATGTTAAGGTTGATGTCTGGAAATGTGAAAGAAAGAATGTTTCTACTGGGATGCACAACTCTCATTGGAGTTTGGACCGTTATACTGGCTACTATGTAATTTTATGGGCAAATGAGAGTTAGGCTTTCAGATGGGGAAATGCAAAATATCTTCTAAATTTGATATTTTATTTACTTCAGGGAGAAGAAGATCTCTCCATGTGAATTCTGCCTCTTAAGGGCCCTGATCTCAGTTCAGGTCAGAGTTTAAGATTATACTCGTGCTTTACACTGATAGGCATAAGAACCCTATAACACTGGGGGATTTCTCTGGGTCTTCAATGTCAGGACTAGGGGTGCCTTATGAAAGAAACTAGAAGGTTCAAGAGCACAGTCATATTGAGTTTGTGCTGACCTTTGCACTTTCAGCAAATCCTGAAGAACTGAATGCATTTTCTCAGGTTTTGGCATGGTTGCCCAGGTATCTGGAAGGTGAGAGTTACATTGAAAAACTTCGTTGCTTCAGAAATATAAATATTTGCTAGATTTCACATGACTTGGAGAAGGTATCTGTTTACAGAGACATTGTCTTGTCTTTCCCCTGTGGTGGTCCATAGATTTAAATTAACTTTAATTTTAGAGTTATGGTTGTGGCGAAGGTATAATAAATCTTCTGTGTGCAGCAGCATCTCAAGAAATCTTTCAACACAAACCTTCTGTATGAGGACAAGCTGAGAGAGTTGGCCTTGTTGAGCTTAGAGAAGAGAAGGCTCTGAGGAGACCTTATAGTGACCTTTGAGTACCTGAAGGAGGCCTGCAAGAAAGCAGGGGAGGGACTGTTTACAAAGCCTTGTAGTGACAGGACTTGGAGCAATGGCTATAAACTGGAGAGGGGTAGATTTAGACTAGACATAAGGAGGAAATTCTTCACAATGAGGGTGGTGAGGCACTGGCACAGGTTGCCCAGGGAAGCTGTGGCTGCCCCATCCCTGGAGGTGTCCAAGGCCAGGCTGGATGAGGCCTTGAGAACCCTGGTCTGGGGACATGTCCCTGTCCATGGCAGGGGGGTTGGAACTAGAGGATCTTTAAGGTCCCTTCCAACCCAGACTATTCCATGATTCTATGATTTCAATCAGCTGTGACAGATGACAGCTCTGTATTACATTGCACCATAAGTACCTATGCAATATCATAGTTTATACTTAGACTATGGATTATAAGCATACATTTAAGATAAAATAAAATCTATTGTTGATCAATGGGAAGGAACGGTAAAGTGTTATTTTTAGCTAAAGTTGAAATCCTTGATAATTAACTCCAGGGTGGCTTTTACCTCGGGGATAGCATGGCCCATTTTCACCAGAATTTTAAAGACCTTCATGCAATCTTTACTTGTTACGTTGTCTTGATGATGGCAGCATATCACAGCAGAGACAACTGCAAACCTCCTGCAAACTTGTTATGACACCTAAGTTATCATATGTAAAAGCTTCTTACAGCATGTAAGAAACTGCCTGGACATAACTTTATATATTGTTAGTAGTGGTCAAAGTTATTACAGAGTTCTTATGCTGTCAAGCACCTGTGCCAGAGCCCTGAGTGGGTGTTTGTTGGCTGTCTTCAGGCTCGCAGATGCAGGAATGGGGCAGTATAGTCTGAGTGAAAGAAGCATCTCAAAGAAGGGATTTTCAAATCAATGCCAATTATTTTCTATTTTCCAGTGTATAGTAACTGTATATTTTTGTCTTTTAATATTACCTTGGTAATGTAAAAATAAGAGTCCTTAAAACTCTTCCTGTAATCCCTTCTGTCCTATGTGAGAAGACAAGTACATATACATGCAAGTACTGACATGTACCTACTACAAAAATGTCTTGTTGAGATCCTCAGCAGTTTAACAGTATTGGACTAACCATGTTGTCAACGTTTTAGAAATTTTCTTGGAATAAATGAACAAAGACAACAGCTGTGATTGCAACTTTGTTGGTTTTTTTTATTCAGAGGAACACACTGGATTTTTCTTCAGAGGTACTTTCAGGCATAGGTCTTAGGACATTCTGTGAATTCAGCATAATTGCAAAGGAGCATTTTTTTCTGCCTTCTGAAATGGAAGGTATTTCTGAAGGAGAAAAAAGTATGTGACTCAGATTTCACATTGGTTTTGTTTATTGTCTCCCCATCAAGTCTATAACCTACTTTTATGGATGTATGACTTGAAGTTCTTGTCAGGTATTGTAAAATGCCCAAACCATTGTATGATTCTATGATTGATTCTGTGAAATAACATCTTCTGAGAGATAAGAGGGAATATTAGTTTCTACTTCTTTAAAACTAATGATGGTTTGGCTCAAGTCCTAATAAAATATCTCTTTATATATTTTGTTCTAATAGCATCACATTTCAATAGACAGTTTAAATTACTCCCTGAAACATCCTCTCAGGAACTACTGACAATATTACTTCACACTGAAGTATTAGAGTTGATCTGGTGAAGCAGTACTTGTACTTAGCTTGTAAAGTGCTATGGTTCACTTGGATGAAAGGCATTCTATCATCCAAATGAGATGTTATTAGAATGTCACTACTTACACCAGAGTGCTTTTTACCCTTATTCATGCCAAACTTTCATTGCAGTATATCCCACGAATCCTTGGCACTGGTACTTGATGGACAGCCTGTCAGCACTGTTTCCTGTATTCTTAACAATGTCTCTGTAAGACAGGAAAATATAACTTGATCACCTTCAAGCTTCCATACTGGTGTGGCAACAACCAAGAGAAAGATGGCAAAGATGGAGCATATCATCACGTAGATGTAAAATGTTTGAAATGCCTGTTGGTGGCTGGTTTAGACTGCTTTAAGATAATGTTTAACAATTGAATTATCTGTGACACTCATTCCTTCAGCTTTGTCTGTTCAGAAAAAATACTAGTGGATGATGGCAGTGTGGTGTAATTAGTGGGAGGTATGCTGAGTTATAAGGTTAAAACACTACAGTTCTTTGGCAAAAATAACACAAAGATAGGTATAAAAAACAAGTTGTCTTATAAAGAAATAGTTGTTTCTCCAACTCTGCCATCCTTAATGTATTAGAAAGTAATAACCATGAAATAGATGTAATATGGTTTATGAATTTCCATATTTGCTAAGTCTTCTACACAGATAAATGTCCCTAGTGCAGCTTAGCCTGGCCTGATAAGGATAGGAGTGAGTGACTGAAACAACATTTTCTTCTTTCTGAGTAACAGCTTTTTAGCAGGCTCGATGAGAGTGCAGTCAGAAATGTATGCAGTTTGGAGTTTCTCTTCACAAAACAAATTAACAGATTAGATGAGATTCAGGAGAGAACAGTAAAAATGCAGATAAACTAAACTACAATTATGTGTGGCATAACAGACAGATGTGGTTACAGTCTGCTGTGGTGTGGTAAAAGAAGAGTGTTGGGAAATACAGTGCAAACTTATATAGTGTGTGCAGTATTTTGTAGTAATAGATTTTTTTATACAAATTGTCAAAGGGGAAGATTTTCTATCTTCAATAGGCTTTGACTTGAGCATTATTTAATCAAAAATAGGTAAGAAACATATCCCTGTAACATAAGCACATTCACTAAAAAGCATAGGGGTACTTTTTCTTTAATAATGATGCCAGAATTGGGAATAGATGCTTCAAGAAAGATAAAGGGAAGGAGAGTTTTTTAAAAATGTTTGGTGAAACTTAAGAGCAATTAAAAATAGAAATTGTTACAAACAGAAGAAAATTTCCAGCAGACAGTGACCTTCAGGCAAGATACCGTTATCTGACTGGCTCTGATGTCAATCCAGGATCATCTTGCTGAAGCCTGGAGTTATCCTGACTGGTACGGGAAGCAAAATCTGTCCTCATGAGGAGATTTATTCTGCAGAATAGCCAGGATATTAAAATCAGCTAAGTGAAGGAAATCAGCATTGTTGTTACAGGAAACTTCTCAAAACAGCCACGGCAAAAATCCCATTACCTTTTTTGTAAATTCTGCCCATATTCTGTTTAACAATCCCACTTTGTGCTTTTTATCTTCACATTTTGTCTTAATCAGCTTCCAACAACACTACTTCACATAAAACTTTACCAAGTTTCCCAAAGCATTATCACTAAAAATATTTGCAGATCTATGGCTTCCGATTTGTCTGCATTCATGTTTTGGTATCCTATTAGAACAAATGTGTTTTCTGCCACAGCAGTATAGCCCACTTATAAAGGCAGTCAAGGCTTCCAGAAGATAGCCTGGAATCAGTGAATAGAACAGAAAAGAGTCAACAATGTTTATGTGAATAATAGCATGATGTTAAATATGGTAACCTAGATAGGGAAAAGAGAAGGCAGGATAATTTGAGTATTACCAGCAGCACATCAAAACCTTAAAGTCCACAGAGAGTGCATTTAGGGACCCATTTTCTGTTATTAGGCTTGTAGGCACTGATAAAAAAAATATCAACTTTGGTGGCATTTATACTGGTATAAAATTGTGTAAGGGAAAAATTCAATGTCTGACTTCTAGAGATTAAAGGGAAAATATTACAGTAGTCTCCTGTGCCATTTCTGAATGCAGGTCTACCACGCACCCTGCTCCAGATATCTGCAAATGAGCTCACACACATACAGCTTCAGAAGATGGGAGGTCACCCTTTCCGCAAAGCCTCTTACTGAGGGGATCTTGTTAATCCATACAGCCTGGTTCAAACTAATTAGAATGGATATGGCCACTGTAAAGAGAAAAATAGACTGCCTGTCCTTGAGAAATCCCCAGGGACACTGAAGTGAAGAGATTGCTGCACAATTGCTGACTGAGGATCTGCAACAGACTGCATACAGGGTTGTTTCCCTGCACCTTCTGGCATACCTGATGAAAAGCAATGGCTCTCAGCTTTTAAAGGTGAAGTGCAAGAGCAAAGCAAAAATTAAACCTATTTAAGCATCTCTTGCTGTGCTGAGCTCTTCTTTTGTAAAGACAATGTGTGACAATTAAAAGGGAAGGATGTGATAAGACCCTTATTTGAGGTTTTTTACCTATGAATCCTTTTAGGGTCTTCTTGCTTGTCATTGTAGGGTTTTTCCTTAGTTCTTGTGTTTGCAGGGTTTTTTAATTGCAGGAAGTGTGAACTGTAGTCTTGTTTTTTAATTTTTTTTACATGTATTATTATTTTTATTGCATAGGAAGAGGAAAGGAGGCTCGGCAGTTTATCTGAACAGTTCTTGCTCTGAATTCTTAGGAGGGAGGCAGGGTTTTGACCCAAGATTTTAAAAAATACATGATAATTTCATGAAACTTGAATAATACTCCGAGAAGAGAGATGTCATATAATTTCTGGGCTTTCATTAGCCAGTTCTTGCTGATACAGCCTCAGAAAGAAAACTAAAAAAATCCCTCAAAACCAATATCCTGTGGCCAATATAAAAAACCCCAAAACCATAGAGGGGACAATACCTGCATTCTGTTGGTTCTTCTAAGCACGGATCTGCATAACAAAATACACACTCACTACACACTTTTTTTTTCCCCTAGAAATCACACAATGGTTGAGACTAGAAGGAACATATAGAGGTCATCGGGGTCCACCTTCCTGCTCAAGCAGGGTCATCTAAAGCTGGTTGCCCAGGACCACATCCAGATGGCTTATGAATATCTCCAAAGATGGAGACTCCACGATGTCCCTGGGTAAGCTGTGCCAGGTCACCTTCACAGTAGCAAAGTGTTTCCTGATATTCAGAGGGAACCTCTATGCTCATTGTCCCTTGTCCTGTCAATTCAAGAAGATGTAATAGTCTACAGTAAATAAAGTGATGAAAGTCAGTTTATGTATTTTGTTCTAGTGACAAAGAGTAGCACGTGATATGAGATTGTCCTTGGCAATATCTTGGGTTTGTTTCACGGAGAGATAGATGTGAGTCTGGCAGTCCATACTGAAACATTCTCAGCACTGTCAGCCACTTGTGGATGCAGAGTTTGGCACTGGACGTGTCTTTTATTCCAAAGATGTGAAATATTAGCTTCAGTCAACTAAAAAAAAATTTTCTTCCAGAATTTAGCCCTCAAACCCACAAACCTAAGCAGCAGATATCACACAAATCTTAAAATTGGGCAGTGGGTAGGACATTTTGCTTTTAATTCCCCCTTACCCATTGCTGAGCTAATGCTCTTTAAATTGCTGCTAAAGCTGCTTAACTTCTCAGCTCAGCATTGCCAGTTGTTGGGGTTCCTTCCCCTTTTTTTATTTTTTAGATATTTTTCTTTTTTATTTGTTTGGGTTTTGTTTGGTTTTTTTTCTCACACCTGAGTGGTAGAAGATAATAACTGTGTCAGTGTGTCATGGTTTAACTCCCATTGGCAGATAAGCACCACACAGCCACTTGCTCCCTGTCCAGTAGTGGGAAAGGGGAGAAAATTTGGATAGTAAAAGTTAGAGGAAAATCATGAGCTGAGATAAAGCCAGTTTAACAAGTAAAGCAAGAGTTGTGAATGCAAGCAAAGCAAAACAATAAATTAACCCATTCCTTTCCATTTGCAGGCAGGTATTCAGCAATCTCCAGGAAAGCAGGGCTCCATCATGCATAACGGATATTTGTGAAGACAAATGCCATCACTCTAAATGTCCCCCCTGGTGATGGAGGGTGTCTGCTGGTTCCTGTTTCCCCTGGGTTTGGTGACTCAGCTCTGGACAAGGATGTGAGCATCTCACAGCATTTTCCTGTCCTCACCCTACCCCACCATTCAGTCAGAGGGTGTTGCAGCTTTGTACGGGGGTGTTACCTAAGGGTAAGAAAATACACACAGCCCCAGTTTGTACCGTGTCATGGTCCTACAGGCATCTGGAATGCCACCACACCTGTGAATAAAGGAAGGTCCACACCACCCGTCTTTTCTTTAGCTTGTTATGCTCCGATAAAATAAACAAACAAAAAAATCAAATGGAAAAAGAAGAGTGTTTAACTCAAATAAAATTGATACGTTAAAGTTTTTTGCCTTTATGCAAAGAGTGGCCTGGCTTTCCAAGAGTGTACAGTAATACATTGGATATTCTGGGTGGTTCAGCACTTTTCTGAAGATCAGGGCCTCTTGCTGTGTTGTCAATGGGTAACATAAATTTGCTGCTCACCTTTGGAAATCTTAGTTGAAGCCTGAAGAACTTTTAAAAATGGTTATAATTCAAATTTTATTTTCTTCTTTTGTAGTTTTTCTTTCCTTACTTCAGCATTTCACTTAAGAAGGACTCCAAAGGACATGAGTAAAGCCGCATGGGTTACACTGCAGGTTAAGGGTATAAATTGCCTCTGAATCACCTTCACCAGCACTGTACTTTGGACACCTCCACTGCTCTAATTCAGTATTCTTGGAGAAAACAAGTTGCTATTCTGACCCACAGTTGAAGTAATTTTCATAGCTCCTTAAAACTCGCTGCCACTATACCAGTATGCATTGTTTGGATCATAAGGACTTGTGAGTTATTGAGTGATACTCTCAAAAGCTGTCTTTTAGCCAGCGGGCAGAATCTATAGGTTCTAATTATTGTATGAACATGGATCATTTGATCAATGCTATAATGCCATGTAGTAGAAGTCAATGAAACCAGTGTACCTTGGATCATCACAAAATGAAAGAAAATTAGCTTTGCAGAAATAGTGCTTTTCATGTGCAAAGTAGCACATGTCGTCGAACAAAAGCTCAGGAAGAGACAAGGAATGGAAGAATACTAGATGTGTGCATTTAAAATATAGATGAGAATGCAGAAAATATGACTTGAAATGAGGTTTCTCTTCAAATTCTTACAAGTAATTCTGTGTTTTACTTAAGCAAATTCTTAAATATTATGCAAAATGCCACTGCTCTTCACAACTAAAGTGTTGATGAAAAGCAAACACAACAGAGCAATTTGAAGTCTGAAGTGCAAACAGATGTTGCTTTTGAATGAACTTCCATTGCTTAACCACTGGCTCTAGTTATTGCCATCTAAAGAGGACGATGAAGCAATTTTGCATACTGTGGATGCCGGCTGTCAATTTGCAGCATGCAAATGAAATTGTAGCTAATCCCTAAAAGACAGTGCCTCTAAACACAATGGGTGGGCTCAATTTTTAAATGCAATTTGGCTGCAGTTTGCTTTTGGAACCAACTTTTTTTTTCCCTAGGAGACTATACCAACTCTCCATGTTAGCATTAGGTGGAATGGATACTTTAACCCAGCTCACTGTTGTACTGTGAGTTCCTGATCAAAATGCCCCCAAAATACATTTTTTGCCCCATACTCATTTTCTTGTTAGCAAACACCTTGCTTAAAGTGCTCTCATACATGCTGCAACTGGGCAGGGCAGTTTGGCAGTGGGATAAGCCCTATTTCAGAGAGTGGCTTGGGTGCTGCTGAAAAGCCAAAATCTTCTCTTAGAATAGAATAGTTGTTTCCTGAAGAATATTGTAGGTGTATGTAAAACTCTGTGCCAAGATTTGGGTGCTTTCAAAGATGGCTTTAAGCTGACTTTGCCCTTATTTCACTGCCCTTCTTCTGTGGCAGCAGAGCTTAGATGCAACCAGTCATTTGACCTAAAGTACTTATCTGTAATTAAGCATCAAAAATAAAGTGATAACAGAACTCTAATTCCAGTGGGTCTGTGTACCTGGAATGCAAATCTCTCTGCAACTGAGTAATTAAACTATGAAATTTAGAGTGCTCAAAGATTTTGATGTTTTGAAGTAATTAGCAATATTGAGAAAGATGCTGCCTTCTGCAAGTACCAACAGCTGATTTGTAATAAAACCAATTTTCTAACTAAGTTGTAGTATTCATTATTTACCAGTATTTTGCCAGCTGCTAGCATTTGTAAAAATATTTGTATAGCCCAAATGCACTACAAAGATGAGCACAAACTGTTCAAGTCATTAATTACTTTTACATGACTGTAGTATGTGGGTATTGACCCCCATCATGCAACAGATCCCTATCATGCAAGAAGCTGTACAAACTAAAACAAAGTTAGAATCATAGAATAACCAGGTTGGAAGACACTCACCGGATCGTCGAGTCCAACCATTCCTATCAAACACTAAACCATGCCTCTTAGCACCTTGTCCACCTATGCTTGTTGTTTCAGATTTGGTAGTAGGCAATACTGAACAATGAACTAATCAAATATTCAGTAAAGAATTTAAAACATTAAATCCACTGTATTTTTATGTCATCATTGTAAAATGCTGCCTGTTCAGTACTGCATGAAGACATGCATACCCTCAGTGTGAGTTAGTTTGCAAGCTGTTGCATATTGCATTCCCAGGCCAATGCACAAAGTGCTTGAAGAAAACAGACTGGTTTCCTGCCTTGGTAGGAATGAACTGCTGGATACTAGGCACAGAGAAAGAGAGCAGAGGTGGTGGGTCAAGGAAAGGGAGTGTACCCATGCTTGGGGGAGTTATGGTAGGGAGCAAATAAGATACAAGATGGATGGGAACAGACTAACAGGCTTGAAGATGCTTTGCAGGATGAGAGAATGAAAAAAATCTAGAGAGAGATTTCCGTATGACAACTAAATCACAACTTCTTAACTCCTTCCACTTCTCCCCACTACCCTTGCATCAAGCTCTTCACATATTTTAGAGGCTTTATTTAGATTAAAATAACACATTCATACAAAGGCAAGATATTGCACACCTGAAATATTGCTTATTATCATATCTGCAGGTGCAACATTAGCACATAAAAGTGGCTATTTGCATTCTTTGCTCCAGAGATACAGGTGTAAGTCAAGCTCAGTCTATTTGCACACATTTCATAATCTTCCTTATTTAGATCACGGATCAGGCTTTGTCTATACTATGACATCTACAGTATTTATTCTTCTGATGGTTTTCTCCCAAGCTGAGTGTTTGGCTCACTGGTATATAAGCTTGGAGTGCACTAGAAATCTTAAAGAATCAAAACAATGAGAACTGTTGATGAGACTGGAGGTAGATAATGACCTTTTGTATTACATTTTACTGCCATTCAGGTGAGATTTGGTTACTTCACTTTTACAACAAACAAACAGAGAATTTTCTTTTCTATCTGAACACTGTGCTGTTATCTATGCTGTGGAAAAAACCCTCTCACTTGTAGTCTGAGTTTGTTTTCAGAGGTGTAAATCTATTGCTTAGATGGGTTATGTGTTAAAAGATACAGGTGGCCTGTGAATCCACAAAGTAAGGAGGAGGCACTTGAGAGGTTTTAAAATCCTGATTCATAAAGAAGAGGTATAAATAGTGACTTGTAGCAGCATTAAAAAGCTTACTACATAGAAACCAGGGCAATATTTACTGCAAGTAATAAATAATTTTAATTGCTATGTGATGCTTTTCAAATGATGTTTTATTTTGAGGTATTTTTTAAAACTTCAGTTCCTCATGAAAACAAGTTGTATAGTTTATGGTATTACTCTGGCAAAATGATTTCCATAAATAAAAAGAGAGGCAATAGAAAGAAAAATATATTGAATCATAGAATAACCAGGTTGGACGAGACCCATCAGATCATCGAGTCCAACCATTCCTATCAAACACTAAACCATGCCCCTTAGCACCTTGTCCACCCGTGCCTTAAACACCTCCAGGGAAGGCGAATCAACCACCTCTGCCAGTGCCCAATGACATTTTCCGTGAAAAATTTTTTCCTAATGTCCAGCCTAAATCTCCCTGATGGAGCTTGAGACCATTCCCTCTCATCCCGTCCCCTGTCACTTGGCAGAAGAGGCCAGCACCCTCCTCTCTACAACCTCCTTTCAGGTAGTTATAGAGAGCAATGAGGTCCCCTCTCAGCCTGCTCTTCTCCAGGCTAAACACCCCCAGCTCTCTCAGCCTCTCCTCTTGTTCTCCAGCCCCTTCACCAGCTTCATTGCTCTTCTCTGGACTCGCTCCAGAGCCTCAACGTCCTTCTTGTGGTGAGGGGCCCAGAACTGAACACAGGATTCGAGGTGCGGTCTCAGCAGTGCCGAGGGGGAGAATAACCTCCCTGGATGTGCTGGTCACACCGTTTCTGATCCAAGCCAAGATGCCATTGGCCTTCTTGGCCACCTGGGCCACTGCTGGCTCATGTTCAGTCGCTGTCAACCAACACCCCAAGGTCCTTCTCCTCCTGGCAGCTTTCCAGCCAGGCTTCTCCTAGTCTGTACCTCTGCTTAGGGTTGTTGTGCCCCAAGTGCAGGACCCGGCATTTGGCCGTGTTAAACCTCATGCCGTTGGTCTCAGCCCAGCAGTCCAGCCTGTTCAGGTCCCTTTGCAGAGCCTCCCAACCCTCCAGCAGATCCACACTTCCACCCAGCTTAGTGTCATCTGCAAACTTGCTAAGGGAGCACTCGATGCCTTCATCCAGGTCATTGATAAAGACATTAAACAGGACTGGACCCAGCACTGAGCCCTGGGGAACCCCACTTGTCACTGGCCTCCAGCTGGATTTAACTCCGGTTACCACCACTCTCTGGGCCCGGTCATCCAGCCAGTTTTCCACCCAGGAGAGTGTGCGCCTGTCCAGGCCAGAGGCCGACAGTTTCCATAGCAGAATGCTGTGAGAAACTGTGTCAAAGGCTTTACTAAAGTCCAGAAGGAACATATCCACAGCCTTTCCCTTGTCCAGCAGCCGAGTCACTTTGTCACAGAAGGCGATCAGGCTAGTTTGGCAAGATCTGCCTTTTGTGAACCCGTGTTGACTGGGCCTGATCACCCGGCTCTCTTCCATGTGCTTCATGATAGCACTCAAGATCACCTGTTCTATGACTTTCCCTGGCACTGAGGTCAGACTGACAGGCCTGTAGTTCCCTGGATCCTCCCTGTGACCCTTCTTGTAGATGGGCACATCATATAAAGTTTAATGTATCAGACTTCTAGGCTTATGCTGACTAACAATAATTTCTGAGACTTAAGTTATTGGGAAGTAATCTCTTCTATGGAAACAGGTAACAAATCCAAAACTACTTAAGCAGCATGGGCAATTTCCTTCCACTTAAAGAATTGTATTTATATAGTCATTTCCCTAGGCTTATTGATTTTGTATGCAATTTCTAAAGACAGAATGCAACTTGCTTTAGCACACAAATAGAGGTAGAAAGCAATTAAAGCTTGTGCTTTCTGTGAGCTTAATGCAGCAAGTGAGAGCAGCTGTGAGCTTCCCTGCACAGGACAGTAAGGAAAGCAACTCCCTTCCCAGGGAACTTTGTGCAGAGGTAATAGGCAGCCGTGGAGCTTGGGGATGGGCAAGATGATGACAGACCCAATAATTCTGATTTGGTGAAGGTAAGAGATGCAGTTACATGTTTCATTCTTTAAAAAGAGAAGAGGCATAATCTGATGCAACCAGAAAAATGACATCTTACTTTCTATTGCTTTCAAATTAATTTCCATTGAGTTAATTGTGGAACAAATAGGTGAAGAGAATGTCAGAGAATGTAAAGTCAACTTGATAATTAAAGGCAGTTAATAACTTTGCCTTTAAGTCCTAGATGCTGAAAAAAACTAATCCAAACCAAAAAAACCTAATACAGACTGGATATCAATTCACATCTATAACATATAGGAGCCAAATATCATTGATTTCTTACAGAAATTTTGGTTTAAATTCTTAATATAGTGAAAATAATGTCACAGTTCAACAAGAATCAGCTGAGACTCACTTTAGGGAGGAATACATGGAGAATAGGGGCCTAAATTATCACTGTATTATTACTGTTATGTCATCCTTAAATTATGTAAAGATCGGAGAATAATAGATAATAGTATTAGAAAAAAAAACAAATTTGAAAATTGATAAAGGTCTTTCTCTAAAAACAACAAAAAATGAATTCAGATCTGAGGCAAAAAAAATTTCTCACTTCTTATTTAATTCTAACTTATAACTATTACAAAGGACCAAAATGATTTGTATAACAAGATTCAATGGTTTGGAAGGTACTACCTATTAATGAACTGATGCTGTTGTGCCATGTTACTACATGCAGTTCTATAATCTAAGGTGCATGTTATTAGCAGAGCAGATCTAGAAAACACTTTGATACAAACTTATTATGTATTATAGAAACCACAAATTATGAAGATTCTTTTACTCTACCTAGAATAACAGAGATGTCAATTCTGCAGCTCTGCAGACTGGAAAATGCTAATTATTTAATGACATCTAGTATCAGTGAAGGAGCCACTAATGATCACTCTATTTTGCTTTCCATTTAAAAAAAGTAACCCATACGCTTGGCAATCATCAAAAGAAGACAGAATCCAACCTGATATCTCACGCTTCTAATTATGAGCAAGCTACATAGATACATTTTAAAACAACACTCTGGAAATAGAGGAGATAGGTACAACCTTTCACCCTTCAGATCTACCTACTTTAAATCCTTTCTTGATTTCTGCTGCCTTGCCATTTCCTCTGTCACTGCATGGCGATCCCTATGAGTCGGTAACAAGACAGTGTGTTGTATCTCACAGGCTAAAGAAGATTAGTCGATTGGCTATGTATGGTTCCCATGTGACATACCTTATTAAGTTCAAATGAAACCAACAGAGTAAAATAATGATCTGTAAAAGAATGTATGTTTAGAAATAAATCATGAAGGAGAATCAGGAAATTGAGCTATTCACAGTATATTTCAACACTGTAGAATACACAAATCCAAAACTGATAAGGAAGAGGCCTTGACATTCTCAGGAACCTGATTTCTCATTTTCACTCTCCTTGTTTTCACCAGAGCTGCCTTGCATCTTGTACTATTTTTCTAAGGACTTCAGGTAGCCTTTATCTGTGGCTCACAGTTTGTACAGTCTGTTTACAGTTTGCAGGTGAAAAAAATGCCAATTTGAAGCACAGAACCTTGGTTCATATTTGATTACAATAAACGCTCAGATTGTAACGATGCTAACATCTTTGGCTAGTGCAAAGCCTCACAGAGGGTCATTTGGCAGGCAGCTGAGTACCTGCTCTGAGGCTATGCTGAATTGAGCCTCTAATGGTGCGTGCTTTTTGCATGCTTTTTCAAAGTAAACCATTGTTTGCCTACAAAGTTTAAGGAAGGCAGGCAGGAGCCAGACATGCTGCAATTAATGAAGTTTTCAAACATGTGTCTCATGTTGTGGATACTGTAAATTTTTCATCCTGGAAAGTATGACATTCCAAGCTCTGACTTTTACAGGGCATCAGTGCAAGGGGCACAGTGTGGGTAGCTCCTGCTTCTTGAACTGTCTCTAGGAGCCCTAAGGCTCTTCTAATTTATTCAAGGGTCTGTACAGCATGCTTTGCCTTCTTTCACCCCTTTCCCATGCTCAGGAACCCACAGTTCCTGAAATGATTAAAGACTTTGTATGGGAAGGTAGCTCTTTTGCCTTGCACATGCACACAATTGCCAGATCAGCACAGGTGAGTAGTACTGTGAGGCAGAGTGTGTGCCAGCAGAAATCACAGCAATGAAGTAATGCAATATCTCTGAAGTGAGACACGGCAAAGTTTTAGTTTGCAGAGTAGTCTGGTAGAGCTTAAACTACAGCAACAATTTCTGTCATAGCCTGACAGATATACCTGACAGAAAATGCACTATGTAGTAAGATAACGATCTCTAGTAAGTAAGACAACGTGCAGAAACTAAGATTTCTAGGAAAAATCATTCCTAAATTTGGGACTTTGTAGTACAGAAACATCAACACTTGAGTGAAGGATTTTTGTCCTCATCTGGATGCAGCATATGAAAAGGGAAATTGTTTAACGTGTACTCATATCCAGTTCTGCTGTACTAATATTTGATATTTGTGTATGTTCAGCTTTCTTCTAATGAAAGAAGCTAAATGCATATTGACTCATTGAAATACACGTTGTCCTCATACAAAGGTTCTTGTCATTATGCTGAAAGATGCTTGAAATTCCTCTCATATGATATCTATCAAAAGAACGAATTTTGGTGTTTTGATTCCCATAATCCTTTTCTAAAAGAAATCAGAAAGCTTTTGCAATTTTTCTGTGATAAAGCTCATCAATCATACTGTATAATCTCAACTGTATGATCTCTCACTATTGCATTGTGAATTTATTTCCTAAAACATCACTGCTTCTTAGTATTTTGCACATGTATTCTTATCCCTAGAAGATGTAAGCACCTTTGTCTTGACCTTCACAATAATTTAACAGGTATTTAAATAAAATTATTTTAAGTAAACATCAGAAGTCACTGTGTGCTGTTTCTTGATTGTGAATAAGGAAAGGTAGGAGTTTAGACGTTTGTAAATTGTGTTTAAGCTTGCAATAAAGTAACAAATCATATCATACATACAACTGGTTCACTTACGTGAATATTAGACAAGCGTCATTATCAGACAGTCAAAGAGAGTGCCTGTCCTATGTCTTATGGTTTGAAAAGTATGTTTAACCAAAGCAAAAATTAGGATACTCCACAAATGATTGTTTCTTTTAGGAAATAAGAGACGTTTCAACTCAGTTTGAAATGATATATTGGGAGCTGAAAGAGAGGTATGAAATAGTTTGGCTGTAACCTCTTTACCCAAAACCCCAGTAAAGAACTGACTTTCCAACTATATAACTAAGGTATATTGGGAAACTTAGTGAGCCTGGTACATTTGGCGGTGCTGGTAGCATCAGCTGGATTTCCAGGCTCTAGCTTAAGCCTTGTTCTTTCCTGGATACAATGATTTCAACATGCATGTTTAGTAGTCAGCCTTGGCCAGCAGCCTGACACCCACCTAAGTGCTCTACTACTGCCCCTCCTCAACAGGGTAGAATAAAAAAATATGATGAAAAAGCTCATGGGCTGAAATAAAGTCATTTACCAATTACCATCATGGGCAAACCAGATTCGACTTAGGGAAAATTAATTTATTGCCAATTAAAATAGACTTGGATAGTGACAACCAAAGATAAAATTCAAACAACATTTTACCATCCCCACCACCCATTTTCTTCCAGACTCAGCTTCACTCCTTCATTCCTACCACAGCCCTTCAGGACAAAACTTCTCAGGTGTGGTCTTTTCTTTCAGGGAATATCCATCTGCTCCAGCATGTGTCCTCCTTGTCAGCAGTGTGGATATCTGCTCCCTAGTAGTCTCTCCAGGGGTTGCAGGGAAATCTCTACAGCAGGGATTTATGTTGTTTGGAATGGCACTTCATGAGCTGTGTGGAAGGAGATACTGTACCTGTGTGGACCCCTGCACAGAATGGAGCTGGGGCTCAGATGCAGAAAGAGCAGATGTTTTTCAGGGTCACTTAGAGCTAGAGTGTATTATTAAAGCACTGACTCCCTTTAGGCAGGAATAGGATATCTTTTAGCATTTTATTCCTGCCACAGTGGAGGCTCTGCTTACAGCACATTCTTTGCAGTTACTTGTTGAAGTTAATTTTGCTAACGTTGCTGAGCTATGTTTTCAGATCTCCTTGTGGGATAATGCTGAACACCCTACCGCTAACAGTCTTGCCTTGAAGCCCATTGTAAACATTACCAGCCTGTCTAGAAATGTGTTCAGTCAGGATGCACAAACCCAGGGCACTGGTCAGGAGGTCGCTTTTGGCATTAGTGTCTGCATTTTCCTAATCCTGTTTTGTCTTCTCTTAAATCAGTTTACCCTGAGATAGTGCTTCATCCTCAGTGATACCACCTTTACAACAAACTGTTGTACTTTTTCAACTCTGTATATTAAATGACTAAGCAGCACTCTGCTAAAGTCAAGTTTCCCTGCCTTATAAGGCAGTAAGTTTTAGACTTTGTCATGGACCAAAGGCCTCTGTCTGAAGCCACCTGACTTTATTTGTGGACAGTTTCTAAGATTAAATTACATATCCATATTTGCTTAATCTGCCACTTGATTAATGCACTGCAAGCAGATTTAGAGCAATTCTTTTTGTGTAGGGTTTACAGAATAAGTGTTAATAAATTTACTTGTCCCTTAGATTGAGTATGTATAAAATAAGTCATCCAAACAGTGGTTAAAATGAAAACACATTTGACCATTGTATCATATAGTTAAGACCAAACATTTCTGTTGAATTGCTGGACAATGGCAGATGGAAAGAGAAATTCCTACCTTAATGCTTACAAAATTGCAATCACTTTAGTGAAAGATCAGATGGATATCACACAGGTAATATGTCTTGTCAGTACTGTGTAAGAGAGGTGGTTTCAAGAACATCTCCATCTTGTTATGCTCCTACTAATGCATTGAAGTGATCCTTTCTCAGAAGTGATGAAGGGGCACCTAAAGCCTGGGAAGCCCTTTATGGTTCCCAAGGATACTACATATAATGGGACACATACCAAGTCTTTATTAGGTTTACATGCAAGATGTAGTGAGGATAAATTTTCCCAGACAAAAATACCCTGAATGTGCCTGCAATGTAGATCAGAATATCAGTAGTCTTTGGGAAATAATCATTTGTCCCCTGGTGCTATAGTAGCAGTCCCAAAGAAAGAGCTGATCAATGCCCGTTGTGAGTTGCACTTACTTGCTTTTGATTTTATTTCTTTTCACACAAAACCTGAAAACTTGTAATGTCCTCTTTTACAGAATCCAATTTGTGATTTATTATTGCAAAGGCTGTGAAGTTAAAAATATTGAAGTAAAATGAGTGAAGCTGTCCTACTAGCTTTTTGCCAGATTAAAAAAAAAGTTATTCAGCTTCTATCTTATTAAAGTCTCCACAGCTATTAAGTAATTCTGTAGTTTTAGATATTATTGACTGCCACGATTATTCAATTTTTATTATGTGTTTAATTTTGCTACTGTGTTCATTTTTCTATTTTCTTCTTTCCCTTACCGCAGGTATAACATGGTTCTCACTGAATCTCATTACTCATATCATATTCTTAGTTGCTCACAATCATTTGAAGGTGTTTTGTATCCATAAGTCAATTAGGAAATGGTCAAGCTATGCAACTTTTGAACCTATTTCTGTAAAGACAGAATTTCACCTCATTTTTTTGTGTGACCAGAAGTAGTTTGTGAAACTTACTTGATATTTCTGTCAACGTATAGGCCTATATCACACCTCAGTCACTGCAGAGGGCTTCTCTTCTCTTAAGTCATATGCACAGCTACCTTTAGATCTTACTTGATTCATGAGATAAATCTTAACTATTTTAATTCTTCCTGCTGTATTAAATGATAATAAACCTTCCAGCACTACACCCTGGCAAGTTGAGAGTCATATTATCCCATCTAGGTCCTAAGTGATATCTCCCTAGTTTTGTACAATAATTAGAAATATAGTGGCCCACTTTAGACATAGAGATATTGTGTACTTCATATCTCCTTAGATATTGAGCTTGGATGGAGTTTTTTAAGAAGGCAAGCTCAGCCCTAATCTCCTCAGCTTGTGTTAAAGCTTTGTAAAAATGCACAGATTTGTTGAAAGTTTCAATTTGAGATTTGCTTACAATTTTTTTCATTAGTTTATTCAACAAGTCAACTTACAAGATGGAGTTTGTGTAGTTTTTAAGTAAAACGTGCCTTGGTTGGATGTCAGCATCATCAAATTCATTTAATGCATTATTATTATTAGAAGGGTGTTAATATTCTGTCACCCAATTCCATATTAGCAATGGCAGATATTAGGAGAAATTTCAGTAAAATGTACTGTGCTGGGAAAAATTAAATAAAAAAGTTCTGGTTCAGCAGTTTGCCAAGATGGAATACAACACATTTTCCTGGGAAATGATATATGAGATAGAATTGAAACGTCCCAAATTTATTTCATTACTCCTTGGAAATGTCTTTGTTTAAAGTTCCTAATTTGTGCATAAACGTTTTGTTTCAGAGAGAAAGTGGGAAGGGGGAGATGATGTGACACTTTAATTATGTTTAAGAGACTTCAGAGGACATCAAAGACAAAGAGATAAAGGCTGCAACTACTGTATGAGCTGAAAATGTCTTCTGAATCATAAATACCTTTAAGTGTAGTGCTTCAGAGGCAGCTGCCCTGAATTCAGGACAGAATCACAGCTGAAATGGAAATCCTCTATTACAGTGTTTTTTATGACCTGTATTGCCTGCTGTTGACGAGCCCCACACTTAGTCAGGCACCAAAATGTCTGGAAGCATTCACGAGAAAACAGTAAACCAAACAGTGCCATCTAGGACAGCGGCTCCGAAATAACCCCCCATGGGCTGTAATGCTGTGAACTGTTTGCAGAGATGGCGGTTGACTGTGGGCCAAGAAAAATCAATCTTGCATCAACAGATGTAATCAGAACCCCTATGGTGGTAATGACTCTGTCACAGTTTTCATTAGCTGAGAATGCTTTAGCTTTGGGAGGAATGGGTTTCCAACCACTACTACTTTTTTTATTGGTACTACATGATCTATTACTAAACCAAAGTTATCAAAATGCTGTATCTCCTTTCTGAAAGCCAGTACTTTATAAAGAGCGTAAGCCAATAAAAAGACTCTGCCAATATTTTAAGCAAAGGTCCATCCCCACAGTTTATGATTCTTTTGGTTTGCCCTAAATCCACTAACCATATGCTCTGCTTTCCTCAAAACATTGCTGCTATATTTGCCCTGTTCAGAGGAAAAAAACATAAGCCCTGCGCTGCCACCTGGGAAGTTGCTCACGCCTCCGTCCCCCTACCTCTGCAGCCTGATCCTTTAGACCCAGCACTCCTCCATCTCAAGTTTCTAATGGAAACTTCTTGTCCTGGGCTTGGGGTAATTTGATTGAATGGAAAAGAGCAAGTATTTTTCTTGGGGAGTAGAAGTCAGGCACTCAGTGGGATGGTATCTGTTGTTGGTGCATGTAAGCGAGTAAAGCTGCTGTGAGAAACAAGGCAGCATTCAATGTTGCTGAAGGACTGTTGGAAGTGACTCACCTCTGACTTCCTTTCCAGGCTCTTTCTTTTCTCCTCTGCCATTTTTCTGACTTAGGAGAGTTCAGGTGGCCTAGTCATTTCTCTGCCTATTTGAAGAAGATGAAGTAGAAATGCTCATTGTTCTCTTTGTTCAATCCCAAAACTTCCAGAAGTCTTCAGACTAGCAAGCAGGGCTGCATGTGTTTTTGGTTTTGCCTGCTGATGTTTACACAGACATATATTGTAAATATGCATCCATGGCAAGTGCTATCACATCCACATTGTCCATGCAGTCACTTGAAATCTGCACACCAAAACTGAATGTCTTTTTATCACACAGCAGGCTATACTCAACAGGAGTAATGATATTGCTGCAGAAGCTGTTTTTCATAGCTTACTGCACACTGAGGCCTTGTAACTAGCCATTTTAAAAATCTTGGATACTCCTGGGAATTATTTGCATGTATGGGCAGTGCGATGTGGGTATTAGAGCTGCACAGAGCTCACTTCTGTGTGCAGGTACAGTAGCTTACACTAACCACCACACCAGGACTAATGGACATAGACTTATTGATCTGTTATTATAGATCAGACTAGCTCATTTGAAACATAGTGGAACTGCATTGTATTGAAGGATAAGCTTGCAAACACGTTTGTAATGGTGCCAGTGGAGTCTTCATCAGAATCCACCACTCACTCACTCAGAAAGAAATAAATTGAGTTCATTGCAAACTGGTTGGGGGAAACTTGGGGCAAATTAGATGACCATAGATGTCCTGATACTGCATTCTTTTCACATAGGAGAGACTGATTTAATGTGTGTAAATTTGGGTCAAGGTTTGCAAGACTCTTTGCAAAATTTTTTTGTTTATCCAGATCATTTTATTTTGCTTCTCAAATGCTTTTTTTTTTGCTATTTGTGTTTATGTCCAGAGGAACAATATAATCATTTGAGTATAGATAACTGGGCTGTAAAAAGGGGATCAATCTTTGCAATATTTTTAGTAGTACTTATTTACTGCAGTCATCCTAGAGATAGGCTGTTATATGGCATATCAATATTGTTGGTTTTGAAGAATGTGAAGGTGCATGAAAATGAAAGCTCTAGGAGTTTTATGAAGTAGAACTGATAGGGATTACTTCCAGTATCAGACAAGAACATTTTTTACACATGATATTGGAAAACATTGAACAGAACTTCAGAAGCCTGTGGTACTTTTAGCGTAGTTTTTCCACATGCTATTAGATAAAAAGCCGTATGTGTGCACTTTGTGTGGAAAAATATATATTGCAACCATGTCGTAGATAAAGACTGTACAAATGAACCAATGCAATATATGAAACGACTTTGTTTCCATAAGGAGACTGTTCGCATTTTTATAAGACCTTTGATTTGATTACTTGTATCTAATCAACTTGTAAAAGTGGATAGTCTTTTGAATAGTATAGGGCATATTTCATATACACAGAATATTCTCTCCTCTGTACACCTAGTACATACACAGTGGATAACGTCTGTAGCTCTAACTTTTCATAGCATTATTACTAAAGCTATTAGACATGGCTTACAACTTCAAAACAGCATTTTAGCATCTCTGAAGCCCACACATTTTTTCTCGAAGCTGTGTGAATAAACACATTTTCACAGTCCCTTTGGGGTCAAGCTTCCGTAATCAATACAAGCGTTTTTCCTCCCTCTCTACTTGGTGACAGCATCAAGAGGACTAAGGATTTGGCTTTGTGTCAAATTTAGGAAGGACTTATCCTTTTTTTTCAGAAGGTGTCAGAGGAGGTAAAATGATATTTCCAAGTTTTTTCCACTGCCAATATTCCTTTTCCCAAGTACCTTACTGGCCGCAGAGTGGGAGATAAGAGAAACCCTGGAGTATGGGGCTTCAGAGCAAGCGCCAGCAGGAGGCTCCATGAGACTGCCTGGGCTCTGCATTTGTCATTCCTAAATCCACTGGGGCATATAGTCCAGTATTAAATCTAAAGCTCATAAACCTCCTTAAGACTGCCCAGCTGTTTTGCAGGCACAGTCTCAAAGACTTAAAAGTCACAGCGTACAATGAGGATTTTATAGCAAAAGTGAGATCCAAGCCAAGCCTTCAGTGGCTTGAATACAAGGATAGGCTACAGGAGATTTTTAAGAAGCAACACATGCTGCAGAAAATTCTCCTGAATACAAGTAGATAGGAATTAAATCACTGCATTATTTTCCACCACTATTGTAAGAAGTTCACTGATCTTATTTCCTAAAAAACAGAGAGCACATAGATTTAATTTTTCCTCATAAAGGCAAGACATGCTGAAAGAAAGCATCACTGCTAAACTCTAGCCACTGACAGTGGGAAAATTTCTACTAAACCTTTTTTTCCTCCACTGTATCCTTACGATCTACATAATGGAGCCCTAGTATGAAATGTTTAATATCCATACTCAAAAAAATCTGAGAAAATAACACCTGGAAGCATTGAAAATACTATTTCTTCCCTAAACTATGGTTTAAAATGTAGTATCACATACTTAAGGAAAAAGCTTTATCTCAACATCATTTCTTACACAGAAGCTGCTTCAACAAGAAGTCTCCAGCCACTGCAAAGGAAGGAGTGAATGCATAAAGAAAAGAAAGGGCAAGTCCTCCAATTAAGCAGCAGAATAACAGCCAAAACAAGAAAACCTTTGTTTAATAAGATGTCACAGCAAAAGATCATTAACTATAAGCTAGAGTACATTTTTATTTGCAAAGATTTCTGTTAGATTATACTGATTGTCACCTACATGGTTGTACAAGCAACTACATCCTCTAATTTCATGTGAGATGCAGTAATGTCCATCCAGGGCTGGTCAGAACTAGTGCTAGTGAGGGGGGCAGTGTGTGTGTGTGTATGGGAAAGGCAATGCAAGATTTAGGACTAGATCACAACCACTGCAGTTTTTATGTATGAAAAGAGCATGATAGATGTATGAATTTCACAACAGAATTAAATGCTAATACGACATCAGATCATCATCTTTATGTAGACTGGGTGGTGCAGATGGTTTGTCTTTACATCATTCTTGTTCAGTTTTAATAATATTTTGCATTTTTGGCTAGAGAGTGTAATGTAATGTAGAAATACTGTGGATTTTAATAATAATAATAGTAATTAATTTATATTAAGAATCAACTAATTCATACATTTCAAATGGTATGTGAGTACTTTCTGCAGTGGAACAGCTTCACTATTTCTCTTTGTCTTAACATATGTATATTTCACTGTGCAGAGCGGAGGTCCCCATCATGTAAAGATATGATTCTCTGTTGGTTAATGACGGTGTAAATGTCGTTGTAGTCCGCTTCTAAGCAAATACACCAGCACAACATCATCAATCATGTATCCTAAATTTTGTTATTGGGAATAATATTTTCAGTTTCTGGCAGTGTGCAAGTAGTGAGGGAGGGATGGTGGTTCATGTCAATAGCTCTGCTGCCTGCTCTACCTGGTCCTGGAGCATAAAGTTTTTGGGCAGTAACTATCACAGTCACACAGGCTCATGGACGAGTAGCGCAAATGTGCTAAGAAACATTGCAAATAATAAATATGCTACGTGGTGTCTTTATAGTAGTAAGATTAATGCCATTGTAACAAAGAGAAAACTAAAACAAGTATACGGTGCAAAGCAAGAAGGTCTTTCTCAGCTTTCCCAGGAGAATTATCTTTATCCTGTGCGCTCTGCTGGATCTTTGAGGAACTACACAAGGCACTCCTGGTAAATCCTGACAGGCTTATATAGGCTTTCAGAAGGTCTTTTTCTCTGATAAGAAAGCCAATACTTACCTCAGTCCTGATATGGGTATAACAGAGAACAAAAAAGGGTCTTTGCTGTACCTGAAGTCCTTCACATAAAAAATCTTTTTGGAATTCCCTGCAGAATGAGAGCTGACAGCAAGCATATTATTTGTAGCTTCTTTGGTGTCATTGGGTCCTCTTGACTATACACTTGGAGCATCTGTGCAGCTTTAGGAATGTGTATTTCTTAAGGCAGAGGGTAGACACCACAGCCCACTGACTTTGTTTTAAAATACAAGTGTGTTTATCATGTGAGATAGATCTCTGGCTATGCTGTTAGAACTGCTTTTGAACTACAAATGCCACATTAATGACTACAAAGGGATTAATTGTTTTTCTGTGGAAGATTTTAGTGGTGCAGCCATTTCCAATGTGTTTCAGTCTCTGTTACAGAGTGATGTGAGGTGGATCACAACTGTGTGGACAGTATGTGTCCTGGACACTGTGACACTGTGCTGCATCCTGAGAGCAGTCCAGGTAAGCTGAACACCTATCTTAAGGTGCTAGCACATTATCTGAGTCTTTGTGATCAAGGTGTCACAATTCTAATGAAATTCCTAAATCATTCCTGTATGATCATGTGATAGCATCACTGTTATAAGCACACAGAAAAGATGTACAGATTTATTTGTGTGTGTTGGAATTTTCTTTTTTTTTTTCTTGAGGAAACTAGTCTTTTGCAGTCCTGATATTCTCCATAGCTTAATTTTTAAGGCAAATCTTTCTATAGTTCCCATGCTGTAGCTGTAACAATTCAGTGTAGTGATTAAACAGACATCCCTTGCTGGTTAAGACTCCTCTGTGATATATTTTGGGATTGAATGCCATTCTGTTTTTAAATATTGGGCAATTACATGGCAATAGGTTAAATGTGAGAAATGCAGTAATTTGAAAAAGAAAAAATTCATAGTTTTCTAACTGAAATAGCATAGGTAAAGCAAAAGGGTATTTTTGCACTCTCTGTAGCAAATGATTAATAGCATTTAATATAAGAGAAAAACATGTTGATTTTGAAATGGATTCTAAGAATCTACACTTGGGTGTTTGTGGTGGACATAGAAAGGCTCATTTGTGATATTATTCACAGTTCCAGATGTTTCCTTGAAAGTTATTTTATTTATTTATGTTTATAACAATAACACTGAAAGACTGAATCAGTAATTGCACAAATATTTCTGTAGGAATAGCTGCAATTGTTGATGCACCGAATTACCTCATTACCAGGTAGAGAACAAGTCCACATGAAGAGGACGGACTGGAGGTGGGTACTACTTTTCCTGTTTGGGACACAGAGTAACAATAAAAAGGAGCTTCAGTTGGAACAAAAAATATTGCTTACAAGAACTTATCATAAAGCAATCCTTTAAAGTGCTGAAAAATCAGGAAACTTCTAGACATACATGACCTAGAATTATCAGCCATGTTATAAATGTATATAAGTTTTAGATAATAGAGAAGGAGATGAGTATCATGTCACTACTAACAAAATCGATTCAGCACTTTACAAATGCAAATATATATACAAAATAATGACCCCCTCCCAGGGAAAATATCAGTGATTGTATTAGAATGTCTTACTCTCATAGTGTTACCCAAGGAGTCAGATGTTTCAGTAGCAATAATAAAATTTCTTTTAGCTCATTATTAGCCTTTCTCATTTAACATTCCCAGCAATTAACCCCTGTGCCCTGAGACAGAGTCTCACAGTGGGTGACAGAGAGGCATCATGGCCAGCCCTTAACTACTCTGACAAGGACTTTGGAATCGATGTGCCTGAGTCTGGATGTTGCAGTGGTCAGGGTTCAGAATCCTGGCTCTGTTGTAAACCTGCAGCATGACCCTCCAGCTAGGTGGTTCATCTCCTGGTGCTGTCCTCACCTTTCTCACCTGCATCTGTCTGGCCCACTTAGACAGTGGGTTTGCTCCTGGATACTCTCACGTTGTTGCACCAGCACATACGTGAACTGTACTGCTACAACACTAACCTCCTGCTTTGTCAGGGCCTGCAGCTGGTAAAGGAACACAAAGGGAGAACTCATGACACACTTTTTGGAGCTACATTTTAGTCTCCTGCATTATTTACATTTAGTTATACATCCCTAAAGTTGGGAACATCTACAATACAATGCAATAAAGAAGAGAGAAATGTTAATTGTTCACTGACACCTAAAGCCTGGTTAATCTTTGTTCCTTCAGACTGGGTGGCTAATAATTTCCAGCTAGTGCTGGTGAAGTTATACACTTATCTGTGCAGCTAGATAAGGAGAGGTACATTGTTCGTTAATGCATGAAAAGACTTTGCTTATTAGTTTGACAACTTGGAAAGCAGGCCTTTAAGGGAATTGCAACTAAACCTGTGTAAAGGACAACATGTACTCTCCTCAAGATCATTTGGAGTGTGGTGATGAGGTCTAGGGACAATGAGAGGTTACTCTGTTGTCACAACCACAACTTGCGCACTGTCAGAGACAGAAGCAGATGTTCAGCCTTCTCTGTTAACTGATGTGCACAGAAAATCTTCATCCAGTTCTTTACAATGCCTGCTGCAATGCTTCCAAAGGAAGTATTATCTGGAAGAACATAGCGTGATTTTTTACTTTCCATAAACCTTATTTTGATTTAATTATCTTATATGTATTTTATATCATTATTTACTTAATAAAAATCCACTGACATAAAGATTGGTAAATAAGAGGATTATGGATAATGGGAAAACAATTGTTTGCTTTACCAGAATGCCATGAAGGTATATGAACTGAAGGAACGGACTATGAAGCATCTGAAATACAGATTCTGATTTTTCAGCTTGTGCCCATTAATGCCAATAGCAAGTGAAGGCTCTAAACTAGCTCTAGGGCAACAGTGCTGATATAATGACTTCGTTTTAGTAATGAGTGCAACTAATGAAAGTCATTCACCGTTACAATGGTGTTCTGTTAGTCAACTTTCTACTCAAACAGCAATTATTCATTTATTTTCTCCTTCCAATTATCTTGCTAACTTGTGGTTTCCCTTTTTTTATAGATATTCCTGTCTTTCTTAGCCAGGCAATTTGTACTTTATTTTAAGGTCTCCTACTGTTCAATGCTTAAACTATTCCTCATAAACCTCTTAAAACAGAGTGCCCTTTTCTGTTTGGCTTTAACAAGGTTGAATATCAATTGTAGTTTTTCTTCTGTTTAGTAAACACATATCATTTTATGAATGTTCTGGGAAACAGAGAGGAATCCAAGCCAAAGTCCTCACTGAATATTGCATTACTGAGATGCAGATTTTGCTTGCTTGCTCAACTGTGACAAGTTTGCCACTCTAAACCATCACTGTCTACCTTGATCCAGAAATAGATAAGATCAAATCAAATCAAAGTCACTTAAAATTAAAAAAAAATCTTTCCTGACCATATGACAACAATTAGCATTTCCAGATTTTAGAACTGCTGACCAGGATGATTTTAGTTTTGTGCAGTTTCACTGTACTGCAGTGAAAGTTGTCTACTCAGAACCTTGTGCGTTTGAATGATCCATGATTAAGCCTACCTTACACATTCACATTGAGATTAAGGTATTAAACATATGAACAGGCACAATGATGTGAAATGTGAATGATGTTCATGATTCAGCTTGGTGTCATCTGTAAACTTTCTGAAGGTGCACTCAATCCCATCGTCTCTGTCATTGAAGAAGATATTAAACAACACTTGTCCCGGTACGGATCCCTAAGGGACATTACTTGTCATTGATCTCCATCTGAACCATGACTCTCTGGGTGTTACCATCTAACCAATTTCTTATCCATCAAATAACCCATCTATCAAATCCATATCACTCTAATTTAGAGAGAAAGATGTTGTGGGAAACTGTATCAAAGAATTCCAAATAGATGACATCTGTGTATCTTCTCTTGCTCACAGATGTAGTCATTCCCTCATAAAAGGCCACTAAGTTGGTCAGGCAGGACTTGCTCTCGGTGAAGCCCTGCTGGCTTTCTTGAATTACCTCCCTGTCCTCCATGTGCCTTAGCAGGAAGGTCAGTGCCGTGATCTTCCCGGGCGCAGAGGTGAGGCTGACAGGTTGGTAGTTCCCAAGGACATCCTTTCTACCCTTTTTAAAGACGCATACAATGTTACCCTTCTTCCAGTGACCAAGAACTTCATGTGATTGCCATGACTTTTCAGATTTGGAGCATGACTTGGCAATTATATTGTTCAATTCTCTCAGGAATCTAGGATGTATGTCATCAGGTCCCATTGAGTTATATACATCCAGGTTCCTCAGATGGTCACAAATCTGATCTCCCGTTGCAGCTGGAGGGGCTCTACCCTACTGCTCCCCATCTTGTAGTCCATTGACTCAGAAGGTATGAGGAGAGTGGTTGCCAGTGAAGACTGAGGCAAAATAATTATCTTCTTTATTGGAAAGGTTTCCTTTACCTTAAATGTTATATATTTTCATTGCTATTTCAGTGCCTTGCTTTTTGACAAGTATTAGAAGGAGAACCATAAGGAGACACAGGCTAAGTCATTACCAATTACATCTTCAAATTAACTTGAGATACCTGAAAGTTTGGGGACACTCACTGATACAGGAATACAGCTAAATTTCACCACTTAAAGCTCACAGGAAAAAGCTATTTTCAGAACGTCACCAGAAGCCATATCCTTGAGATTTGCATCTCTTTTCAAAGAAGATTCAAATGACATTTGGTACATATTTTAAGCTTTTGGAGTATTATCTGAAATGAGGGTTGGAATGAGCTGAGAAATAGAAGTAATGAATTTTTCCCAGCCCTTGCACTGGTATGCTGTGCCACCTTGAGGAAGCGTCCTGGGTAAATACTTCAGGAACACTTTGTGATCTTTTGTTCTTTGAATGTTGTTTGTTAACATATTTATCTAGGCAATCTTTACAGGTATAACTTATGAAAGCAAAGGAGAAGGAAACCACTCATGTTTAATGTCATTAGCAGCCCAATAATATGGATCTCCAATCAGCATTATTGAAAAAATCATAGAATCATAGAATAACTAGGTTGGAAGAGACCCACCGGATCAAATGCTGCATTAAACTATCTCTCAGTTATGCCATCTTTAAAAAGGAAAAAACTATGGGGATAATAAATTGTTCATGGTTTGCAGATGAAAAAATATCACTGCACAGAACCAAAATATTATTTTATTTTAGGGTTTCTGACTCCTGTGCATAACTCAGGGAAGCTTCACATTTTCGCAGATGACAAATCTATCTTCTACTTTGCCTCCTACAAAAGGGAAAACTTTGGCATGCCCAAGTATGCCTTAAAGGCAGTGCTGCCTTTGGGATTTCACATTAACATAATGATAAATGTGCTGTGTATTGCTTGAAAATGCTATGTGCCAATGTGTCAGAATTTGTTTTCCCTGCACACCTCTTGATTAGCATCTTATTTACATATTGGCAGGAAAAGGATTCTGAGAAAGACCTACAAAATAAAGTATGTTTTAATATGATCTTCTCTAAGGCCAAAGTACTAGTTCCAAAGGCAGTTATCTGCTGGCATGTTTTTCAGTGGTAGAGGGGATGAGCTACACATTTTGAAGAACTGAACCCATGTGTGTTTCAGCAAACAGAAGTAGTAGCAGCTATGTATTTTTCTGTCTTATATTAGTGTTGAATTTACTGCATAATTCAGACTCAATGCCTACCTTGGACAAAACCACTCCCAGATCTGCCACAGGAAGTTTAACTTCAATTATGATTAGACTACTACATTTGGTTAAAGACAAAATATCTTAACTTTAGTGGAATTTATCACTGGTTTTATCCTTTTTGGCTGCCAACTACTATGAAAATGTGGAAACTTCTAGTTTAACCTTCTAGTTAAAGCTTCTAACTTCACTACCAATTTGTATCTTATTGTTTTTGCTTAAGTCACAGTACATTGATTATTATTTGATTTGGTTTGGTTTGTTTTTTTAATAATTTCCACAGGTTACCTCATCATCCTGCATTTTCAGTATCTCATTCTATTCAGAAACTCCATGTTCTAAAAATCTATTTTAGCAGTGGCAAGCATGAAAATAGGCATGCAGAAAAAAACTCCACTGAAATGATAGTTGCTATTCCTTCTATATAAATACACCATTGATATTGTAATTTATGCTTGGGCAGTGCTTGGGAATCCTTGTTATTAGAAACCCTTAAGGCTAGATACTATACGATTCCATCACAAAACCAGTCTGTCCTATTGAATTGAATCAAATGAAACTTCAAGATACAACATACAGATAAATATAAAGAGGTAGGAGCCTATAAAGAATGCATGGCCAAAATGATGACAAGAATCATCTCACATTAAAGGACTAAACAATTTTGTAGTATCATGGAAAAATAAGTATTTTCACATCTGAGGACAGACGTGAAAGAAGTTAATGAAGTAGCCTTAGGTAAGGAAGATGTTATTTTCAGGAAAATGCTGCTCATATAAGACATCCTTCATCAAAACTGATGAAAAGAATGTGTAGAACTTGAGATGTGAAGTAATCAGAGCAGATGAGCCCATCAGACATTTAGAGAAGCAAAAAAGATTGTATCTTAGAGCTGCTATCATGGCTTAGGGACAAAAACATTCTAAACTCTTCTCTGAAGCAGACATAGCCTGAATGACGTGCATGGAGTGGAAAAAGAGCATGGAAGGAACAAGGGAGGTATTAGTCACCATATTCTGGAAGGGTGGGGCAGAGCTCTAAGAGAAAGCTTAGATATTCTGATTTGTTCATTCTGTCCTTGAGATGAAATCTAGAAAAAAAAAAAAATGAGGTCAGGGACAAACTAAAACGGCAGCATAGAGGAAAGACAGATCAGGAGTGGAGATATGGCTTTCTGAACCATTAGGATGGAGCTGGTAGATTAATTCCTGTTTTCACTGACTTTTACAAATGGCTCTGAGCAAAGAGTTGGTTCATGCTATGACAAATATTATTTTGAATGTTACAATATCATCCACAGTAAACTAATATCCCCTCAAGCAATAAATGTAAATGGAGTTGTTACTATTATGTTTCTGGAGGTTATGTTATTTTAATCAGACCTAGAGAGAACTGTCTCTGGGAAGTGCCGCTCTGATGTTGAATGTTACTGGCTCCTACTGGTGACCATGATGTTTAAAATGAGAATAGTTCAGTTCAGAAAATCTGGAAAGCTGCCGGATCTGGTTGAACTTAGTGGATCAAGTTCTACTGTTTTTACATGTGAGCAGTTGTGCTGACTTCATTAGGGCCTCGTGTATAACAGAATACTGTCTTCTAATATGATTATATCAGGCAACTGGGATTCAGCTGTATCTACTTTATTATTTTATTAGGTATTAGTTTGCTGGCATCTTACTTGTCAATAACATTTCAAAATAAAAAAATGTCTGGAAAGAAAATAACTTTAGTAGACAGTTGATGGCTTTGAAAGATGAAATAGATTAAACAGACAAAAAAAGTGAAAAACGGATATAACTGTCAAAGCAAAGAGCCAGGGCTAGTCAGTGAGGCTTAACATCTCTGCTGCCTTCTAGCTGATGGCCTGACTTAACAGCATGCTGAAGAATTTAAAATGCAGTAATAGCTGAAATAGGGTCATTACAGACTGCAGGTGAGATTTTTCAAGAACAAGTTGAGTACTGTTCCCAGTCCTTGATGTCTTAGTTTTGACTTTTGGTGGGTGCACAGGCGGGTCTACCCTGGTATTTCTGAAATGACTCTCAGAAGCTGAAGCTGGAGTGTATGTTTCCAGCCAGGGAGATGTTTTCAACCTCATATTGTTCTTCTGTAGCTTTCCTGCAAGCTTACACTGGACAGCTAGTCTACATAGACGGACTCTCATCTTGCATCATTAACAGGACTGGGAACCCAACTTCAAGGAGCTCTTGTAAGAGCTATTTTAAATTGATTATTGTACCGTTCAGAGGCTCTAGTTACACCGTGCTCATTAGTGACAACTGAGGCACTAAATAAAGCAGACCTGTCAGACTTCCTGCCTTTGAAAAGACAGATAAATTAGCCTGGGCAGAGTGCCACACTGGTCTGGTTATATCACTCACAGTACGTGAACTAGCTCAGAAAGAGCTAGCTCAGGTATCCACTCACGATAGTATAGTGTACTGTCCAGATGTCCCTTGTGCAGATCAAGAGTTAATATTTTGAATTGGCTTTGCCTGCTTTACTTCAGTTAAAGCATTCTGTTAACTCCAAATAATAGGTTAAAACTGTTATCTTTTACAATTTTCAGTGGTTATGCTCTGAGAGAAGTCGGTGATGCTAACCTTTCTGCGGTGCAAATGGTGGGTGGCCTTTAACCTTTCCAGCTGGCACCACTGTTACTCAGTCAGGTTCCTCCTGAGGTGCTTTCATTTGTCTTCTGGCTCTCAGGGTTATTGCAAGTGCAGTGCTGTCTCAAGGGAGTGCAGGCTGGGGGTTGTGGACCCAGACTGTGTCAGCTAATGTGGAATATGACATTGAGCGAAGAGAATAAAGGGCAGAGTTGTCTTGCTACTCACTCCTTCTGTGCTGGATTCCAGTTAGACTCAGAAAGAGGCCATCACATATGAGTTGATGTAAAAGCTGTAAGGACGCATTTACTCATCTTTCTAATTACACTGTATTTCCAGAAATGTTGTAAACTTGTTAGCAACGGGTTAGTCATAGATTTCTAATTTGACCAGAAAAGTGTACAGATTCATTCACCCAGGCAACTCTAAAATAGCCAAGTGAAATATGTACTGAAAATCCAGTTTCTTAGAAATTATTTTCCCTTCTCACCTCTCCTTTATTACATACTTTTCTCCCCTTTTACATCAAGATACAATCAAAATCTTTCACTTTTATATTCCGCCCCCCTTCCCCAACTATAGGTAAAAGAAGAATCAGAAAGGAGAGACTTTCTAGTAACTTCAATATGGGCCAGTGGTTAGGAGCAGCATAAGTCTGCACCAGGGTACATAAATAGCAGCTACGTTATGCAAAAGAGAACATCCCCAAGGAAAAGACTTATGTCCTCACAAAAGATTAAGCAAACAGCAGGCTAGACAGACTTGAAAGCTTAATCTCAATGAAGTAGTAAGAGAACTTGGAAACTAGTTGCCATTTCCAAAGAAAATGCTTATCCTGTGCACTTGTTTGGGTTGGATGAGGTCAAATTTGGAGCATGTTGATCAGTTAGTGTTTTCTGACAAAAATTATCACATTAGGAGATACCTCAGTGAAGGTATAGAAAGCATGCCAAAGGGTCATCCAGCAACCTTTTGTTTTTGATATACGTGTATAATGTACACGGTACTGGAGAAATAAATGAAGAAGTACAGATAAAATTGACATTAGTCCTCTCTGGCTTCCTGGATTACTTGTCAACTTGGCCCTTATCAACTTTTAAGGCATAAATTTGATCTTGTTAATAATCAATGAAGTAAGACTAGAGGCTTCTGGCAAACACTGATGTAACAGAACAAAACCAAGTTCCATTCTATTTAAGGATTCCAGTTATTTAACTTGGAGCTACCACTGGAAAATTTTAGAAACCTGGACAATTTTCCCGAGGAGTTCTTGACCTAGGGACCATGTAGTTTCTCTGTGTAGATGGGAAGAAAAGGTGTTAGAAAATACTTACAGAATTACTGCAGCCTCTCACAACAATATTGGTCCAGGAAGAAGTCAGAATTTGTGGACTTTCTGTACCACTCTTAATGACTCAGTGGAGACTTGTGAGATAATGCTGCTAAATAAAATTTTCCAGTTCAGCAACTATTTAACCAGAGGGAATTTTGTCTGCAGTACAATTGAAAGTATTCTTGCTCAGAAAATAGAAATCATTGATTACCCCGCATTTGTGAAGGCATTGTTCATCCTGCCCAATGGTCTGAAGAATCCTTCATGATTACGACTGAATAAAGTCAGTGTTGTAAAAACATCAAACAAGGAATGCATTATTATTTTAACCTTTCTGTCAAATGCAGTTTTTGGCACAAATACTGGGGTATCTCTATTAAAATGATATCATGTGCATATATCTAGAATTTGGAGGTTCACTAGTCAGATTTTAAGGTACTATTTGTGAGCAATATTTTTAAGGTACTCTTAATAAGCAATATTCTCCCATTTATGAGTAATGTGTATGAAGAAAGGAAAAAATTAGTGAGGGAAAATAAATCACCAGGGCAGCTTTTAAAAGCATTTGAAAATATATCTGTAAAAGAAAAAAAAGTAACCTTCTGTTTCAAGACTAACTAATGAGTTATGTTTGTTTCATACTCCAGTGCAAATATCCAATACTCAAATGTTCCCTCGCCACCATGCCGATCCTTCCTTCCTTGCAGAAAATCCTGTCATGTTTCATTTTCAGTGGACAGCACAATCCCTAAATGGAGGTACCTCTCCAGTGCCTAATCCTACTCTGTTCCCTCATCCTGCTATAGGTATTTCATGTAGTAGGGCCCTATCATGTTTTACTCAGCTTATCTTCCCTGCTGTGAGGTTACCTGCAACAGATCTTTCTGGAAATACTCAGTCAATATCACATCACACAGCATCCTCAGCATAGTATTCCTGTTATTTGTATTGCCATAGTTCTTTCAAGCCTCAGGAAGAGGCTGACACCAACTTGCATTTGCTGTTCCACAAGCATCCCTTGAGTATTTCCATCACTATAAAACAAGCATCCTTTCCTTATCTGTCATTGTTTAGTGACACAGAGGATTTTAATGTAGGTTAAAATGGCTCCTAAAGCATCATTGAGAAATTCTAAACTGAAAGATTTAGTCAATAGGGCTTTTCCTATCACTAAAATCCCCATGGCCACCAAAAGCTGAGTGGCTCCTTCATCTCTCTCTGACACTGTGCATTAATAGTACACGCAGATAAAGCAACTGTGACCGTTCTTTCCTCTCTTCACCACAGGAAGAGACAAGTGACTACTTACCTTTACAAAAGCTTATATTGTTACTTGTGTTTACATTACAACTATATATATAGACCTTGAGGTTCAAATCAAGTAAGGCACTCTTGGCCAAGCATTATGCAAACACTAGCAAAAATACAAGGACCCACAGTGAAAAGCCTATGTCCTATGTTGTGTGACATGCCAGAGGAGGGAAGAGAGGGCTGAAGTAAAATTCATTATATATTTTATACTCGTTTTCAACTTTTTAGCTCATTATAAATCCACAGAAAAAGTGTTCAAGTTTCTTACCAGTGCCTTAAGAAATAAGGCAGAGCCCTAGGAATCATCCGGTAGATGAGATTGCAGTGACAACTGCAGGGATGTTGTAGGCTGGAGGGGCTGCAAGAGGCATGAAAGGCCTGCAGCAGTGCATGTGAGATGCTCAGAGGAGGGAACTTGTGTCAGGTGGAAACCAGAGCGCAACAACCACCCTTGGAGACTGCACTGCCCACAGCCTTGAGCACGGCAGGGTGGTGGGGGCCAAGACACAGACTATTCCCCACTCACTGCAGTTCTGCTAGCTCATGGCCATAACTGATGTCTTCAGCAGCTATGGAGGGTGTCTGGTGATTACAGTTCTCCTCTGCATAAAGAATATGCTGAGGTCTCACAAGAACGGAATAGAGAGGGAGAATCACCTCACTCAACTTACTGGATACACTTCTGATGCAGCCCATGATACAGTTGGCTTTCTCAAATGCAAGCACAAGTTCCTAGCTCATGTTGAGCTTCTCATCCATCAGCGTCCTTTTCTCTTCAGGGCTACTCTCAATCCATTCTCTCTCCAGCCTGTAATTGTGGTTGGGGTTGCCCCAACCCAGATGCAAGACATTGCACTTTGTCTTGTTGTACTTCATGAGATTAGCACAGACACATCTCTCAAGCCTGTCAAGATCACTCTGGATGGTATCCCTTCCTTCCAGTGTGTGTGATCATGCCATCAGCAAACTTACTGAAGGTGCACTCAATCCCATCACCCATATCTGCAATGAAGATGTCAAACAACACTGGTCACAATACCAACCCCTGGGGAATGCCACTTGTTACTGGTCTTCACTTGGACATTGAACTGTTGATCACAATTCTGAATGCAACCATCCAGCCAATTCCTTGTCTACTGTGTGGTCCATCCATGAAATCTGTCTCTCCAGTTTAGAGATCAGAATGTCATGCAGGACAGTGTTGAATGCTTTGCACAAATCCAGGTAGATGATTTCAGTTACTCTTCCCTTATTCATCAATGCTGTAGACCTATTGTAGAAGGCCATCAAATTGTCAGGTATGATTTGCCCTTCGAGAAGCCGTGCTGGTAATCACCAGTCACTTCCTTATTTTCTTTGTGTCTCAGCAGAGTTTCCAGGGGGATTTGTTCCATGATCTTGCCAGGCACAGAGGTGAGACTGATCATCCTGTAGTTCCCTGGATTTCATCACAAAGACAAAAGTGATCCAGATATCACAGCCTGACACTGTCCCTTCTGAAAGGAAGTTTTTGCTAGGGATGTGTATGTCTAAGACCAGTACATATAAAAAAAATGCCAGCATTGCCACTCAGTCTAAGAGGTAACCACATTGAAGTATAGGTGATTTAGCAAGTGCATGAAATACAGATGTACCTGGTTTGTTTTACAGTAACTGACAGAAGCTGCACTGAACAAGATCAAACAAAACATAAACTAAGACATTAAAAAGTCTTAATGTACAAGGATCCAATTTCATGCCATTTTTTGTTGGTGTAATGTATTGTGCTGGATGATGTAGTATGTTATACCAGATGCCATGTAGTGGGTCTAAATGTTGTTATCTATCCTATAACAAGTATGAACATGTTAGGCCACTCTGAAGTCAAAGCTTCAGTGAAACTTCAAGTTTTCAATCTGTCTTCTCCCAGCGATTCTCATTTTAACTTTTAGTAGCAAATCCTTTCTGCCTCAGCTGCAGCTATCTCTAAGTGGCAAAAAATTGTAAACTTTGTTGCAAATAAAGAGCAGGATAGACTGTCAATACAAGCTGTCCAAAACATAATGAGAACATTTAAATATTTTATGATTTTTTTCCAATGTTCTATAAGAGATTGAACACCAAAATGAGTCTTAAGTGAGAGCAATTTACCAGATGAAGAGCATAATGTATGTCTTTCATAAAAATGAATATTTAAACAGTGTAGTTAGCTGTATTGTAATTGTTCAGCCTTAATACAATCATGATGTTCCACTATTCTTTCTTCCGTATAATTCTAATCTGAGTATTATATATATAAATTGTACTGAATAGGAATGCATCAGGCATGGAATTATCTCTTAGAAAAGCAGCTCCCTAGTTGGCTGGGATGGTTAGTCCAGCCTCATTCTGTAGATACTGAATGCATATATATGTTTTTAAACACAATTTAATATAGTACACTGACATATGTATGTATATTAAATATAGAGAAATACAGAGAAAACAGTAGTAAAACTCCTATTACCTTCAATGGAGATTGGACCTTATGGACCCACATAATTCTAAAAGAATGTTGATTCTTTGAAGAGCTTAATATTCTATTGCCCTTGATCCACGTTCACTAGAATAAATGCCTCCCTACATCTTCAAGATTTCAATGTAATTTAAATTTTGTTCTGAGTTAGCACATGATTTTCTTGTTTGGTCAACACAGTAGTGAATGGGGAGGGGAACACAGAAGTAGAACATTTAAATTATCTGAAACACAGCTGAACATCTGGAAGCTGTTAGTTAAGATAAAAAAAAACACCAAAAAAACCACCAAACCCAAACCAAAAACTCCGCCCCCTCCCAAACCAACCAAGCAAAAAAACAAACAACAAAAATCCCAAGACTACCACCATAGGCTTTTCTTAGAAAAATGTTATTGATATGAAAACTCAACAAGCACTAATCCCTAGTACTGAACATGACATTTTATATTGTTTAATTGATTTTCTTTCTTGCAGCCAAGCTGAAAAAAAGATTGAAAATCACTTATTGTACATGTGTAAATAACTTAAGAATCCTTTTTAATATGCATGCCAATTAGATTATTAAGAAATTCAGACTACAGAATCACAGTTTGAGATGCAATTCCAGCTATTTGCATAACAACTAACCACCTCAATCCATGTACCAAAAGAAGAGGCAAGATTATTAGCCTATCTGTCTGCATTTGTAGCATTCCTTCTGCCCTGGTTCTGTGTCATTTGGTTTGGTTATTCACGAATGAAGAATAGAGCAGTGCTATTTCTGTAACATGTCATCAGAGAAATTAGCAAAACCTAGCTCTCACTGGAATGTTTTCCATTTTATCTCTCAACTAATACTTTGCCAAAGCTCTTCCTATGTTGACAATAGTATTGCATTGAGCAAGGCAGCACCATAAAACCTGCAAGCCCCTTCAAGGCAGAGTAATGTTTCATAAAGTCATCCATATGAAATATTCTTTGCCTTCTCCATAAATTTCATGATGTGCTCCTGCAAAGCTTTCAGAGCCTTTCAGCTCCCTGTGGCTCCAGCGAAGGCTGAGAATTTCTCAGCTCTTGGAAGGATTATGTTCATGTGGACCCTGCAGTCAGGAAACAACTCTGCTTCGCTAGTGCATTTAATTGCCCCCAGATGTAGATTTTACTCTCTGTCATGAATACTGTCCCTTAAATGCACTTGACAACAGGCAGCATGAAAATCCTTCTATCTTCCCATGCATTAAATGTGACTGAGAGAGTAATATGAGTGGAAGAATGTGGTATTATAGTGTGTGAACAGTGAGGACATATACAGCAAAAAGCAAGAGTGAATTTTGGGGCAGATTAAAAGAGACGTGTGATGATGATAAGTGATGCCAAGAGATAAGAGAGGTGGAAAGTTAAAGGACATAACAGAACCTCCCCAAAGAGCAGCTAAGGGAAACTAAAGTACATGACCAAAGGACTTAAGAGATGAAAAAAAATATGACCATCTAAAACCAGTCAGGGGACATTAAACAGGCAAGTATAGAACTCTCTAAAAGTAGGATACCTAGCATGAATAAACGGTAGCTACAGCAATTATAAAATGAATTTATGATTGATTTTAAAGTTGTATGCATTTTTCTGCTAGTAAAGCATTTGATTAGATCCTTTCCTTATAGAGGCCAATACGTTCAGTTTTACCCAAGGATCTTCTTGCTCTACTTCTATGGTAGACGTTTCTCATCTAACTAACTCTAACATATCTGACAGCCTGAAAGCATGACAAAAATCCCAAAATATTTGGTTTTAGATATGATAATTACTTATCTGGTTGAGCAGATGAAGTTAGAAGTCACTGGATAGCAGAAACAAATTCTTGTTGGCTTCAGATTTAACACTGCAAATCTGATTGTTCCACCTGAATTCTTACAGGATGTAATTTTAGACTTTAAATAACTGCTTTTACCTCCTCAAGTACTTCAGCTCATGTTTCACTGAATACCTCTTACTGCCTGGTCTTATTAACAATAAGTTTAATAACCATCTTTTTGTCTATGGTAAAAAATTTGCATTTTCATGTCAAATTATAATAATGAATAATGAAGATGTTCTATTCATTGCATAACACAGGTCTTAGCTTTTATTTACTGTTTCTACACCTTATATTTTTATTACTTGATTTGACTTACATTGAGTCAAATCCTCAACAAATGTAAACTGCTAAGGGTCCAAAGAAGTTAAGGAAGTGAATCTACTTAAACCAGGTAAGGATTTGGCCTTCGTTATTGTGTTTTAACATCATTGACTTTGTAATGATTTTACATCAGCTCACACACAAATACAAATGCTTCCTAAACTTTCACATTGCAAGGCTGATGTGTTTTTACAGAATCTTTCTCAAGAATTATATGCATGTATCTGTGGCTGTTAATTTTTCCTTTTAATTTTGGATTTACTTAGAATCTAGCACTGCCCCTGCTCCTGTTTTGAAAATAAGGATTTTCTGCCTTCAGTAAAATCTACATGACTAGCAACAGTAAAACATGAGGAAAAGCTTAATAAACAAATAATAATTAAAAAACACACCAAGTACCAGCATGTGGACAAATCCTAAAAAAAGAATTAATTGAAAGGGACTTTGTGTTTATTTTGACAGCCACATCCATTAGCATTTGGGGATGAGGAGTTTCAACAGATGCTCTGAAAAGTGGAGTGGCTAGGGTATTATTTGAATTTGAAGTACAGAAACAGGCCACTGTTGTACTAAATGGGCATCAGAGTGATTTATTACAAACTGAGCTGCAAGGTACAAATAACCCTAGAGTGTTACAAAAGACAAAGATATCACAGAAAGACTTATCTTGGTGTCATGGATACCTTCCTAGACCACCTCCAACAGCTTTTCCAAGCACACCACCAGACTTACAATGAGGCTGGGCAGCAGCATCCCCCTTCATCTGGATGCAAAGTCGTGCATAGTCTGTGTTCACGCTGCATTTATTGCACTTTACACACACGCATATACATGCACCATTTGTCCCCCTACATATCTGGTACACCTGGTCAGCTAATATCAGAAAATGTCAAGTGCAACCCTGCAATACAGGCAGTATCACTCCTTTAAATCCAAAAGCAGTCTGAAGGTAAAGAATTGCCTTCCTGGGGTCTGAGACAAGACCTAGTAATTTTGGTTTTAATACTTGAAACCAGAAGTGGTATAAGGGTTCTGACATAAGACTTATGTTGTATTACCACTAAGTCATGTTACCCTGAGTGACAAGATTATATTCACACACAGGTGGGGATTCTGGAAACAAAATGGTCATTAAATGCAGTTTAACTGAGTTTCTGGAGGTTTGGTCATGTGAAGAATCTCATCGTGAGACTTTACGGGCCCATCAAACAGAGAAATCAGGGTCATGTTTGTATTGCATCTGTATAACTTTTTTTTTATACTAGCTTTATTACGACTGTGGTATCATAACTTTTCAAATTTAAGCCTTCTGTCACATAATACTACTAGTTTCCACAGCTCGTAAATTGAAAACAATAAACTACTACTAAAGTTTTAGAAGACAAAAGTAGAGAACCAAGCACAATCCCTGGCACATCCTTTTCCCTAGTATTTGCTGCTTACATTTTCAGAAAACCCAGATAAAAGGATTTCCTTAAGAATGCACTCTGATTTGCAATTCAGGACCTCAGAGTCAGTCATGTAAGTTTAAAAATGCAGCCTACTGTGTTACTGGGAGTAGGAAATAGTGCAGCCTGCAGTCCCTTGGCAGGTTTCCAGAGTAGCCCTAGATACTACTCTTTGGAAACCTTCTGTATGTAGGTTTCAGAGCCCAGGAGCCAGATGTGGATGTAGATCCACTCCCACCTACGGAGAACCTCAAAGTCACCTGCTGGGCTTTGTCTCTTGTTACTCCCCAAAATAAAAGAAACACCCTGCAGTGTCCTACCAAAAAGCACCAATGCCAGCATACAGGCAATGCTTGCCTAATTATCTGTCATCACTTCTACAAGTTTTGTTTTTTTCTGCTCATATGGGACGAGGTAATTGTGGCCGTCTTGGTAGTACAGGACCAGGTGCTGGAATGAGACTCTCTCCAGAGTCGTCCATGCTGGCTACTGAATAGACATCAGAAGGTAACATCATCTGGCTATTTGTGACCTGCAATAGATTGCTACACACAATCCTTTTTTATGCCATTATCTGTCTCCTGAGCCATCTGGCCCCTGTTTCAAGATACCTGCAGATATATTAATAAGCCAGTCTAATAGAGCTGTACATATTAAATATACAGCAGAAGCATCTGGTTGGTGTTTGCTCTGAGCTTTCTCTTTTTCCCTAATGTTTCAGCCATCATAATTAAAAGTCTTAAACCAACTCCTTCAAGGAAAAGAACAGTTGTTTTTCGTCATCTACCCACAAAGCAAAATAAATTAATCTTTCATAAAAGAAGGCTGCCATTGAAAAGGAAGTTATAACCAGCATAAATGTCATTTTCCTCCTTGGAGTGGAAACTTTACATTTAGCCCTTGAACAGCATTGTCAGTTCATCTTATTATAATATACCCCCCTGACAGCTCCCATATTAATTGCACCAGATTGCCTGTACTGTGCTCATTTGTTTGTTTTCTTTTAACTGAGAACAATTTGAATGACTTTCAGAAAACTTTACTTCTTTTCAGGTACAAGCAGGGTCACAGGGAACAAAACATTACTTGAAAGACTATAAAGTGTAGAATACTAACGTTAGTGACCAGACTAGTGCTCTTTGGTCAGGGCTTTTGAATTTCTCAAAGTGGGCCTATAGTTGTAAACACATATAAACCAATAGATAGAAAAATCTAAAGAAAGAACAGAATAGAATAGAATAGAATAGAATAGAATAGAATAGAATAGAATAGAATAGAATAGAATAGAATAGAATAGAATAGAATAGAATAGAATAGAAAAAAATAATTTTATAGTTCTATAAAAATCTATTCAAATTTTTAATTTTTCAAGTTACTATCTTATGTTAAAAAATTAAATCAAAGTTAATTCATGGATTTTTCCTGTTTATCTTACTTCATAGTTACTATCTTGATGGTTAATATCTTTGTTCTCTCCCATGTATTTTATAACTTCCGTGAAACACAATTTGTGGACTAATAGTGCTTTGAAAAGTAGGCTTTTTGTCATTTCTTTTCCATCAGTGATATCCTGAATTTTTGTGCCCCATTTGTTTCGAAAGTGCTCTCTCATCACCACGTGCAAGCCTGTTGGCAAGGGGGTGTAACTGTGCCTGCAGATCTGTGCCATCCTGCGCAGCCATCTGGGTTGGTCAGTCCAAGAATTCAGCCATATCCTCATATAGGAGACCTTTATGACACTGCTAGCTTTCTGGATGCATGAGAAGGCTCAGCAAATACCATTAAAACCCAAAACACTGCCCTTAGAGTGTATGTGAAAAATATCTGAGAGGCAACAAAACCCAAACGCACACACATAATCCCCGCAACTGTCTGAGTCAGGTTTTTTTCAGCTTGATTGAATGACTCTTTCAACACTTCTCACCTGGCAACTACTGATCTAATTATGCCAGCATTCAAACCACAAATTAAAGATTAAGAGAAAAGTGCAGCTATGGGATTGAAAAGAAAAAAAACCTACTATCTCCAGCAATTAAAGTCCAAAAAGCTGAAAACCAAGTAAGTCAGCTGTGATAGTTTGGGGATGAGAGGTGGAGGTGGGAAATAAAAAAGCTAGCGTCTATGACAAATAAAAAAAAACAAACCAAAAACTAACAACAAAGCAAAAAACTCTAAATGAAATTGAAAATGCTACCTGAGGCAGTTGGCAAGACTTTGAAGGTATTTAAAGTAAATAAAATCACCCCTCCTTCCATTTATTTATAAGCTCATGACCTTGCAATTTTAAAGATGACTTGCAGTCTTTCCACTGGGCCTACGCAGAGATACTAGGAAAAAAATTCCCACACCTTCACAGATGGGATCATGCTACTTTGACTAAAAAAAACATGAAAAAACGTAAGGACATGGTAGATGAATTGTGGAATAAGTAGCAATATGTCTGCATATCCAAGGATAACTCTGTTTATCAAAGCCACTAGTGTTCAGGCTTTGAACACCTCCAAAATACTAATTTTCTGAGAGAGAAAAAACAGCTGCCCTGTGAGGCTCAGGTATATCAAACATGTCCCTTTTTTGCTCCCTGCATTCAGCATCTCACTTCTGAACTCCTTTTTCTCTTTTTTTTTTCAAATACTTTTAAGTATTATTAATCAGACCTCTACTCTGTGATTCTCAGCAGCAGCACACAATAAAGCTTACGTAGGCTCCCAACAGTTCCTTCTGCTTCATTTGTTGTGAGACAGGGAGTCCTATTACCTCCCCATTTTTTCCATGTTTGGCTGAAAACACACACCAGATCATTTTTTTTTTTTCTGAAATCTTTTTTATACTTTTTTCTCTGTCCTATGCACATACTGGTGTTACCCAGGAAAGAAGTTTTAAACATAGCTCTCATTATTCATGTATATTTTGTCTTCTCTGTCTAGTGACTTCAAATTGCCATGAGCCATCCTTGTAACTGGGCACATTCAGGCCCACCTAAGCCTCTTCTCCATCTGCTTCAGTGATTGCACTTAAAAGGATCAAATTGAATGGGAGCTGTAATCACAGGGGTGGAATCCTCCATTAAGAAGCAGAGGAGGGTGATTGTTGTAGGGGACTCCCTCCTAAAAGGAACAGAGGGACCCATTTGCAGACCGGACCCTCTCCACAGAGAGGTCTGCTCTTTACCGGGGGCATCAGTGAAGGAGGTAGCTAGAAAACTTCCTTCCCTGGTCCATGAGACAGACGACTATCCTCTGATAGCAGTCCAAACTGGTAATGATGATTTAGTAAACAGAAAGACCAAAGCCATCAAGAAAAACTTCAGGGCCATTGGGAAAATGATGGAGGGCTCTGGGGCACAAGTAGAAGTCTGCTCCATCTCAAGGCTAAATAGAGAGGACCTGGAAGTCAGGAATAAGAACTAGATTAGTGCCTGGCTCCGAGCCTGGTGTAAGGAAAGAGGCTTCAGCTTCTTTGATCATGGGGTGGCTCTTGCACCCCCAAATTCTGTTGCTAAGGATGGGACACATGCGCCTTCTAGGGGGGCTAAAGCCCTTGCTAAAAACCTAGCTAAGCTCATAAATCGAGTTTTAAATTAGATGTGAAGGGGGAGGGGGTTGAGATCAGGCTAGACAGGAGCGAGCCTGGACGTGGGGCACTAGTGATTCAGAGAGGGTGTGCTGGTGAGGACCACCAGTACAGCACCACACAGAAAGTGGGGGTGAACACACCTGGGGGTGGTAAGGGAGATACGGGCACTCTGGTGCTAGCTACTCCAGTTACCAGGCAATTGGGAATGGACTCTGTTCCCTCTAAGAGGGCTGAAGGCTTGGTAGCTCAGCTGAAGTGCATTTACACCAATGCATGCAGCATGGGTAATAAGAAGGAAGAGCTGGAAGCTGTTGTAGGGTAAGGAGCCTATGATGTCGTTGCCATCATGGAAATGTAGTGGGATGCAGTACAGATATGGTGGGGTACAAACTCTTCAGGAAGGATAGGAAGGGAAGGAGAGGAGGCAGGGTAGCCCTCTTTGTAAGGGAGGACTTGGACACCATTGAGATGGATTGTGGTGATGAGGAGATTGAGTGCCTGTGGGTTAAAATCAGAGGAGCCCATAAGAAGGCAGATTTTGTGATGGGAGTCTCTTACAGGCCACCCTGCCAAGGAGAAGCCACTGACAAGCTCTTCTATAAACAGCTGGGGTTAATCTCCAGATTGATGCCTCTCGTTGTTGTGGGAGACTTCAATCTTCCTGATATCTGCTGGAAGTACAATAGAGCACAAAGGAAGCAGTCTAGGAGGTTCCTGGAGTGTGTGGAAGACACTTCCTTGCACAGCTGGTGAATGAACAAACAAGCAAAGGTGCCCTCCTGGGATCCATTCATCCAGGACCCCTGGAAGATGATGGAAAGGGGTTTGGCCAGCACATCCGCCAGTTCCCTCAAAATTCTTGGGTGGACTCCATCTGGCCCCATAGACTTGTGGGCATCTAGCCAGGCAAGAAAGTCTCTAACCACCTCCTCTTGGATCATGGGAACCTCGTTCTGCTTCTCCAGCCCCTGGGATTGTGCACAGAGGGAACAGCTTTCCTTATTATTAAAGACTGAAGCAAAGTAGGCATTGAGTACTTCAGCCTTGTTTTCATCCCCTGTTACTGTTGTTCCCTTTTCATCTAGTAGGGCCTGGAGATCGTCCCTAGTTCTCCTTTTACTGTTGATGTATTTGTAGAAAGATTTTTTATTGTCTTTCACAGACTTGGCCAATCTGATTTCTAGTTGGGCCTTAGACCTCCTGTTTTTTTCCCTGCATGTTCTCACTTCCTCCCTATAGTCCACCCAGGATGCCTGCCCCTTCCTCTTCTTATTTATGTCTCTCAGGACCTCCCTACTCAATCACGCTGGTTTCTTACCCCGCTGGCTACTTTTCCGGAACATGGGGATGGCTGTCTCCTGAGCTGCTAGGAGTTCACTCTTGAAGAGTGCCCAAATTGTATTTTTGACACCTGTCAATAATATACATGGCCATCTAGTGAAATGAGCTTATATTTTTCTAAATGAGCAAAGCAGTTAAAACACGTTTCTGCAGTACAAATATAAAGTAAAAAAAAAAAAATCTGTAGCGTAATATATGTGCATATTGAAGGGGCATGAATGACATAAAAGAGTGTCTCTCTCTTCCAAGAGAGATAGAGGATGTACATTTAAATGAACAATACTGTTACGATTATACAAACTTTATTTTCCTCAATCTCAACCATTATAGAATAGTCTGCACAGTGCTGGGAAAAAATGAGGCACCTTCCTTTCTTCTAACCCTTCTCCATAAATACATTTGGTTTATCCTCTATTTTATCCAGGCATTTCATGCATATTGTTTTTCTGTACTGCAACAAGCAGCTGTGGATGGATATTGAGGAAAGAATACACTCCACCACATACAGATGCTCATCTTTTATTGCATGAAGCAATCCCTTAAACTCTTCTTGCAAGTACCATATGGATTTGTTGTCTACTAGACAGTGTACAAAAGCATTTTTCCCTCTGATTTGCAGGGAGAAGTTGTGGGCCTCTAAAAGGTGATGCAATTTGTCCAGGATCATTGACTAACCAGGGGCTGAGCTTCCCAAAGAAGGAGGATGCCCTTTCACCTCCAAGCTATCACACTCAGGACTCTCCATCACAGCTGCCCCATTCAGAGTGCTATCAAGAAAGGGAAAACTAAAAGGTCTGGAGGTACTGAGAAGAATAAAGAAATCAATCCTTTCTCAACACTTATAGCTACAGACTGTTGTGGTTTTTGGGTTTGTTTTTTTTTTCCCGTGCAAGTGTGACTTACATGAACTGGAACTCATTAACGATAATTGAGTTAAGTCAATTTGTTATCAAAATAATGCTTTGGTAATGAAAGTGCATCCTGTCACTCCAGTGCAACTTTGGAAACCAGCCTGAAGTGATTTATTCCTCCTCAGTTGTGCTGCTAGAGGTGGCTGTAAACACCTTGCATAGGGCAGAGCAACATACAGTCTTCTCACAGAACAATATAAAATTACCTTTGTGCTCATAACAATGCAGGGGACTTAGGCTGACAGGCCATTTGTGGCGTGGCGTTGGCAAGCCAATTAATTAAGAGTCATCCATGCTGCGATGGGACGCATTAAGCAAGTGGCTCCTCACTGCTATGGTAGTTTTTGATAGCTGATTAAAGTGGTTATCATCAGTATTCCCTGAATCAATCTTCCTTTCCAGTAGACATTGCATTTTGTATGTACATTACTGTGAAATGTTTCTGAAAGGAGGTTGTAGAGAGGAGGGAGCTGGCCTCTTCTCCCTAGTGACAGGGGACAGGACAAGAGGAAATGGCCACAAGCTCCGCTAGGGGAGATTTAGGCTGGACATTAGGAAAAAAATTTTCATAGAAAATGTCATTGGGCACTGGAACAGGCCACCCAGGGAGGTGGTTGATTCACCTTCCCTGGAGGTGTTTAAGGCACGGGTGGACGAGGTGTTAAGGGGCATGGTTTAGTGTTTGATAGGAATGGTTGGACTCGATTATCCAGTGGGTCTCTTCCAACCTGGTTATTCTATGATTCTATAGAAAAAAAAAAAGAGGACAACAGTGTAATTAAGCATCATATTACAATTGTAATATAAATTGAATATCTCTTGAGATATGTGCTATTAATCCAGTCACTCATATTTTTTAAAAATTGTAAATGTTTATCAAAATTATGAGTCCCCATGATATACTATTTTTGCTCAATTACCTTAAAGCACTTTGACAATGAAGGCAAAGATCTCGCATTCCTCTTTCTCTAGCTAGGTAATCTCTGAGAAATTGAAAGATAGCAGCTTCTGCATGATCACCGTTTTCCAAGACTAGGGACATTTTAGAATGTAAGGAGTGGCTGAGTTTGAAGATAATGAACTTTTTTTTTTTTGCTTTTTGGAATGCTGACACAACTTAGAATGTCCTTCAAAGATGTTGAAAGTCATCACCAAAACCAGTGTTATGAGTAACTTAGAGATATTAGAGAGTATTTTTTTAACCACTTGCCAGAAGAATTGAGATCTGGATCATTATTAAGGGATGGTCTCCAACAGAACCATACGTTACATAGCAATTGCTTTTCTGCTGATAAGGAGCATTTAAGACTTTTTTTCCCCTCCTTTTTCTCTGTTCCAGTATGAAAAATTGAACACTACAGAACAGAAGCACAGATGCAAATACTTGCTACGAAGTCAGCCCAGATTTTCTAAATCAGGTCCATGGCAAGATGAATCTGGCTTTGAATTGTGGTCTTAATGTGACAGAACTCTTTGGAGAAACATTATTACTCTGAACTCTAACCTTCAATGGATTCATATCTGATGAAATACAAGAAAAACAAAAACCAGCACAGCATATTCTGAATGATTTTTAACCTTAATTTAATGGCTCACCATCTTAATTTACATCGTATTGCTTTACAGGGTTATGATATAAACAGTCAGTGTAATTGCACCCTGCCACTAGATGTGCTTAATTACTGTTCTACAAGCAAAATTTTTTTTGAAACAAATATAAATAGCACCCCTGGAACGTAGTACGCTACAATTGACATGGTCATAGAAAAATTAAGTTATTTAACCTCACTCCTGTTTAGTCATAATCCTGATAATATTGACCATAATAAAATCTAGTAACATTTTAAAGGGGTCTGCAAGACACTTCCAGGTTCAAACACCTCTGAAACTTTGAGGAAATACAGAGCTGTATTGGATCCAGGCATTCCATCTCATGTGAAGCGCTAGGGCTAATGTCTCCCACCAGCAGTGTGACACAGCTCAGAAAATGTGAACAGAAATGTTACTATGCCATTTACACAATTATTTTCTCTGTTAAACCTTTCATATGCATGTTTTGTATATCACTGAGTACAAGCAGACCAATATACATGCCCTAGGCCACTTTCACCTGTGTTCAAAGTGTTGCATAGCTGTTTGTTATACAGTAATTCATCAGTCACCCATTTCTGAAGCAGTGATTACAAATTCAAGTCCACAATGTTCTTGCACTGAAAGTCACTCACAGTTAGCATTACAGTTAAAGAGGTGCCTGCATAGTTCTTTGTTACTGTATTTCAGAACATGAAAGATCACTTAACTATTACAGAAAAAATCTTGAAATATATAATGTTAATTTTTTTGTTTCTATATGAACACCTGATGTTAGCAGTGAATATCTTGGAAGAGGTATCTTTCCCTTATCAGCCTCATGAGAAATGGAAAATAGTGGTAAGGCCAGATGATCATGTGTACATGTATGTCTGCATGTGTGTTAGAAGAAAGCAAGGGGTAAAAAGGTGAGGGAGGCAGAGCAGGTAGTGGGTAGCAAAGGGGTGGAAGAAGAAAGGACGTGGCTTGCCTCCTATTGTCTCCTATTCTTTGATTCAGTCTTGTTCATCCAATGGATCAGTGGTCCACAGCAAGCAGCCACAGCCGGCACTGCTTGGCAGCACACACTCTGCAGGCGTTGGCTCAGCAGGGTTTCTGCACCGCTTGCCTTTGTCTAGTCACTCGCTTTATGGGCTTAACACCTACTGTCACTCATTTCTCATCCCTTTGTTTATGCCAGTGTTTTTATTACAAATACAAGAATAATTATAAATATATATTCTCTCACACATGCACGTTCACATGCGGAAGGAAACTGGCAGGACTGAACACACTTTTTTTGGATGTCTGCTTACTTCAAAGTATTTATTCCCATAGACATACACAAGTAAAAGAAGGTCACATCTTTGCTAAGTTTATTTGATGAACAGAAAAATCTTCTAGTCTAAAATAGACATCTTCCTTCACTCTCTTATAAGGTATCATTGTCTGATCAGCAACAGTGGCAAAAAAAAGAAAAAAAAACCCAAACAATTCTCCAGAGGTCTGGAGAAGATAAATCCACAGTCTATTTTCACTTTGAAAAGGAATAACTAAACTAACCAAAAGCAGCTGATTTTCAATGCCACTTACACATTGGACTAAGTAAAGCCACAGAGAGTATATATGCAAAGCACAACTTGTCCCTGAGACGCTATGAGTATCTGATACAGCAAGAAACCAAGACAGGTGCAGACTTGCACCACCACCCCACCCCTGCCTGATGTCTCTTCTTACTCTTGGTTAACAGAAGATAAAATGCAAGAAAACAGGAGTAACTATGCTCGAGGAAAGAGCAAAGAAAGGATGCTTACTTACTTAAAAGCCTCTCACACCTACATAATAAACAAGAAGGCTAGGATTTGCAGTTATTGCACAGTAGTAAGTGATTGCATAAGATACAGAGCAATGGGGAACCAGACACAGCAGCAGTGGGTGGTTTAACAGGTACAGGAACCAGTACGACAGATCAAGGGGAGGAAGCCACATCTCTGGGCTTCCAGCTGTTTGTGCTGTCCCCACCACAAGGCTGGCAGCCATGGCAGGTGCTCAAAGATGCAGATCTGCTTCAGTACCTCCAGTAAACTGTGGCTAAGACCTGCAATTAGAAGGGTACAGACTGTTTTTGTTAGGTTTTTTTTCCTTATTGACACTTAGGCAACCAAATTGTAATCACAGAATGAACTAAACTCATCCGTGGCCTGTGGATACGCTTGTCCTAATGAGTTTCTGTGAAGTGCCAAATGATCTCATAAGCCTAACCTTGTTTAATTTACACAGATAATTATGCAAGTCAGAAGAGACAAATCCTAAAATATGCCTGTTCCATCCTCCTCTTTTCCTGGATATTATGAGCTGTGCCCACCCTTCTTCCCTCAGCCTTTTGCCCTTTCACTCCAGAAATTCCTGTAAATACAATTTCACTCTTGGTGCACAACATCTCTGCAGCTAGTAGCACATTCATCTGCTTATCCTAAGTCCCCAGATCACATTGTAGCAGAAAATATGAAAGGATCTATTAAACCTGGAAGCAGAGTATGCCATATTTTTAAGCAATAGTAATATGTAATGTTATGGTAGTAACTTACTTCCTTAGCTATTAGTGACACATAAGTCTTAGTCACACCAGTAACAACAGCCCTTCTGCCCTCTTTGCTACCAACACCCCCTAAGGAATCCAAGCTGGGAAGGGCAGACAGGGAGATATAGAGAATTTGTGGCAATTTGCCTTACTGAATCTCTCAATTACTTTGTGGAGGTAACTTCCTTACCCTTCTCTCCTAGGTGTGAATGTATGAGAGGCCAACAAGGCCTTAGGACATCAGTTTTCTGTCTAATGGTAAGAAGGATGAAAGCCATATAAAATCTTTTGAAGTACAAATTAGTTTTTCATTTGACTGCTTTAATCATAGCTTTTGTTATATACCTCAAGTTTCTATTATTTTTCACTATAAAGCTTCAACTTCATAATTATAACAACTGAGCTGAAAGGTGGACAATGAACCACAGATCAAATTGACCTCAGATAAGAGAAAGATCTTATTGCTAAGTGTAAGAGAATATTTCAATGAATTTGGATTCAAGGTGTCTCTTCATAGACAGTGAATAGCAACCACTTATTAATTCAGTTTGTGTTTATTTAGATTCCTGAAGCTGAATTCTCACATGGCAACCTTTGTGAATTATGATTTCTATCTCCAGTTGGCAAGGGATTCCTATCTGATAAATAATAACATGGCTTCAGTTATTCATTCATTGATCATTGCCCAGTTGAACTACAACCATACAATATATCCTTAGCAACACAAACTACTTCAAGCACATGAGCAGACTATAAAATATTGAATTGTTCTATCTTGATCACTATCTACAATCAATATATAATAACATTACATACATATATGCCCTACAAAGCATTAAAAACCCTCTTAAACCTTCCCGTAACACACTCCACTGCCCATACACTTCCTCTGAGAAAAAAACCAAACTATAAAAAGTGTTTAGCTTTGTTTCTTTATACCGTGTTCTTCCAGTTAATCATTAAGATCATAAACTGAAAAAAAAGAAATCCAAATTTCCTCTTTATAGCATCATACTGATGAAGGCTCAGGGGATTAAAAGATGTACAGCACTTGAAAGGCTCACACCAACAACTGGTAGGCTAAGGTAGGAAAAGGAGAGGTCCATGGGTTTTTTATATTAAATGTGCAAGACCTACATCCTTCAGTCCTTCTTATGATATACGCTGATGGGTTTACTCATGGAAATGTCTGTGTTTTGTGAAGCTCAGAAAGGAAGGAGAAGTAGGAGCTCAATGGAGGTTTTCTTTTTGTTCAGAACAGACAATGTCACTGATGCTATGCAATAACTGCAAACGCATGACTTGAGATAAGCAAAGGAATGATTTTCATGGTTTTGTATCAAGAAGGTCTCAGCATGGCTTTGAATGCAGAATATATTCATGACTTGTTAAAAAAGTCTATCAGCCATTGCTGATGATGATTTCTGAGAGAGACAGTTTCAATAACCCACAGAATAATTCACTTTGGCTGTACAGACCTGCACAAACAGCCTTCAGTCCTCCTCCTCAACTCCCTGGAACCAACAATTCTCATATTTTCTTCCTTGCAAAGGATGAAAAGAAACAGCAGCTGTGTTAACCTTGTAAATTCAGGGAAAAAAATGTTTTAGAGGTACATCAATGTATTACAATTTTTTTGACTCCTAGAAAAAGCTGCATGGAGATACAGAATTCAGGATTTTGCTGCTGTGCCACAGGCATAGATCTCAGTTGCACTCTGGGAGCTCACATATTATATGTCAGCAATGATTATTGCAAAGAACTTGCCTGCATGCTGCATGGTAAGCTTTCTTTCCCAATGTTTTAAGAGCAAGCAGGAAGGCCCAAGCAAAAGCAAAATATGACAGCGGGTTGCAGGAGATAAAGGCAGTAAACCTGCTGCTCTGCAAACTCTTACCCCAAAATCATTATTGCCAAGGAACTGATTTGCTCAGGTAAAATGTGGTAGGATACACTACTCCTTTCTCCTTCAATAAAAATCTATTTGAAGGTCTGTAAACAATTTTTTTAAAAGCCAAAACATTTTTTGTCTTCAAGAGGACCACTTGCCATATTTGAGAATACGATTATTTAAAGCAAAACAAATCTAAGAGAAGTGAAAAAGGTGAAATTAAAAGGTTAAAATAATCTTTCTACTGAAATAGTAGTTCATTATGCCTCCCATTCGGTCTGGTTTTTTTCACTTATTTTAAAGCTTGTATCTTTTAAAAACAATGTATAGTTAGACTGACTCATACCTCAATACTGTATATTATCAGAGTTTCTTTTGATTATTTTGTGAGAAATGAGTTGAAATTCATTGGAGAAAATAATATGTCATGTTGTAGAATAGCTTTAAAGATTAAATCCATTTAGGTCCTTACACACCTTTGAGTAACAGAATATATTGGATGAACTGCAGCCGGCAATCTGAGGATAATTTCTTAACACTGGTAAAGTAGTGGAGAAGTAAGTCAACCATGGGCTGACTTATTTTCTTTTGTTCTCACATAACTTTCAAAACTATTAGGAAAGTGTACAAAAGGACCTTTATAGCAATTCATTTTTTCTCCAAAATTTCCAACATAATTTTTGTTTAAAAAACAAGAAAACAAAAGGAAAACAAGTTTTAAAATCCCAAAGGCTGTTGTTAAAAGGGATTGCTGCCCTCCAGCCAGCTCTATTATGCACTAGACAAAAGCATATAGCTTGCTCTGCCATGTTTATATTGATTTTGCAGCTAGAAAAATCTAAAACCTTGCTTCAAGTAGATAAATCCTATGTAGATAAAAGGATTAAATAAAACCAGATCATCTAGTATTCTGACCATAGGTATACTTTAAATTCAGTCATCAATAAGAATTTGTAACTTAGAAAAAGCTAAGGAATCAATTCAGACATTATCAACAGTGAAATCTCTGCTGTGCTGGTTAATGAGATACTGCAAGAGAACCCATGATTTGGTGATATTACTTTACTAGTAATTAGTGCAATATTTGATATACAAAACCCTCAAGTCTCGTGTTCTCTTTCCCTTTCCTTTTTTTTTTTTACATCTTTTCACAATGCACAAACAGGCAATCACCCCAACTGCATTGGTTATAAAATGGAAATATAGACATATATCACTGTTAATTAGTTCTATAGCTGAAACCCATCTGTAATGCTTGCATAGCTACTGGGGCATGATGATTTCTCTACAGTTACACAGAAGAAAGAGAATTTTGAGGCAAGTTTCACTGCTGGGGAATTCTCCAATTGTTTTATGTTGTCAAATATTGTGTATAGCTCTATACAGCTGGGGGTTTGCTTCCGAGGAGGCAGAGTAATCTCGGTGGGAAGGCAGAAAGGTGGATCAAAACTAGAGTGGAGATATCAAGCACTTCTAAGCCCAAAGTAAAAATGATCCAGTCTGTGATTTATTTGGCTTTTTAAAATGCTTACAAATTTAGTATACTGTAAAAAAAAACCAAAACCAAACCTGCTGGCCAGCTATGAAGCCAGATGCCGATGAAGAGAGGAGCAGTCCCTACAGCCTTGCACCTGCTGGGAGCCTCATGCAGCCTGAGGATGGGACGTGGGCACATTCCAGAAGCACCAACACGTGTCCAGGGCAGAGTAATTTTAAATACAGTCCTTACTAAGGAATTGCAGAATAGTCTCTTCTACATGCTAGAAACTTTCTCAGTCAGTTGAAAGAAGTGTCAAACAGACAGTTAATTCTTTGACTTTGTAAGAAATGTTTACATGATCATGAAATATATTGCTGATTATAAGCAATATGTGGATTACATTTTACAACAGATACTAGGTAACTGTTATTGATGGTACTATAAACTTATTTACCTAAACTTCAGAAATTGCATCCCACATTTCAGAACATTTTATCTTTTTCTTATTTCAAATGCATCTCTGTTTTTGAAAATTAACTGTACCTAAACTGTCAAGTCATGGCAATTTCTTTTTATATAAAATCTGCATATACATGTATAACCTTGAATATAAAAGGATGTGAGTAAGATTGTCAGATAGGAATAGTGAAAATAAATACAAATGATACAAGTATAATGGCTGCATATATAATAATCCACAGTGCATAATGCAAAGGCTGACAGCTCTGTAAGGTGCAGAGTGCTGGTGAAACAGCTCCCAGAGTAGTCTAACCTCTGTCAAGTACATTTCACACAAACCACTGGTGGGAAAGTCTTTTCCATCTCATATTTAAAGTAAACTAATTACAAAGTTATTTTTGTATTGGAAAATGCATTAATATCTTAAATTTTGTGCTGGATGTAATAAAATCCTCCTCCTCCCCACTGTCAGGTGCAGTTTAATGTCTCAGCCACACTGCGAGTTATATTTTCAATAGGAAACTCCGTACCAACTTCATGGAGACTGTGCTGCATCCGGAAACCTGGCATAGATCCTTCCCCCTCAAGTTCCCACTGAAAAAAAGCTGCCTCTGATTTATTTTCTCCTCATGCCTTCTGCCAAATACACCTCTAGTCCCCATCAGTAGAGGAACATGTTTTCACGACTAGTGTTTTCTAAGCTTCACAGATGTTAAAAACCCAACATAGGGCTTAACCTGCATCTTGCACGCTCACTGCATGACAGGAGTGGAGGGAGGGGTACAATCTCTCAGTTCTAAAAAAACAACTTTCCTTGTTTGAATCAGTTAATAAGTGATGTCTGCTGGCATCACAGATTTTCAGTAAGTCTAGTGAATATTTGACTATCCTCACTGAAGTGTCAGTTTAGAAGCCATAGATAGGTTTCAATTTTGTCACAAACTCCTTTGCTGCACATCATTTTGATTTAGCATACAGAGGACAGTGAGAAGAAAATGACAACTGTGCATTAGTAAAAAAAAAAAAGGAGAAAACTAGTAAGGGAAAATTAGTAAGAAAAAAAAATCTAGATTTCTTAGAAAAATACAGAATATTACATCAGGAGACTAAAAGTATGATAAATGTTGAGTCAGTGCATTAAATGTGAACATTCCCTGTATATGTTTTGTATAAACATAACAGAAATGCCTAATGCAAATTATAGAACACAAGATAAATTGTTGGATTTTATAGTTCTCAATAAATGAAACTTATACTACCTCTACAGCCATAGTGCCAATATCAGTTGTTGAGTAGTCATAGCATATATAAGCTAAGAAATACATATGGTTTGTGCAATGTACCTGCAATTTTTATAAGGGCATCATCTCTTTCTCCTTGCAGACCATTCTACTAGCCACAGAATTACCTGATGTGGGTTTTTTTTTAACAAAGTCCATGCTGTTTATCCCAGCACAGTGCCAGGGCGATCCAAAATCAAGCAGGAGGAGCGTGTAAATGAGTTACTAAACAAGATGTATGCCCTTTGGATTGAAATGAACAAGCAACCTGTACGTGACAGAGCACTGTCAGGAAAAAAACACAGACACCAAAAGTTATTGGAATAGCCCTTTGCCCAGCAACGGTTGCCAGCATTGTAATGATCTGCTTAACCGAACCCCCAAACCAGCATTCTTTCTGGAGTCAAACCCAAAATCAAACCAAACCCACCAGCTACAGCCCACTGAATCTGCATGTGCTGCAAAAAGAAAAGGGAGAGCAAGAGAAAAGGTAGAAAAGAAGACAACAAGAAAAGAGAGGAAAGAGAGAAAAAGTTACAAGAGAAATAGGAAAGATGAGAGATGGTCACCACCTTAGGGACTCTGCATGTAGCAACATGTGTTTCTTCTTTGTCCAGGGGGTCCAGAAGATGGTGGTGTCCACACACAACACACCAGACAACACACACAAGACAAGACCAGGTTGCAGGCTTTCAGGGGTTTTTAAGCTCCCTGTCCCCTCCCCTCAATTGATCAGGTGGGAGGGTACAGGTATCAGGTTCTCCAGTAGTCTGGGTCTTGCCACTGGGAGCTGAAGGCTATCACCTGCTTTGAGCCATTAACCTACACTGTGTTGGGTCCTTACAACTGTCAGCCAGCCAATGTGGATTCCCACCCATTCAAAATTTTCCATTGAAATAAAAGGTAATGTTGTCACTACTGCATTAGTTATTTATAATTATTTCCAATACTAAACCATCTTTAGCAATGTTCAGATTACGTTTGAATTTGTGAATCTGCTGCGTTTGTGAATGTCAAGGTAAGTCTTGTGGGACTCAGTTTTACAGGAGGCTAGGGAGTCACTATCAAGTCAATGAAAACCTTTTCTGGAAAAATAAGGCCATGTGCTGGTGTTTTCACTTTAGGTTTAGCAACCTGTTACAGTCCAAGCAGATGGGATCAAAGGTTACAGAAAACTGATGGTAGAATTATCAACAACAATAAGCTAATGAGAATATCTTCTGCAAATATGCAGTAGATCTTTTATCCTCATGCGTACCCAGATATAAATAAGAGGTAACTAACCCCTATATTAACAAACATTTGTTTAAAACACGTAGAAAAGCAAAGGGGAATGTTGTCCCCAGGAAAATATTTTATGAGAATAATGTACTATAATGCTGGCAACCTGATTGGGATTGCTTGGCTACTCTGCCCAGACCAAACAGGAAGGATTTTTTAAAGCTTTGATCTCATTGGAGTACTATTTTTTTCCTCCAGTATTATGAGGAAAACCCTCCTATGGCTGTACTGGCCATGAGGCTCAATTTAAAGTCTGGCATGAGTCTGAATTCACACAAAGGGAGCAGGATGAAGCTTTCAACTGTTATGGTCAGTGAGAAAGAATTAAATACCCTGGTCCTGCAGGAAAAGATAGCTGTTAGGTTGCAAGTTGAAGGCTACAGGTTGAAGGTTTTAAACTCTTGTTCTGACTAATGTGCTCCTGTCTTGCCAGAAAAGACATTGAATTTGTAGTCTGTGTATGCTGCAGGAATAAAAACCAAAAGTTTGTTTTAGACATACCAAATAGATTTCAGAAGACTGGGAAGGGAAAAAATGTTTCCTTTTTCATGCAAGCAAGACACGTTAAAATCTGTCATTTGAACATCAACCACTTGTACATTAACAAGCCTAAAATTCTGTACCCATATTAAATTCCTAGGCATGTGACTAGATTTTAAAGATATTTACCCATTTTATTCACATTTCTGGCTTTAAAGACTTGTGTAGATGTACCAGATGATGGTAGCTTGCACAGCAAGAGAAACAGATTTCACATTAAATAATGTATGCATGGTTTTCTGATTTTAAATTTTGTTTTATCCAATAATGCAACCCATCACTAAAACTTTACTGAATTGAATTCACAGTAGACTTCTTCAGACACTAAAAGACAGTACTGCATTGACTTGACATTTTTAAAAAGAGGATTATTGGGAAAAAAAGCAGATGTATGGAGTTCCCCCTTCCCAGTCCATTTTCCATCAGCTTGTATATGTTTTTGAGCAACAGTTTAGAAATACATATGTACACACAGGCTGGACCAAGAATCCAGGCAAGGCATATGAAAGATGAAGGATAGGTAGCCTTCTACAAAATATACCTTCCATCTAGCATTCCATACATAGTCAAGGGAAAGTCAAAAGAAGAAATCACTTGCACTTAAGATAGAATGCCTGTATTGTAAAAGGACTTATTTGATTTTCAGGAAATATTAGACACTTAAAATTTTTCCTCCTCTGTAACTCACAAATTCCAAAAAGCTCTCAGGAAAAATACAAGATCCTAGCAGCATACTGGCTTATTAGCTTTATCATGTTTTACTCTCTATCACATTTCCCTTTTCATGTGCATTATCAGTTCTGACTTTATGCTGGGCAGGAATCAGACACTCAGGGACAGTTGGCTTCTACATATTTAGGTGTATGTAATGAAACATTACTAACAGAGCATAAGCACAAAGACTGTTTCTTTGAATGAAGGTGCTCAAATACTAGAATCCTTCACCCAGCCTGGGTGTTCAGGCCCTGGCTTCCCATGATACATAGATTTTCATTGACAAATAACCTCACTTACCTATCTGATTATCACTTAATTTACGTCTTTAATATCTGTTCAATGAAACTGTGTTAACAGGTCTGAATTTATAGCCCAGCCTTCTACTAGCAAGCTGGTCTCTTCAGCTGCAACTAAAGCCACTTTCCTTTACCTAAGCTGCACATCTGGCCTGATTTTTAAACATTATTCATCCTACAACAGTCCAGCAGCACTGAGAAGTGACTTGGTTTGTCTGGAATTGAGACAGTTTCTGAAAAACTGTGTAATCTTGAGTGACATCCTGATCTCATGATCATGTCAGTGCTTTAACAGTCAACAGCATAAAAGCCATATGGAAAATGCTTTGGGCAACTGTCCTTCAATTTTCCCTCATCTCCACAAAAAATAGAAAAATTAACTTACAGTTCTTAAAGTAAGGTTCTTTGAAATCCTAGCAAATATTCAGGGTACCAAGATCACTTACTATAATACAAAATCTGAAGCATATGTATTTTTATACCACTTCTGACAAAAAGCATTTTAAGACGACAGTAACAGTATAGTGCATAAGTACAAGAAAGTGTGTGTGTGCAACAGAGACAACACAAAATGAAGAATAAAATGAACGTGAAAATTTCAAATTGATTAACTGATTGGAAACATCCGCCTCATTTCTGAGTGGAATTCCTCCTCACATCTCCTGCAATGTACCACCGCCTGGGCCCAGAGGTGCTTATTAAGAAGCAAACATTAGGACCTGAGAAACACTTGCAGGAACAAAAGGGCCATTTTACCTATCATTGTCACTCATCACACACTCACAAATTGTTTTGTCAGAAGTGGCTGGCCACCTGAGAAGAGCTCACTGGCTCCTTGAAAGATTGCAATGCAAGTGCTGAGCACCACAACTCAAATACAAGTCAATGAATGGGAGGTGTATTCGCTGCCTGTTGGGATGAGAAGGATGAAGTATGTCAGGTCACCTCTCTACCATCAGTAGCAACACCATGAGGAATTCATAGCTATTGGCCACCATTGTGGTCTAATGGACGCCAAGAAATAAAACAGAGAAAAAAAACCTTGAAACACTGGTATAGGCAAAATCATGTATCAGATCCTGTCATGTGACATGTCTTGTGTAACGGAGAAATGACAGTTTTGAGAAGTACATGTTTCAGTTTTGCACAGAAATGAGAAGCAAGTTCTTACGTAGAGTGCAGAGTAGACAGGGCAGATGGGGCAGTGACATATTTGGACACTCCGCCCTTCACACATCAGGTGTCTGAAACCATGCAGGATATGAAAGCAGCCTGCATCAAGAGTCCACTAATCAGTCCTGAAGATTAAGGTTATATGCGTTCTGAATGGCCTCCCAGACTGAGAAATCCCTTCTGGAAATATAGGTCTGTGTGCACATTTTGAGTCAGGTAGCATGTGTGCTGTTTATTGCTCCTAGCAAAATAATCTTATTCACCTTTAAAAGATACATGGTGCACCATTTATGATGCTGGCCTTCTTCCATTTAGAAAAGAAAGAGATCAGATTACAAATTAGTACCACTGCTAAATCTTTTTCCTCAATACCCTTCTCCTCAGATTCAGAGTCCATCAGCAATAATTATTAAGTATTCCTACTTTTTCTTCCTCTTCATCACACTAATAGATATCATCTCATCACCAGAAAGCATGAATTTAGAAATGTCTAAAGTAGTACTAAATTTGCAGCTCTAAAATGTATACAATGTTGATTCATATTAAGAGGTTTTCTGGCATACCAAAGAGCTACTTGTAGACTTTGGCCACTTCGAATCATAAATGAGCAGGAAAGATACACAAAGCCAGTTAATATTAGATTAAACAGCAGCAAAACTGAGAAATCTTCTCTGGAAAAGTCTTGAAACCTATTTTAATCAAAGTTATTACTTATCACAAAGAAAAGGCAGATTTGTGAAATTATGGTTCTTGCCAAAAAGGGCATAAAGGAAGTATCAAGTGATCATCCAGTTCAAAATCAGTCATTATGTACTTTCTGAATTTTAAAAAAAGGTAACACTTTCACAGAATGTTACACACCATGTAGATGAAGCTTCTGCAGTTTCTTTCAATTACATAGACATTTTCATATTTCTTATCATTATCATGTCAAAAGAAATATAAAGAAACTGAAGTTTCCAAAAGTGACTAAACAGGTAAACTCTTTATTTACAGGTTGTTATGAAGTAAGAAAGAGCAACTGAATTTAGGCTTTGAAAATTTTGAAAACAAGTAGTGCGAAGAAAAAAGAAAGTTCCACCTTAGCTTTTCCCTCTGAGAACTACAAAGAGCCTTGAAGGTGATCAGATATGGGAGATTAAATAAGCATCTCACCTGTAAAATAAGAATAACAAATCCAGGTTACCTTTGAGTTGTCAAGATTGATTAGTGAATGTTTGCGTTCTACATTGAAGATGTAAGACACTGTAGAAGCGCTAAGTATTGCTATGAAGAGGAACTTTCAAATGTTGGTGAGTTCAGTTTATATAGTTTAAATGACTTTATGTTTCTGCTATTTAATTCTCCAGTACTTTCACCAGTCTTTGCAACCATGTAACTGCAACAAATGAAGCCTTACCTCTCAAAAGTAAGAAGAGTTTTGCAAACTATCGATAATAAGGTAGTGTAAGGTAGCATAGCCCAAGAAAATATTAGTATTATTAATCAGGATGAAAGCCCCTAGTGGGTTACATTATCTTAAACATGATTTATGTTTGTTTAAGACATTTTAACCACGGGAAAAGGAAAACAGAAAGAGGGGAAAGGATTTAAGTTTACATTGATTTATATCTGTTTAAAATTAAACAAAGGAAGTACTGGAAAAATTTAAGCTTGACACATCCAGCCCTAACCCTATGTAAGACAGTAATATAACTACTGACAGGAGAGCAAGGGGATTTCATCCAGAGCATCAAATGCTTTTTTTAGCATAACTCTACTGAAGAAAAGTGAGTTATGGTAGATAACTCATAGGTAATTTGGAAGACAGTATGAACACTTAAATGACAAAGCTGATGATACTCATTTGCTCAAGGTAGAAAAAAAAAGTGTCTTTGTAAAGGTGTAGAAAGGCCTCTGGCACTGATTGGTGGATGAAAGGACTGGTGACATTTAATATAGATAGAGATATAGTAGTGCACATAAAGAAAAACAATTTTAACTCTAGATGCACAGAAATGAGTGCATATCTGTCAGTTAACAGTCTAGGAAAGTGATCTTGCTTTTAGATAGTTCTAGGAAATACTACTTTGGGGGGGGATAGGGGGAAGTTATGAACAGTTACAACAGGAAGAACCAGAGAACACTACATGCTGTGATATCAGCTCATAGCTCACATGACTCATTATTACTTTGTCACTCTTGTGGTCTACCCCTCTGCTAAAACACATAGAGGAAATAAACCAACACAAAGGAGCAATAAGGATGGTAGGAGACATGGATCACACAGAATCACAGATCATAACCTGAATTGGAGAGGGTTCACAAGGATCATCAAGTCCAACTCCTATCCCTGCATAGGACAACCCCAAAATTCACAACATCTGTCTGAGTGCACTCTGCAAATACTTGAATATTTTAAGGCTTGGCACCATGACTGCTTCCCTGGTGAGCTGTTGCAGTGGTCCACCGCCCTGTGGCTGAAGAATATTTTCCTAATATTCTACCTAAACCTCCCCTGTCACATCTTCCTGCCATTCACTCGGGTCCTATCATTGGCCACCAGAGAGAAGACAGCAGTGCCTGCTCCTCCTCCCTCTCTTCCTAGGAAGCAGTAAACTATGATGAGGTCTCCCCTTAGTCTCCTCTTCTCCAGCCAGAACAGACCATGTGACTTTAGCTGTTCCTCTTACGACTATCCCTCTAGACCCTTCATCAACTCTGTGGCCCTCCTCTGGACACTCTCTAGTAGCTTGATATCCTTTTTCTACTGTGGTGCCCAAAATTGCACACAATACTTGAGGTGGGGCTGTACCAGCGCAGGGTAAAGCAGGACAATCACCTCCCTTGGCATCTAGCAATGTGGTGCTTGATACACCCCAGGAGAGAGTTGGCCCTCTTGACTTCAATCTGTATAAGGAACTAAGAAAACACCTCCACCTGGAAAACTCCAAATTTGAAGATCATTATAAATGTGGAAAAAAAGTGCAGAAAATCATGAGGTATATACGCAGGGATCAAAGGTTCGTGAATAAATTTAGTATGTCAGCTGGTGACACCAAAATTACTTTAGGAGGTATACAGACAGTGGCAGAATTTGCTTTACACTGCAAAACAACCAGGCAGTAGCATGTATTTCTATATGGTGTCACAGGAACAATAACCAACGTACCCTCACTGGTTTAAAAAGTAACAACAACAACAACAACAACAACAACAAGAAAAAGAGTTAGTCATGGGATATTACAGAACTATACCAACTTTTTGCTCAGGGAATCCCCAAGTTACACATTTGCCTTTTCTTCTCCTCTCTGACCTATTGCTACCAACATGGCTCTTGCTGCTCAGCCTTTTTTCAGAGCTCCCAAGCTCAGCTGCTGCTCATGTGTCTTGCTGAGTTGCTTACATGTTTAACGGGGGGACAGAAGTTTGTGGTGCAGAACCATTCACATGCCCTGTTCTGCCCCAACACAGGCATCAGGTTCTGCCTGGGTAATTGGGCAGCATTGCCTTTCCCTGGAGAAATACCAGAGAGCTGCCTCTGAACAACCAGGATGGTCAAGGCAGTGGGGGAATTTAGAGGTACAGATCAGGGACATAAGGGGATCCTGTAGTGGGAGGACAAAGGGCCCAAAGAATCCACCATTGGATTACCTGTTTCTCTTCCTGTAACAGTGGTGACATCTGGCACAGTAGCAAGAGAGGGGCTAGTGGGAGGGCTTCTTGTCCAAGCATAGACATTCTTGGCATCAAGTCCTGGGGTAGGATATTCTAGAAGAAAGCTGAATAAACCCAAAGGAAAACAGATTCAGTGAGGCAAAGCAAACACCAGGTTTTTGGGCTGCCACAAGCAGAGCTGGTAGGGACAAGTTGCTAGAAAGGGAAGACTGGGGGTGCATCTGAGCCCTTCTCCCCATTGACCCACCTTAGGAGGGGTTGAGGGGCTGCAGCAAAGAGCATCAGGAGCATCCTGCTTTGCAGCTCCTGGACCAGCCTTACTCACTGACGCTCATCTCTCTTCATCCAAGCAGGTACCTCTTGTAAGCCCAAAGGCTATCTGCTGTGTGCTTCCTACACTTCCTAGCCCTGCTAAATAAACCATAGACAAAATCACTTTGATGTGGATGATTTCTAACAGTGGTAGGCACAGACAGTATATTTAGGCAAGTAGCAGAAATATGAAAAAATGCTCATGTTCAGACCCACAAGTCTATCAAAAGCGAATCATCTCAAGGCTTTTTCACAAGATAACATGTACAAATACAGGAGCACTTACTTATTGTGTTTTTTTTTTTTTTGTTTACTGAGCATCTAAGAAACTTCAGTGAAAAAATGAATGAAGATGTGCCTAAAACCACCAGACTTAAGGGCTTCTTCCTTGTTGTGAAGGAGGGAGGGAAAGGACTGTTTCTGAGAGATTCTTCTGTGGTACTAGAGGGCAGGGTCCTGAGACCTCGGATATTATGCCTAGATTTAATGTCCTCTAAAAAATACATCTTTAGTGTTTTTACTGTGAACATGCCAGCCACAGTACTTGCAAAACCCCCTTGATTTGGGAATGAACAGAGGTCTACATATCCACATGTATCCTGCTAGTTGACTTTTTGTTTGCTTTTTATCTGAACCAGTTATTTAAATCATTAATGAAAAATTGGTCTGGAAATATGCTGTACTGGAGTACTATGGCATTATTTTCAAACAGATCTTTTATTTGCTTTGTTTCTCATGCTGACAGGATGCCCCATTTTCAGGATGACAATATGCTTTTTGACTGCTGCCTTCCTTGGAGAGCGTACAGCAAAGTGGCTGGGAGGTAATGTTCTTGTGTGTATGCAACCGTCTGTGGGAATCACCAGTGTGTAGTGAAGCACAGAGTGGAGAGGGAGAATTGCAGGTGAATTTCTGGTTTATTTCTGCCTAATTGTGGTTTAATGATTTGACTACTAGTTACCTTGCCCATCAGCTGCCCTCTATAGCAAAACGGGCCCTGTGAATCAGGTGCATAATCTCAGCAGGACATGATTTTATAAAACCGAAATACATAATTTAATAATGATTCAGACCAGATCCTCAGCTGGTCTGAGAGCACACATAGTGTAACTGAAGTCACTCAATCCGTTCTGATTGGCTTTAGGTGAGGATCTGCCTATTTGCTTATAAACATCACAGGAAAGAGCCTTTGTTTATGTGCTATTGCAAGGGCAAGAAAACCCCACACTCCCACTGAGTTGTCTCTCTGCATGCCAGAGTTTCTTAGAGCTCTGAGCTAATTTGAGGAAACATGATTAGAGAGAGTGTCATAGCTGCAAAAGAATCTGTAATTCATCAACTGCCAAACAAGGCTAATCAACACTGAAAAATGCATAAGCTCTTCTGAGTTTTTTGAGCCACAGGAGCAGTGGATCACAGTGGTGTGTATCCCAGATTTCCTCCCTCCCAGGTTAGTAGCAGCAGGCTCTGAGTAGAGCTCTTTCTTTGTATAGATTTTGCATAGTACGTACAAGAGCATAGTTTTTTCAGCAGTCTTAGTAACACTAATACAGAGCATTTTAATGCCAAAATCTTGGAAGGAGACACCTGTGGATTCTTAAAATCCTCATGAAGGGGAAATACTGGACCCAGATTTTCATGTTCATGATTTGGCAATCTCTAGAACCAGTTTCACTTCAGAAACCTTTGAGGGCTACTAACAAAGCTAATCCAGCAGCTGCAGTTGGGCCTTACCTACTGGAACGAGCTCTACAGGGACAAAACCAACTTGTTCACATACACACACAGTGCTAGGAATCAGAGTCTGGTCAGGACTACTGAGACAATGCCAAGCAAAGCTAGGTACATGAGTAACAGTAAAGTGCAGAAGTGAGTCCCTCCTCAGACCCCCAAATGCTTCTGATACCAGCTGAGCAAAGAGATCTCAGGGTAGCAATTGAGACTTAGGTCTAAAAATACATTTTTTTTTTAGTTTTCTAAAAAAAGTTTTCACTTTTGACAATGGAAATTATTAGTAGTTTAGGCCTGAATTATTACATATATTTAGATCCCCATCTCTTGAAATATTTCTGACCCGAACCTTGATTTGACCCACATATTGTGTTGTGTTCCACAAAAGATTTCTAGGCATTTTTAACATGGTTATTATTGCTAAGATAATGGCATGGCAGAAAGCCTGCACTAAGAATGCTTTCTGAGCAGGTTCTTCAAAATGAGATAATGACACATCAGCTGTAATTGCTATAAGAAAGAAACCTTGGAGAGAAGTTATTAAATGAGAAGAACACCTGTGACATCAGGTTTTTGTGTGTGTCCTTTTTTAAAAAAAAGGATATCGTTCTTTCATTTTTGAAGAAAAATAAAAAGCTTATGCTGTCATCATTTCAGGTACCTATTCAAAGGTGAGATTACACTCTTAAGAACAAGAATGAGTGGAAATCAAAGAGAAAATGGGCTGTGGAAAAATTATTTGCTTTAATGCCATCTACTTGGACTTGTTGAAGTACAGCAGACTGTACCATCAATCAATGGAATCAATGTGACAGTATACCCTGGGGTGTGCCATGTCTGGCAGATGTGCTGAGGACAATCTCACTCTCTCACCATTATATACTGCTCAGCAGATCTGTTTGTGAAAGCTCAAAGCTCAATCTATTACATTATTAAACCCCAAAATATGTTCTTACATGTGACATGCACAGAAGGCACTGTGAGAGAAATTTTGAGGAAGAGTCAATTTGAAAAGAACTCAAGGCAAAACCCCCAAAAACTAAACAACTCTCTGTCTGCCCCACCCAACATCCCCCAAGTGCTGGCATCATAGAGACAAGAACTAGAAGGTAAAATAAGAAGGATGCATATTCATTGAATCACAGATTCACAGAATTGCTAGGTTGGAAAAGACCCACTGGATCATCGAGTCTAACCATCCCTATCAAATATTAAGCCATGCTCCTCAGCACCTCATCCACCCGTCTTTTAAATACCTCCAGAGATAGTGACTCAACCATCTTCCTGGGCAGCCTATTCCAGTGCCCAGTGGCCCTTTCGGTGAAAAATGTTTTCCTGATGTCAAGCCTGAACCTCCCTTGACAGAGCTTGAGGCCATTCCCTCTTGTCCTGTCCCCTGTCACTTCTGATGATCACAGAGGCAGAGGTCATAAAGTGGATATAGATGACAGATGATGTGGTGGAAAAACTCATCCTGTTTTAAGAAAGGTGGTTGGTATAACTTGTGAACATAGGATGGCAGTTGTAAGCACAAAGTTTGTTAGTGGATAAGGAATCTAATATTTTTTCTCATGGGGTAGGTTTTGGAGACTTTTTCAGAGAAAGCTCTCACTGGCACATTAATATTTTCATGATTACACTCAACTGATGCGACTCTAGGTAATGGCTGTGAGAATCAGAAGACACCCATCCTGGATCAGTGTAGTAGGAAAGTTGAACATGATGGCCAATGCAGATGGTTACATGAAAACGCATGCAGTCAGAAATATTGTTTATGCTTCTGATAGTACTTCTTTTGAGCTACAGCTCAGCTGATTTTTGAAGTAAAGCTAATGACACCTTTATGATATAAGGAAGTATCTGTATCAGTGCTGGTGTATCTATTTATGTCTAAATTAATAGTGAAACACAAGAGTTTCATGGCTTGGCGATATGATTTCTATTTAACAGAGATATTTCTCTTTGGTGTCAAGAAAGGTGTTAAAACAAACTTAAGTAGTCTCATTTTTAAAGTAGCTTTTTTTTTGTGGTGAACAGTCCCTTTAAATGAAAATCATAAATTGTACATATGTTCCTGCTGGCTATTAGCTTCTAGTTAGTAGAGTCTGAATTACCTTCCCAGAGTGAAATGCCTACGTGAGTCACTGTTCATAATATTGCTTATTCAGCTACAGCTCTGTAATTTGAACTAATTGAGTTAAGTAATAATGTCATAGGACCCTGGTGCAGACAGTTTCTGCTCCTTGTCATCAATTATCATCTCACATTAATCACTGTTACTGCCAAAACTGACATCAATGTATGGCAGTATTTATCTTACTCCTAGTTCTTATTTCAAAAGGCTCATTTACATATGGTATCTGTTTTCTGCATTTATACCTTATTCCCATTATTCAAAGTCATCTCACCTCCCCATTTTATCCTTTCCTCTTTCCTATATTACCTATAGTCCTCTTTTACTATTATTTTTAATTCAATTTAATCTATCAATCCCATTGTGTTCATCACTGAACCACAAGTGTGTATTACCCAGTTGTCTGTTTTCCTCTCCTCCTTCTAATCAGTCATTACCACAACAGACTTCTCCTCATTCAGTCTTTGGTTGCCTGCTCCGTACAGTTGTCTGCTGAAGGTGCTGGAGACACTAAAAGGCCTCTTAGCAGAGCAAGGGACTGTCATCATTGGAAATGACAGAAAGCAATGGCTGATTGTAGCTTTACCTTGCACTAAGCTGCTGAAGCTTTCAAATTTACATGTAATTGCTGCTGATAACATAGTATTGGAGAAGATTTTACAGCAGCAGTAATTGATGCTATAAATAAGATAAAACATTGTTCCTGTTAATGATAAGACTTAATAAAGAGAAAGGCATAAAATATCTTTCCCACCTCCACAGTGTTTCTGCGTTTTGTTTATTCTCTTACTTCCTTCAGCTCTCTTCAATATTTAATTTCTCTTATGAGTCTTTGCTATCACTTTGATACACCTAGATATCTAGTATTATTCTAGGCATTATTTTATATTAGACTTTTTTCTTCTTCCTATGTCATTGGTTAGTTTTTCTCATGCCATTCCTGTTCTTTTTTCATTCAACATCTCTGTTTTTCCACTTTTACCTTGCTGCATATCTTTTTAAAGCCATATGATGCTTGCCTTGATCTAGTGTCTTCTTTATCTGTTTTGTCTTCCTTTTTATTTCTATTTCCAGTCTATATTCTCCTCCTTGCTCACTTTGCCCCAGCTGACAATTAACTTTTACTAACTCATTGCCTATTCTAAACAGCAACAGTGGCAATTGCAACAACAATAATAATCATTATTGTTAGACCTTCCTATTAAGGAGAATAATTGATACTGACCTTTTAATAGAAAACAATTTGAGATCTAGGTGCAAAACCAAATACATTTTCTACAAGTTAACAGCTTATACTGCATTTGCCATTGCTGGAATTGCTTCATAGAATAGCCAGTACAAACATATGGTCTTGTTGTGTTGCTGAAGGCAAACTGAGATTTCACACTAAATATTTTTGCTTAAGGCCACACAAAGTGGTCTTATTTATGAAATTTTGTGGTGAACTTAGTTGTTTGACATTCCTGCCAAATGCCACCTCAGACATTATGTTGACAGCTACGATTATTTGGAAAATATTCAGTTATTTCAGAAAGGGTTTTGAGAGGAATATTCAGTAATGCTCAATTATTTCCTTAATGTAAAAGAGAGGAAGCAGCAACAGGTCTCAGAATTTTCACTTTAGCTTTAGAGGTAAAAATTCCTGCTCTGTCAAATACAAGGGGTCAACAACAAAAAGATAGCAAGTTATGTGAAAAATCTCCCTGAAAAAGAAAAGCAAACTTCTTATATTCTATCAGAGCTGATGGCTGACTCCATCCTTCCTATACAAAGCTTTCCTGAATTTCATTTAGGTTACTAAGTTTGAGAATACAGTCCCTAACTATATGTACAATAACCATAAGTTAAAACTCTCCCAGCATTAGGATTTAATACTGAGTGAGAACTTTTTTGGCTGAATCTAGAGAATACAGTCAATTGGCCCCATTATATAAAAATAGAATTTGATCTGAAAAATATCTGAAGCAAACTAAGAACGATGTAAAAATAAGTGTGGTCAGATACGTCACCTGCATTGCCATTCTTTTCCACTAGAAATGCAATGCACAGTATCACAGCTCTCGCTGAAGACACAGTCACTCTACATTACTTGAACATTTTGTTTTCATCTTGTTGGAGGCCATGCCCTAAAACACTACACTTTGTATTTTCAAATCTGGCTTGCAGCCAACACTCTGGTGCACCTCTGCAGAAGACAGTGCCTTTCACTCCCGTCTTCCCTGCGGGATTGGGAGACCTTCCTTCCTGCTCAACCATTTGCACAAGGAGGGAATGCTGCTGTTAAGATTTTACCAGTATGTGCAGAAATTTCAAGGCCCAGTCTTTACACTGGCACTTGACTGAACTCATCCCCTCTCAGACCCATTGCCTACAGGGCAGGGCAGCACCAGAGAGAATTTTTCTCCTCAATGCAGCAGCTGGAAAGCAAAAGAAGATGCTGGCTATGGCAGTCACAAAGTGCTGCAATCCTCCCTTCTGCCCAGGTTTTTCAGAAGCAGTGATAGCTGAGGTATACACAAAGAAAATGTATATCTATCATAGTGTGCTGTGAAGTTGGAAAAATAAGCCTGCAGTTAATCATGTCCTCCCTGTATGGAAAGCAACTGCCTAGGATTCTCACTGGCCTCCTGGCAGCATTCTTAATCTCCCTCCATACCTCAATAACTCGCCAGCACCCTCAAACACATGCTGTTTCCACAAGGAGCCCCCTTGCCCTTACACAGCTTCTACCAGACAGCTCAACAGTGTAACTCTGAGCTTTTCTCTACAACAGAAAAAATACTGTCAATACTAGCATAAATTATATCCTTTTCAAGCACTGTCTCAAATACCCAGCTATGTGGGTTCCTCCTCAGTGTTACTCCCTGCCCTCTCCTCAAAGGGAATTATTACTGATATCATTTTTCTAGTTTCTTACCTACTTTTTGTTCTTTGAATTTCTGTTGGAGTGCTTTTGCAGACAGTTGAATAAAGCAACTGCATTACACTTATTGATAATTATGACGCTTATATTTCCAGCATAGCTGAAGAAAAAGGAGAAAAAAATAACCTGCAGCATGGATTGAACAAATTCTCAGAGATTTAGTGCATATCTTCCAGTATCAAGTGTCCTACAGCAGCAAAACTGGTTTAAAATATTCTTGCTTTTATCACCTTTATGGCTTGGTCCTGCATCTATATTTCCTCTAGATTGTGACCCCGTCAGAGAGCTAATGCAACTCTTATGAGCATGGACTGAAATCATTCAGGTTACAAAAACCTTCCAGGAAGAGGAAAAAAGACATCAAGAAAACTGGTTCAATAATTTCATTTAGTAACTTCGTTCTCCTAGCTTCCCTCTTTTTTGGGGTGTTATAACATGTAATACTTCTGGAAAATGTTTTGTGATCTACTGATAACTATCAAGTAAGTATTTGATTAGTTACAAGTTATCCTTGAGACCTGCATCCTATGTAGAGGGGCTAATGTAAATGAGATATGCATGACTCGGGTAAAAATGTATTACTTTCCTCATCCATACAGCGGGAAAAAGAGAAAACTAGGCAAATTGTTAAAGGCCACAGTGAGAAGCAATGTCAGGTTCATGTTTGAACTCCAGAAGACTCTAAATAACCTATTTGTCTTCAGACCGCAAGCTTGCCTGTCAATTTATTTGTTAGTTCTGGAATTTCGATCAGTCACTTATCTCACTCCCCCATTCATCTTCACTTTAAACACCTTTAGTTTACATACTTTGTGTCTGCTTGCTTAATTTCCTTCCCTGTAATAAGGTGCAGAAACACTACTTAAACTCCAAGCTCCCTCTCAGAAGAAAAACATCTTGCAGAAGTTTGAAAATAATAAAATGTTTAGCAAGCCCCAAATCATTAGCTCTGCAACCACAGGTCTAAAGGGCAAGGTTATTATCTGTATATTGCAAAATATATTCATATATATTTAATAGATTTTGTCAATTTGACCAACTAAGTGTCAGATAATTAGGGCCAGTAGTACAAAAATATTGCTGATACGGTGAAATTTCTGTGTGGTTTTTTTTTAAGCAAGTTGAATGTTGAAGAAGATTAGGCAGTACAGACCACTTTTTTCCCCTATATTACTCTTTCCTTCACTACAACTTTACCACAACTTCATACAGCATGGAAGGATGTTTTATTATTTGATCTGTTTCCTGTCACACATTGAACCTTGGCTTACTTAAAATGCCTCCCTTCTGGAAGTGGGGAGAAGAAAAGGGCCTTCTGGAGGTTTTATCAAGATCTGGGCTGACAGGCTAGACACAGGAAAAATAGCACCTGACTGCTAAGATTTAAACTGCAGCAGTCAAGAGGGAGGCCATCTCGGGGAAAAAAGTGAGATGCAGTATAAACACGAAACCTGCATAGCACACTGAGTGACAGATGAGAGTGTCAGCCCTGTCCCACATCACAGGAACAAATGCCACCACGAGGACTTTCCATGGACTCATAGCAGCCACATTCGTGCTTACGTCTGATGGAAGAGAAGTTTTTTCTGGTCGAGGCTGCTATCCATTTTGTTTTTCCAGGATGACCTCTGCAGCAAGCCTGAGCTTGAAACACCGGTTTTGATACAAAGACCTGTGTAGTTAAATGACATACTATAAAAGAAGGTAATTTATAAGTGTATAATACAAGAGAGGATTATGGATCACTATACTTCAACAGGAAATTCATGGATGTACTTCCCTGACATATCAATTTGGACCCCGTGCCTCCAGATTACTTTTCCCCTCCCTGGTTTTTCTCCAAGCCTAGCTGTTCTTTAAAGGAAGCCATAATAAAACTAATTTCTGTCATCACCAAGGGCACTGCAGATGAAAAATGAGAATACAAGTTGAAATGAACATAAATATTAGATGCTAAAATATATCACTGTTCAGAATGCAGTAGGGACTGAGCATTGTGCAGTCCTGCATATATTCTGCAGCTTGTGACAAAGTAATTTCTGTTTTTTTCAGAAAGATAAATAGGTTGTAGGGTTCAACTATATACTGCATTAACATGTGTAGGTACAAATCTCAATGAGAAAGTAGCATATTCTCTTGCTATATCAATCTTAATGGAAACAAATAATCCATAAGATCTTCTAAACTATGAAATGCAAAAAGAGCTGCATCCACCCTCAGAATTAGTATTTAGAAACAAAATCCACAAAACCTTTTTACCATAAAAAGGAAAGAAAATGAAAGAAGAAAGTCAGAAGCTTGATGATTTTCACACTGATTCAGTGGAACCGTATCAAGTTGCTATTTAATAACTCTGAGAACGGAGAGTCTTACAATTGCACTGAATGTGAAATGATGAAACTGAGGATTTTGTTGCTTTGGATCTAAAAATAAGGCCTTCTCTTCACACTAATTTCTGTTAACATTTAAGCCTGACTATGGCACTGTGTATGGGACTGAGTTAAAAAAAATAAATAAAAGAGCTGTAGTGTACATGTTTTGCTAAGGAAGATGGATGTAAGTTATCTAAGAGAAAAAGCTGCTTGTAGTGTACTTAATTCTACCCTCTGCTACAAGTATTTTTCTATGTAAACCTGTTTAAATATGATTTGGATAGACCACTGCAAAACTTCAAATACATGTTTGAAAAGACTATTTGAATCACAAGCAGACCATTTTAGTTTTGTATGATCTAAATTTACTTAAATGTTTTCTGTGGTATAGCCATATAAACAAACAGAAAGTTTGGAATGAGAATACAAAGATTTCCAAACTCACTGTAGTGTGAAGAATATTTACACGCTTTTGTTTTAATTTGTTTAAGTGTAGTTACTCTGGAAGCCTCTAGCATATAGGAGAAAATACAATGATAAATATGTTTATGAAGACGAAGAGAGAATTTGCAGAATCATTTTTCTTGTGTCTTATTTCACTGATTTCACTATCAATGGAAAGTTTTAGAAAAGGAAGAGGAGATGAATATCTGTACCAACATGCTCAGATTACCCTTAGAAAAAAAATGTGTGTGTGGTAACACACTTAAATGAGTGGTCATAAAGTTCAGCATGACTACGGATGGGTTTAGGGAGGGTATTAGTGCATTTCTTAGGATATATCTGGACTCAAATATAGTGAGTGCCTAGGTGCCTAGATCTCAGTGGTTTCTGTCTGAGTCACTTGACACATAAGTGTTGTCTAAGAAATCTGGTCTTTTGCATGAGGCAATTAAGTTCTGCCACAGTTTCCCATGCTGGGTAGCTCTTCATATATTTTTGGGAGTAGAAAACATTTACAGAGTAAAGAGAATAACTTAGAAAGAACAGTCATAGTAATGAAAGAAAAGGTACAGATTCTGGCCCATATTTATAGCTTTTAATGGGACTGCATAACACATTTAGATGAAATAGCAGCTGACAAACCTTCACCCAAAATTTACTCTACTGCCAATTACAGCCTTGCTTTGTGGATGATGACTGGATCCTCAGACCCTATTGGTGTAGTGCATTCTGCCAGCTCCAAAACTATTCAAAAATTAGAAGCCTGCCTCTCTAGTCTGTTAAAGATTTTCTGAATCAAATCATCTAATCCTACTCTTCATTGATAAGGGTCTGGATGAGAGTTTTTGTACAAAGTAACACACAGTGTTAAAAGTAAGAATAGTAAACTAAGCTAAAAGCAGAATGAAGTGATGGAGAAATATAAATTATGGGACAAAATATGACTCTTGACACCTAGCTCAAAAATTCATTGAAGTAACTCATGGATATTATATAAACATGATTATTTAGTTTTAAAACATATTCCTTGCTGTAACAAGAATGAATGAGCTTTTTTTGTACATTATTACATTACAAGAGTTAAATGGAAAAAAATACTCATAAACTGAGTAGCTAGTAAAGGAATTTAAATGGTACAGAAAGGAAATTGTATACTGGTGTTTGACTTTTTATAAGAAGAATACAATGAAATTTAAAAAATACCCTCAAATCACATTTGGATGGAGGAAATGTATTTTGCCATAACAAGCTGTATTCACAACATGTATAGCAAGAAGTTGTTTGAAACATATGCCTCAGCAATGATGTCAAAACCCCTTCATTATTGACCTTCATCTATAAACAAAAATCAGCCAACTTCCTTGAAAGAGTGTATTTAGTAATCATCATTTATCACTAACTTTTATCAACCAGGTGAATGCTAAGTGAGGTTATCTCTATGTCCAAGGTATAACTACTTGTAAGGTCGTGAGCTGTGATAATGTCTTGCTCTTCAAATAATCTAATAAAATAGCAATTTAAATGGGCCTTGAGTGTTGAAAGAGCTCCAGGGGCACAGCAATGGTGACCCCTTTGTGGGCAAAAGTAGGGAACAAATGGATGCACTCATAATTCATAACACAACCTCTCAGCAGTCTCGAGTATCAGTCGGATGGATTTGCAGGATTATGTAGGAAAACTTTTGAGGAACTCATTTGTGGAAGTTTTTTAGCTTACTTTGCCAAAGCAGAGACTCAATAGTAAGGAAGGCTGTTTGCCCAGACAATATGTTTTAAAACATAGATCAAGCTTTCCTGCAGCTTTTATATAGATGTTGCAGGTCATTCTCAATCAATGCCTGTCAGAGGTCTGGAGATGTGATTAAGATGGTAAAGGCAATGCAGTAGGAAGATCGCTAGCTACTGCTATATCTCCCTAAAAAAAAAAACCAAACCAAAAACCTTAAGAGACCAAACCTGATGTGTGTGAGTGTAGAGATTGTCAGTATTGTAACTGAATTGTAGTTGTGGTTAAGAGAATGGACGGAGATCCTCAGGGCAGAGGTAGCTTGCATTCACCATGAATACTGAAAATTTTCCTGTTACTGTTACTCACATATTGTCCACATTGTTTTCTCTCCAAGCATCTGAACCTTATCAAGTTAAAATTTATCAGTATTTTCTGATAAGTGTATGGCAGAACCTGCCATACAAAGGTACCTCTCTGCAATCCCGGGTGAAGTTCCAGACTGACAGAAGGAGCAGTTACACACCACTGAAGTATTTTTTTCCTCATCTCTTCCCTCGCAGCTCTCCCAGTTCAGCTGGTTTGCATCCAACTTTGACTTGCCCCACTCCTCCTGTACTTCCTTTTGGGCCACTCTTTTGGTGGCCAGGACCTGAAAATTTAAATGTGAAGATTTGACAGTCAATTCAGAAATTTTTTAAGCCTTAAAACAAATTTCCATTTTTCAAGGTTTTTCTGTTCACCTCCCTTCAGCTTCATGTGCCATTCTAAAAATATAGAAGGACAAAGATGGAATTCATTCTTAATTTAATTAAGGTAATAAATCATTCTAGCATAGTTAAACAGTGAGAGTATGCAGGGGGAGAAAGGCAGCTCAGTGCTCTTTTAAAAAAACAGTAGCTTGCTTCCTAGGCTCAGAAACAAGGTGCACATCAGATAATTGTTCCCAGCTCTTCTGTGTTACTGCTAGTCTTGTATTTCAGGGCTTGTGCATGGTTACAGAAATAATTTGCCTTTGCAGCATCTGCTCTGAACATGGCAGTCACAGAAGGTGAGAGTGTCTTCAACAGGAGGGAAGACACACGTGGACAAGAACCAAACTGAAGCTGAAAAGCAAACTCATGCCCTTGGCAGTGCATGGAGTGATGTCCCAGAGGACAGGTACTGCTATATGATAAAAACAACAGTTTAAAGAAGGATATTTTAACTCAGACAAAAGATTTTCAGCGAGATATTAAAAAAAAAAAAAATAGAGGTACAGGGGTTGTGCAGAACTTTCCTGGGTAGAAAACAGGATTGAAATTATATCTGTGGTAGGAGACTAATTTTGAATTCAGCATGTGACAGCAAATGGTTCTTTGCTTCCTGGCCTCTTTTGAGGCGGATACAGCACAATTTTACCTGCTGCTCTAAGCTTGCTCTGAGGACATCTACCCACTTACAGGAATCACATGGCTCTGCTTGTCCTTCAGGCATAAAATGCTATGCATGCTATTCAGAGATCAGACACTGTCAAAATCTGAGGAATTAATAGTTTAATTCTACTGAACTACCTCTGAAGAGACTTTCATTTCATGGAGGAATTTAAAAGGGGTTTGCTGCTTTTGAAATATTTTGTTTGGTTAAGAAAAAAGCACTTGCTTTTAAACATCTTTTGCTGCACCAGTACACTTAGCAGCTTCTCCAGTAACTCCTTACCCTCTGCTCAGAAATCATGTGGCTATCAAACTTCAATGCTTTTTTTTTGTTTGTACTTTTTTTTGGCTTTCTTTGAGCCCTGCTTTTTGGTGAAACAGCAGTGATTTTGAAATAAGTATTGCAGTTCATTAAGGATATGCACATGGCATTCTTCTCTGTTTTCCTTAAATCAAATTAAAATATTTAAAATAAATTTAAATCTAAATATATATTTGTTTTTCACTTTTCAAAGAAAACACCCACTAAGATAGCTTTCCATTTAAAATAAATTTATTTGGGTTTGGACACAACGTGTGTCTGAACCATGGTTGATTTTCCATGCAAAAGTGACTCATTAAATTGCCTAGACAGATTTTAATTTAAAATACTACACAGAGCTTCTTAAAAAGTACCTGATTTATATCATTGCTCTTATACTTTGCAGAGAAGTAGATGAAAATTTAAAGAGAGAATGTGTTAAAAAAAAGGAAAACATGAATTTCTAGAGCACAGACTTCTAGAATAGAGGCAACAGTCTTGCCGTCTTTAAAGCCATATATGCAGCCTACAAAATTACTTGTCAGAGATTTTTGGGCTTCTGGATGTCACTATTGCAATAGGTATAAAACACAGATCAGTGTCCACCCTAAAAGCAGCTCTTCCTCAACAAACTTTGAAAACAGCAGTTGAGGAGGAACAAAGAGCTGTTTTTAAAAATCAATTTACTTATTATGATGTTCAGTGAGCCATGGCGAGAGAGTTCATAGAATTGTAGAATCATAGAATAGTTAGGGTTGGAAGGGACCTTAAAGATCATCTATTTCCAACCCCCTTGCCACGGGCAGGGACATCCCACTAGATCAGGTTACCCAAGACACCATCTAACCTGGCCTTGAACACCTCCAGGGATGGGGCAGCCACAGCTTTCCTGGGCAACCTGTGCCAGTGCCTCACCACTTTCCAGTGAAGAAATTCTTCCTAATGTCTAGTCTAAATCTGCCCCTCTCCAATTTATACTCATTCCCCCTTATCCCATCACCACAAGCCTTTATGAACAGCCCCTCACCAGAGTTCTTGTAGCCCCTTTCAGGTACTCAAAGGTTGCTGTAAGATCTCGGACCCTTCTCTTCTCTAGACCGAACAATCCCAACTCTCTCAGCCTGTCCTCATATGGAGAATGCTCCTACCCTCTGATCATCTTTGTAGCCCTCCTCTGGACCTGTTCCAACAGCATAGAATCACAGAATAATGAGTTAGAGGAGAACTGCCAGGTCAAAGCACCAATTAAATTCCGAGCAAAAGAATTTTGCCTGATTGACTTACCAGATATGTGAGGCATAAAACAGTGATCTAGAAAGTATGGGACATTTATGCATATATGTGTTGCAATCTTACTTCTCACCTGTCAAGATTAATTCAAACTAAACAAGTCTTAACAAATTCAGGCACGTGGCAGTGATAGCTCATAATAGTATATCAGAATGGAAAGTGTGAGCTTGATTTTCCTAGTTTTTGGACAGTTATTAATGCCCTTTTATATTTAAATAGTATTTAATATGAGTCCACCATGATCCTAGAGTCAAACATGATTGATCGTTATGAATTATGTATTAATAATGATTAATTGCAATGATTAACTGCTGCTCCACAAGTCAATGACAACTATAGTTGTCATTGTTAATTTGCAACACTGTAAAATGATGATGAACTAAATTGACTTCATTTACTTTAACATAACCTATACTCTGTTTTAATTATTTTAAAGCCTGTTCAAACAGTTTTATAAATACCTTGCTGGAAATCCTGTCAACCCCCATTCTCCCTGCTACTACATTATTAGCAGAGCTTGTTTAAATCAAGGTCAAAACTTGTCTTTCTAAGATAATTTATACATAACAATATGTTACCCTATTTTTCTACTATTTAGGAGTTGAAAAGAGAACACAGCTCAATCCAAAATCTCTGTATTGACCCAGAGCCAGAAATTACTTACATTAGCAGCCTGGATGAGAATTATCCATGCATTCAACCCAGAGAGTATATAAAGACTCCTTCAAAAATCAGATGCAACAAGAAACAAGTTGGTTACCAAAAAAATTGACATTGTCTCTGTGGCAGAAGGTAACTATTTGGACAAACAAAAATTGTGCATCTGCCCTGTATCTGCTGAAGGTTTCAGAAGGCTGTGGTGCATTAAGGAAAAGAGATATGCACATAGAAGCAGAAAGTTCATGGACAAGGACTAGTGGCAGGAGGCTAAAATCTGATGATCATCAGCAACGCCACCAAACACAGGACAAATGACACAGAATGATGACTTTGAGGATCAGACCACTGTTGCCAGTGTAAAGCAGTTCGTGCAACATAGAGTGAATCAGTAAGCCTGAGTAGCGGATATCACTTCGAGCATTGGAGGTCTTCTGTGAGGCTAAACAGCTGTGCTGAAGCTACTTTGACATGCAATGTGCTATTGCAGTGACAAGGATAACAGGACGAAGAAGATGAGATCCTCAAGTGAAGAGCTTATCAGGACTGATGTGAACAACAAAATCATTGAATTTTGCTGCTACACTTTGCATAAGTGACTTATTCATGTGAACAAGGACTTGTACAGCTTGTACAGCACAGAATAAACCAGGGATATTTGAAACAGCCAAAAGATGTACAGTGTTCAGCCTGCAGCAGCACTCTTGTGTGTTGGCTTTCTGCCAGATTCTGTAATACCTTCCTCCCTTTCTTGCTGCTTTTCCTTGGGAGAATGCTGACAATGAATGAAAGGGAACAAAAAAACAAGCTACTCTTCCCTATTGTCTTTCCCAATCTATTTTTCTACAGAATCTGTAAGAATAGCACAAATAACAAACTAGAAAGGCTAGGAACATCCCAAAAGTAGGGGAAAACTGTCAGGGGAAGTCCAACAAGTGGCCAAAGTATGAGCAAACCTGCTATAATGAAAAGAAATTAGCTGCAAAACCACCTGGGTTCCACCTGGGTGTGTACTCTAGAAACATGCAGATAGGAAAAAAAAAAAAGTATTAGGGTATGCAAACAGATGTCTATTTTAGTCTCTGAACGGCAGTTTTTTGCTAGAGGCGTACTCAGATTGCTGGTCACAATGGATGCTTTGTCTCCTTGAGAGGATGCAGCCTTTGTAAAGCACAAGTGGAATGCATGGTCCTTAAGATCCCATCTGCATTAAATGAACTGGAAAAGTGAAGTTCTTCCAAGTACAGTGTTGCAAGTAGAGAAGGTATATGGTTCAGTGGCCCAGATAGCAGCCTTAAACAAGTGTCACCTTATGATTTCGTGAGCCTTTAACTGCAGCATGGGCAAGATACTTACTCTACCTGCTGGGAGGACATTTCCTGGGAGCAGGAGGAGAGGAACACTGATAATGGCATCATCCCTGCTCTTCTCTAAATCATCTGCCTCTTGTGGTCCCACACCTTATTCCCCAGTCACAGAGGAGGCACTAGGAATGCCCCTGGCTGCAGCAATATGTTGCATCTTTCTCCTAGCACCTACCAAGTCAACAAGCCACTGCAGAGCAGGACCACTAGTAGGCAGACACTCCATCTCGCACTCTCACTGCAGCTGTAGGAGATGGCCAGCATCATACCACCAGAAAAGGGACTGCTCCCACTGTGTGACCCAGGATGAATGCTCAACTTGGAACAGAGCCTCACCCTGCTCCTTTCCTGTCCTCGGTTCATAACTATATAAAACGAGATGGACCTGTTTCTCTGCCTTGCAGGATAACAAAGGGAAACACTGTTCAGACACTGAGCAGCTGTTCAGAAGTGTTGTGTGAGTGCTCAGGACCTGCTTCTGATAGCTGCACACTTCTGGTCAGCCTTTTCTATGAGCTATTTCACATTATTTCTCCCTCTAAATCATGTCAATTGCTCTGGTGGAAATGAGAGCTGAGGTCTTCAAAAACCCAGCACAGAGCACAGAGCACAGCAGTGACATTTAGGAGACACAGAACATAATTAAAATATCTGCTCACTAGCTAGAAAATTTGTAATTTTTTTCTAAAGAACATTCAGCAAAAAAACCCAAGAATGGGTATTTCTTTCATAGAATCACCAGGTTGGAAAAGACCCGCAGGATCATCGAGTCCAACCATTCTTTTAGCTTTTGACTGTTATGAAACTGGAGTTTGGACTGCAGTAATGTACTTCATTAGCTGAATTCAAAATAATATGTGAATAAGTACTATCTGAAGATTCAGTTCCCAATATCTACAAATTGAAAAATAAAATATAATTACAGATCTATAAAACTAAAAATAAAGGCCTATTAACCGCATGTTTCAAAAATATTAAGTGTCTTCCCTTCTTATTTGTACTTACAAGAGAGATCTATGTTCTGGTTTACATGTCCGTAGCTATACTGACTGCAGAATATCAGCTTTAATATTCCATGTACAGCTAATCAGAGGCAAAATAAAAAAAAAAAATATTAAGCTAATCATATGCCTTGAAATCATAAGCACCATTCAACATTTGGCTGGTTGAAAAATGTTACCTCTGTGGATTTCACACTATTCGCAAATTACTATCAGTTCAGTGAAGGTCACTAGGAAAAGTTGAAATTATTGTAATTCCAGTTTCCAAAGACATTTTTAAAATTTTGATTGCATATGTGACAAACATTAATTAATAAATTTCAGTGGTGGCTTTGTTACATACATGTAAGCCTGATTATTAGGCTTTAGCAGTAATGGTAATTCATGGCCTTTTCTATATCAAGGAAGGTTACGTGTGGCCATGTGAAAAATAGTTAGCCGCTTTGTGTAGCCAGGGCTATTAGGCCACACAGTGAGCCTTTCAAAATTGGTTTATAGGAAATGCAGAAACTTCTGTTTGCTCAGGAGCAGCTCAAAGCAATGAGGTCAGGTGTTTGGCCTGGTGTCAAGCATACAGTTTACTTCTCGTGTTTCTTGATGCCTAAAATTTGAATCTTCTTTTGTAAAGGAATAAATTCTTTCCTATTATATGTTCAGGAAGAAATTACAGAGTTCTTAGCTGTAATATCTAGCACTTTTGTTTCCTTTCACCTCCCGCTTTTACAGTATCATTTTTCTTTTTTACAGTTTGATTTTTTCTATTTTTTTTCTTTTTCTGATAGTGTTATTTTTATACAATTATCTTAACCAAGAGGTCTTAGCTCTACAGATGATTAATGTTCAGCATCTCTTCTAAGGTGCATGCTGCAGGACTGACTACACACACAGAGACACATGCATGTACACAGAAATTCAATTTAAAATCATTGCAGAGTCTAGGACTCTTATTTACAAAGGACTTTCATGTACTCTCATTTTCTGTACTTATAACTTTTCCTCTCAGCCCTCATTAATCAACAGTCCCATGAGGATCAAGTATCAAAGCCTGACTGCCTTGTCTAAGGCAAAGTATCATGTAAATCAGTGGTGTTTGAAGAATAAAACAGGAGAGGTTTAAGTCAGTCAGTTGCCTCAAGATTAGGCTTACTGAATTCAGCAGCACAGAGGGACAAAGGTCAACAATGGATTTTACATCTCCCTAAGTTTTACAAAACTGACATGTTTTATTGTGTTTCAAATACAATGTATGTTTAGTACTGTGGTTTCCAAAACCAGCAAGCATCAGTATTTTTGAGAGATGATTTTTTTTTTTCTTACTTCTGTCATAATAACTTCTGAGAGCTCACATCCTGAACCATGACTGTGCTGCACTAGGATCTGTTCAAACATAAGAAAAAAAAAAGCTTCCTGGACACAAGAAAGTACAGCAGTTAACAAATCATATGCTTTTCTGATTTGCCACAGTTAGGAAAAAAATATAGATAAGATGATTACTGTTTTCTGGAGACCTTGTAACATGTAGCTTTTCTTTCCAGTCAACACTGACTGTTGACAACAACAGTTTCCTTAAGCTAATAGTGCCTTTGTGCTACTTTGGAATGTGACACTATAAACAAACAGGGCACCACAGGACATAAGGCGGCTCTGGTATGAAGATGGAACACGGCTGCTGTTGCTGTTTTGCTAACCTAATGCAAGAAATAAACCTGGCTAGCATTGCTAGCACCTGCAGCTATCAAACCTCCTCCCGTGTTGTGTGAAATAGTGGGCATACTCAGGCTATAAGACTGTGACTTCAGCTCATCCCCATCTACAACCACTGGGGCTGGTGTGCTGTGAAGCAGGCAGTGCTAAGTGCCTGGGTAAGGCTCATCATGACTGTGACACTTGCCCTGAACTCCATCCCTTGGTGCTTGCACTGGCATGTCCAGTTTGCTGCTCCTAGTGTGGTGCCCAGTTTTCACAGGGACTTATTGAAGAAGCCAGGTTCCAAACTGCTCCTTCAGCTACATAGAGAATTCATCCTGACGTGGGTTTAAACAAAGGACACCACGAAGGATCCTGAGGATATAAAATATCATTAGCATTGCCTTGTTTCTAAAATGCAGCCCTCAGGAAGCATTCCTAACAGTTAGATTATTGGCAGCTAAAGAATGTTATTGTTTTGCCACTCTGGTATTCTTGCCCTCTTAATGATCCTGCTCTTCTAAGAGTTCCTTGAATTTATATTTTCAGAATAGAAGATAACTGAGAAGTAATAAAATAGATGGTCCAGGGCATTTCTAATGACCAGAGACCCTATTCTCCTAATTTCTTACAGAATGTTCAGATGTATGTAATAAATTGTACTGAATTACATATATTAGAAAAATCATTAACGAGCATTAGAGAGTCAAAATATTTCAGAAAGTAGAAGCTTTATCCAGTACGCTTGTTAATACTTGCAGTAGGTTGAAATGAATAACAAACTGCCCGACGTCTCCTGTGAGCTCTAAAACACAGTACTTAAAAGTAATCCGTTTCCTTGGCAGTTATTTAAAATAACATGACTTTTCAGCATCTAGTGTGCAAAACTTCATTAGAACACTTTTTAGATGATAGAAAATGAAAGGAAAGCAACTAACATTTTTGTAGTTCTTTGCATTGTTGAACAGTCATCTGTTCCTTGTCTTTAGACTGTGACTGAAGGAAAACAGATTTTCCTATGTGTTTATATATGTACTTAAGAAAGTGCTACACAGGTAACCTTCCTTCTGTTGTGTAACATAAATCACATTTGTCCCTGAATTTCAAGCAGATTTATTTACTTGAGTTAGACTGGAAGAAACAAAACTTTAAAAAAAATCAATTATTTCAGAATCATTTGAGCTATAATTCCCAATGGCCAAACTCCATTCAGACTGTATTTTAGCAGAATGGAAACTAGGAGAGGCTTTGCACTTTCTTCATTTACCCTAGTCACAATCAGGTTTTGCTTCCAGACACAAAAGACGACACTTTCACAGAAGCCTGAGCACTATGCAATGCACAACCACAGCCTCCCATGGGAGGAGACCTCTCTTTGGACACCATGTGTAGATGGAGAATGTGTCTTCTGAGAGGATTACACCTTTTATGCCTCCTCTTTTCCATCACCAACCAAATGTCACTTTGTTGATCAGAGCAGAGATGTTGCAAGAACATAGTGATTTTGGAATAGATCACTTTCTTGAAGGAATGAAGAACAAATCCTCACCATACAGGAAAGTATTTGGCTTGCTTTAGTATTCCACTATGAAAAGCCAGTGCAGCTTAGAAAAATGTATAATGAACAATTTCTGGTTTCACTCACTTGAAAACCAGAGCACCTTCTTCTTCAGATAAGTTTTCTTAGCCTCTGTGGTCCCTTTCTTGCTTCCTTGAAGGGAGATGTCAACATTACTTATGAAATGCATTACAATTAACTCCTGATATAGAAATCGAAAAAAATGAACCAATGCTGTTCAGTAATTGAATTATTTTAGTGGCAGTTAGTCACTTATTTTTTCCCATACTAACTTTTAAGCATAAGTAAATTAATCTTTCAATCAAAGGTATGTACCGTAAGAGAAGACCAAGATAAAGGATTATCAAATCTAAAAGGAAATCAGAGCATACTCAATGTCATAAGCCCACTTTTAAAAAATTTTGGGATATTCTCTATTTTAGCATATCTGTATTAAGTTTCACTTATACATCATTACTGGTTTTCAGAATTTCACAGTAAAGGACTGTGAGTTTCCAGTGAGGTGTAAAGGATGTCATTATTACCCTCACTGAGATGATAGTAGTCAGCCATAATGGAATAGCACATCTGTTTAAGTTGCTGCATTTCTGAGGGGGCATCAATCTTCCCTCAGTTTCTATGCTCTTCACCTCAACATCAGGGACTGGTACTGCAGATTTGCAGTGCTCAGAAAGCCAGCAGTTAGGTATTACACATCCCCAGCCTGTGCTAATATTTCATTAACTTCTAAACCACAGCACTTTAATGCAAGGGAAAAAATGTAAAGAAAACTACCTGATTTATGCTCACTTTGGCAAATTCAAATGCAAAGAAACTTCCCACATTAAAAACATATATGGGAAGAATAGCTGCTTAGTATTAAGCCTAATAACCTGGCTTGATGATCGGTAAGGAATATTGTCTGTTTTTATTTGTTTACTTCCAGGCTAAGCAGAAGCACATCTCAGTGATGCAGCCATTGATACTCAGTTCTAACACCTGAGGACAGCAGGACCAATTGAATCAATGGTAACGATTACCTCTGTAAATCATTGTATTTCCAGTGTAACTGATGGGAAAAGAAATCATTGGCTTTCAATGCAGAGATACATTCAATTTCTCTTTATTACACTTCATTACCAAAGAACAGTCCTTGTGAGTGATACAGAGCAAAACAGTATGCAATCAGTTTAATGTTTCATAAGCAAAAAAATCACTGTGGGATATGACATATGCTAAGAGAACATAGCCTTACTGTTATCTTCTCATTTATATTTAATAACTACTAGCCCTTTAAATGCTGGGGTTTCTTTTCATCTGTGAATGGATGTCCTTTGATAAGGGGTTACTTAATTAGTGATCAGCAACAGAAAGCTTTTTTAGCAATTTTGATCATGCAATCTTAATACCAATTCCTCATAGCTAAAGACGAAAGGTGTACTTGGAGGGCTGATATTTTTTTCCTTATTAGCCAAAACAAAAAAACAGTACAAAGGAAATCTTGAGCTGAAGAAAAATACTATACAGAGATGAAAGAAAAAAAATGTTAAGGATTTATTTTCTAGTGAGCATATTTCAGTTAACTAACAATGAAGTAATTTTTGATGATTGCTAACTGTACAAAATAAGTTGATGAATATGTAGCAAAACAATTTTGAAAATGAAAGCAAAAAAATGCTTGGGTTTGGGTTTTTTTTTAATTTTCCATGCTTTTGTTGTTTTTATCCATTTTTACCTGATAAAACTATAGAAATTAAACAAAGTTTTCATGAATCCTTATGGTTGACTCTGTGACATTTTTGGTAAACTGAGTCTCAAAAGAAAAAATTCTTTCGATGGTAGGACAAATAGTGGGAATTTTGCCATCAGATTAATGAGAGGCTGAGCCCTGCTCTGTACCCACTTTTTGGGAAAAAAGTCAGAGTTGGTCATTGGGTATTTTATTCATTTTTTTACAATAAGACCTTTCATTATTATATGAGAAGAGCAACAAAACCTGGGAGGAAATAAGCATGTAAACTTCAAGCAAAGACCTCTTTCTATCTGCCAGAAGGCCAAGAAGAAAAAATTACTATGTGGTTACACTGTTCTAGTACATGATTTTCCATAATGTCTTGTCATGTATATTCTATTTTTAGTCTGAATGGGTCTGATGTGATTTGACACCTCTGATGTTATTACACCCCCTAAATGCTTATTTCTAGTTATAAATCACCCATGGATTTAGTGCAATCTGAAAATGGAGCATTATTACTTGAAAGTTTTTTGCATCTTGGTAAAAACTTGAAAAAAATTTTATAGCCTTGGCACTTATGAATGTAGGTTGCAAAACCAAAAATGAGCACAAGGACTTGATTAAAAAATTCCACTGATTTCAATGAGTATTGAAGCAAGTTCCCAAAGTAGCCAACACATAAAATTTCATTACTTGAATTCTTTCCTACTGCATCGGATAAATTTATTTGTGGAGGAAGAGAATTTGTCTAATGAGACCACAGATGTGATGGCTCTCACCTTAGAGCACTACGACTCCAATTTTAGTAAAACCTGTCTACCAGTTTTCAAGAATCAGAACACTACAGAAGTGGTGACATTTTTCTTGGGCAAACAGTTGGTTCTGAAACGTTCGACAGTGTGTATTCCATTAAAATCTTGACATTCACCAGACCTTGGTATTTACCTTTAGTTTTTTCTTTTTCTAGTGTTCCTATATGAAGAACAGGAAACACTATGATGAATTTAACAAATGTTTGGTGGATGTCAACATTTGAATTATACCTTCTGTTTTCTGGAGTGGAAGGGATGGAGCTGTCACTTGTGAGGGTAGACAGGTCTGTTATCTGAGAGAAAAACAGCCATTCTAAAGATGTTTTTCACGTGAAAAAGTGCTAAACTAACAGCAAGGGACTGTCTTGGAAGTGTCAGTCCATTCTTAACTCACTCTGTAGTGCCTAAGTACTGTCACAGCACAGTGTAGGATATATGACACAAAAGTCTTCAAATAACATGCTGCTGGGTTCAGTGTAAGAAACTGGTGAGTCAGATACATATGTTTTAGTGCAACATCTCAGTGTAACAGAGCTTAGACGGGTGACTTTGTCATAGTTAGTTATAAGGAATCTTGTTACTGTCCCCACCAATATTCTTTCTCTTTGCTTAACTCAAACCATTTATTGATGCTCTGCCTAAACATTCACAGAAATATACATACTAATATATATATATATACACACATACACACAACAAACCTTTATTCAATATCATCTCCCTAAAACAATGTAAGAAACCCAAGCATAAATGCTGAGAGATGTCAGTGCAGTAGCCTGTATCATGTCATTAGCTCTTGCCTAAAACGAACAGCCTGGGTGTGTATGGTACACAGAGTACAAGCAAGGTGCTTCCTCGTGCAGGCATCAGAGTTGTTAGCTGGAAATCATGTGTCCTCAGTCAAAGCAAGAAGGTCCTATGCCTACATATCTCTGCATGTTGCACATGTCTATGTGTACACCCCAAGAAGAGAGGGAAGAGGCCAGGGCCAACCTGCTAGAGACATAAGCCACAAAACCCTCATATTCATTGTTGGTACCTGCAGCATTTTGTTCCTTTTGGACTTTTCTCTTAGGCAGTGCTGCTCAGTGACAGATTTAATTTTTATGAGCACCAAAACCTGACAGCTCCACAGACTAGACTCTTAGGAGTTACAGGGGACTGGAAGATCACAGACACGCTATGCCCTCTGAATGACCTCTTCTTGATTCTCCTTATAGCAGCTTTAAAGCTTCCTTGTCATCAGTTTCCATAACTGCTGTCACTGGTAAGATGGCAAAAGGCAGTAAGGCAAGCACTTCAGGATAAATCCCCCAACACTCTTCAGGGTGGAGTCCTTGACCAGAGAAATTTTGCATTGCTTAGATGCCACAGTGGAATTACACTCTTCATCCTAAGGGACACTGTTCCTTTTGTAGCTGACAGAGCAGATCCAGGATTCTTGAAGAAATAACCAGGATCTGGAGCCATTCTCTTTCTTTTTTCTTTCATGGACATACATATTAATCAGGGAGAATCTGATTGTATATGTTATATTTACTCAGAAAAGTAGTAAACTCTCCCCAGGCATGGAGCTGGGCCAAGCAATGTGGCCCTGGCAAGGCCCTGTTGCAGAATAAGGAGGGCTAAAACTTGGCTCTAAAAATGTAGTCTTAAGGAGTATTTTGATTACTTTTGAATGCGGCTTTGTTTTCAATTATTTTTCTCAGCATGCTTTCCCATCGCCTTCATCCAGAACGTGAGCTGTGCCATTGTGCGCCTGTACCTGGCCAAAGAAACACGCAGACCGCTGCTAGGCAGGGGGTAGCAAAACCTTGTCTCTCTATTCGTATGGCACCTGATAAAGGTACCCTCATACTGCCTGCGGCCTCAAGGGGCCATGGCTTAGCAGAGACACAGAATAATGCATGACCAGTCAAGGAATAATCTGCAAACACTGTCTGTGGCTTTGCACAATGCAGTGCAGTGATGGTTAGAGACCCTAGGTTGGCTTCTTGCAGCACAGCTTAAGCAGAGCCGTGAAGAGCTGCTGGCTCAGGTCCTAGAAACAGGATAACTGCTTCAGTCACATAGCAGCAGGGATATTGCCCCCCACTCTGGACCTTGCTCACGGAGTGCAATTATTACCTTGCTATGCTGTATTTTGTGTGACAAGTATGTTATATATGACAGAATAAAATTATGCCCATGTTCTTATTGTCCTTATCATTGTCTTAAGATGACAGCACGTACTTCTGCAGGCACTTGCAGGCACCCAGAAGAAACTGAAAATGCTCAGAACTTTTTAAAACTTAGCCCTTAATGCAAAAGGTCAAGTATAAATGTAATTGTCTACATTTTGACACTCAAAGTAGTAAACATTTTGTAACTTAATGGCTCTTGACTCCTCAAGCATCAGTGAAAAATGGGTCAGTTTGCAATGCAGGAATGTTAGTGTTTTTTTTCAGAGTTCTGTAAGATCAGTAATAACTGATCGTATGGTGATATTTTAAACATAGTCAAAAATCAGGACATGTAGGCTAATTCAGTGTAATTAAATATTTGAATTTTCAAGTTCTAAAAGGAGTTCAAGGAAAACAATACAATGTTTCTTCAGAAAACTAAATAAATGTGTAGTTTTGATAGCCATTTTAAAATAATTTACTACTTAAGGATAATGCTTGAAATTTTAGTAAATAAAAAAAGCACAAGAAATACATCAGGCAGATTTATACCCTGACTGAGAAACGAGTGGCCAATATAAGTTAATTGATTTAAAAAGAAAAAAACACAACCCACAACACCCCTCTGCAGGATGTTCTAAAAAGCCAATATAGTAATATTACAGTGCCTATCATAATTTTACAGTTATTGAGTTGCAAACACTTACCTGCATTAATTCACTCAAGTCACACATTTATCTTCACAGAAACTAGTCAAAGATGAACTATGTGCAACTGCATTGCAATACTAATATGCAATCATTGAGCCCTCCCCAATAGACAGCAATTCTCATGTATGGAAAGTTCTTTGCTTTTCATTAGAAAGTCCTTAGCACTACTTCAGCTGCACAGCACTGTAATCTGAAGACTGGTGCCCACCCTCCCAGTAAGCCACAAACCAGCTACAGCAGCTAGTCAAGATGACCTGGTGGCTGGTGTGGGATTTTGATCAAGAATTTATAGCAGTGGGAAACCAACACAGCACATTTTTAATGGGTTCAAAACAGAGTATTATGACTGATATGCTGAGTTTTTTGTCAGAGCCCTACAGTGATCAGGTTTTGGCCTTTGTGTGTTTAGCAGCTTCAACAATTATACAGAAGACCAGAGAAAATCATAATCTTTTGCTATTGATGATGCCTAAGAATGAAGAAGTGCTAAACCAGAAAAATGACTGACACAGGACAAATCACCTGCCAAGCTGGACAAATGAGCAAACACTAAGTTCTGTAACACAGCTATATGTAAAGTAATACATCCAGGAATATGACTTCTAAGGAAAACTTGTAGGATAGGGGGCATTTTCTTCACAGACTCTAAAAAGGATTTACAGATCACAGTGGATAATCAATGGTACATGAGTGCTTAGTATGATGCTGCATCAAAAAAAGACAAAATAGTCCCTGGAAGAATCAACAGCAGAATTTCTTTAGGCAATTTCTGCAGGCAAGCAGAAGGGAATCGTTATAATAAATCTGGATTTGGCAGTGATGTTTCATGTTTGGAAGTTTATGCTGAAATATGATGTCCCTGATTCATCAGGGGTGTTGATGAATTGGAGAAGATTCAGAGAAAATCAGTGAGAGTCATTACAGGATTGGAAAGCAAGCCATTAAACTCCAGGAGAGCCATGTATTTAGTTCAACAAAGAGGTTAAGGGATAACTACATCAAAGTTGTTTAGTAATAGGAAAGATAACTGATAATAAAATCACATAACAATATGCAGAAGTAGAAGTTTGAAACACTCATAGCAGAAATGGAGTTGATATTTCTACTAATCACTGAAACAATTTTAAAAGACCTGTGCTAGACTCTCAAATTCAGAAATGTTAACAATAGGCTTGGAGGTTACACTAAAAGAGTTTATTTAGTAAACTAAAACAAAAATTAACTCAAGAAAGATCTGTAATGTATACAAGTTCAGACTATTTGATTAAATATGATCTTTTCAATACTCATAGCCTAAAAATAAGTTATGAGTGAGAAGCTGAAGCCAAGGGAGACCATGTATTCAAAAAGTCAGCATAGTCTAGAAACTGGAATACATCCAATCCTTAACTATGGATTTGTGATTTTAAAGGACAAGCACACTCCTTGCTGTCCTCTTTCTCTGCACACTGACTCATAACTACTACTCACTTAAGTATTTCTTTAACACTAGGATATGAGACCTTAAAAACTGCATGTACAAGCTTTCAGTGAGACTGGCAATATTGCCCTGGAGACCCACGTTTGGTGTGTGTTCCCTAGAATGTAGGATACGAGCTCCAGTTCATACTGCCATCATGTAACTGAACAAACTGTTTGTCCCCAGTTCCCATTTGTGTACAGGATTCTCAGTCCTAAATATAGCACTTTGCACTGGTCTTTTTTAAAGTCCTGTTATTGATTTTAGTTGTGCACCGCCCTGATGGCAGTTTCACCTGGACTGCTTACAAGAACAACGTGTGAGAATAGATCAAAAGCCTCACTGGAATAGAGTTATATCACAGGCTTTGCCTCCTTGCAGTACCCGCTGCAGGTGCAATGCTTTTAATGTGATTTGTTCTTGATAAATCCATGCTTACAGTGTCTTAGCACTGCAACTTCCTGGTGTTGAAAAGATCTTTCCGCTCTCTTAGGGTACAGAAATTCAGCCTGTTGGTCTCTAATTCCCTTTCTCCCATATTGCTCATTCACCTCTGCGTAAGGTAAGCATTGTGCCTGTCCTTTTGCAGACTTCTGCAGTTTCTCCATCCTTTCAGAGTATTAATCACTACCCAGCAACTGCTTATGTTAATCTCTTAAATACTCCAAGAGCAAACATAGCGACTGCAGCACACTAAATGTATCTAAATGTCATTTTCCCTGATCTTTGACTATTTGGTCAAAGTTCTTTTCATTAACTACTGTTAATCATATTAGAGGTGCAGCCACAATTTCATTATTTTTTATAATAAAAAAAAAAGATGAATCTTTCTGCTCCTGTCTCGATTAGGTAAGAGATGGTATTTTCTTTTGTCTCCTGTATAGGAATTATATTTATAGAAATTTTATGTTGCCCCTTATATTCATCATTAGTTGTAATTAAATTTCTTCCTTAGTTTTTCTGGCCTTGTCTATGCGTGCATGTGTGGTTTTTTACACTCAGCCTTCAGTGCTTTGTTTCTGCTTATAGTTTCTCTTTGATTTTCATGTTATTCGAGAGCTCATAGTGTTGCATTCTGGTGTTTTACTACAACCACTCTTTTTTTTGCTTTAGGATAGAGAGCTTTCTGTTTGTCTTCTTGTGTTTTCTCCCCTAGAAACTTCCAAGTCTCTGCTTTGAGTCTGAATTCCTTCCTATGAGAACTTTTCTGGTCTTACTGAAGTTCATTGCTATCTGACACGGTTACCTGTCATCACATATCTGACTGTTATCATGATGCATGTAAATCCTCATATTACCTCTGCATCCAGGTTTCTGTAGGATGCAAGCCATTGATCTGTCACATCATAACTGGCACATAACATCCTTTGTCTCTCCCAGAAATTCCCTTCCCGGATGCAGTTCTGTGCCCACACACAAGTTCCTCACTCCCACATCTTCCCTTCCTCTGTGAATCATGGTGATTCCCCACAGGTATCATCTGCATGTTCTGAACATTCACCACTTCAGCTAAATGAGGGACTGTATTTGTACTAGCTCCTGGCAACAGTAATTTATTAAGTTCTGGAAGATCAGCCACTAAAGGGAATCTAACACATCCTGCCAGCATGTTAAGCTCTCTCCCTTTGAGACCTTTCCTCTTAAATGGTGGCATTTAGAATGGCTTTATACATAATGAAAATCTACTTTTACAACCTTTGATAGGCAACAATTATTTGAAACGTCTGTTCTCCACAATGAAAATGTATTTACTGAACTGCAGCTGCTGTGGGTCATCTCTGAGCATCTATTTGAGCCCTAAAATAAACCCATATTAACTCCCTCTCACCACCTCTAGAAGGAGTACTGTACTTCCTAGAGCTAGTTGTCCAGGCATCACTGATGAAGTGATAGAAATCTGAAGTGTAGAAGCAAAAAAAAATAGTGTGTCATAGACTAGCAGTTTTGCTTGCTATGTTTGCATCCTAATGAGTTTACATCTCCTGCTGTATAAGTGAGAGCACAGCAACAATGACTGAAGAAGGGGGATTAGTGAATACTCAATGATTTCTTTATAAACATCCTCCTCCTGGTGAAAACACTACTGGGGTTGAGGGGGTAGGGGAAGGCATGACACATGGAGAGGGTGGGACATAGCTGGACAACTTTGAAGGGTAAGAGTGATTTAAACATTTTTTTGTCTTGAAAGTGGAAAAAAACCCAATAAATGCCCCTTTAAGTCCTACTGACATTCTGTGGCTGGTAACTAACTGCACCCTGTGGTTTGCATTACTTTTTTATGGGTTCCTGTTTTTATGGAGTGCTAAATGGCTTAATTACATTTTACTGGTTTATTCTGCTCACTTGCTCACAACCTCATTAATCTGGCACTCACCATTTTCTTCCCAAACTAGAGAATACACAATAACTTTCATGTAATAGTATCTCTACGTATGTGCCACTGTCTGACAGGTATAATGTGGTTTAACTCAGTATTTATTAGGAAATTATCAACAATGCATAAAGGTGCAAGTTATGAATAAAAAGCATAAACTGGGTAGACTAAGCACTTTAGCAGCACATCAGGATCCCAACTGATTTAAGTACTTGGTAGTGCTGGTGGAGCATAAATGATGCACTGTTCAGCCCATTTAATTAACTTTATCTTACTTTTACATGAGAAGACCGCTGGTGTTTACCCAGATACTTTTATAGGCCCTAACTGCATACCTTGTAAGCTTGATCCCCCTACTACTTGGCCCAAAGCAGACATTGTGGAGTGTTTGGCTTTTGCTAAATTAAAACCAGAAGCACAGGGACTGAGGATCCACCCCCTAGAATCATAGAATCACTAGGCTGAAAAAGACCTCTTAGATCATCAAGTCCAACCATTCCTATCAACCACTAAACCATGCCCCTCTGCACCTCATCTACACATCTTTTAAACACCTCCAGGGAAGGTGACTCAACCACCTCCCTGGTTAGCCTGTTCCAGTGCCCTTTCCACGAAAAATTTTTTCCTGATATCCAATCTGATCCTCCCTTGGTGGATCCTGAGGCCATTCCATCTTGTCCTGTCCCATGTCAATGTGGGAGAAGAGGCCAGCACCCTCCTCTCTACAACCTCCTTTCAGGTAGTTGTAGAGAGCAATAAGGTCTCCCCTCAGCCTCCTCCTCTCCAGGCTAAACACCCCCAGCTCTCTCAGTCGCTCCTCATCAGGCCTGTTCTCCAGCCCTTTCACCAGCTTTGTTGCTCTTCTCTGGACTCGTTCCAGAGCCTTAACATCCTTCTTGTGGTGAGGGGCCCAGAAATGAACACAGGATTTAAGGTGCGGTCTCACCAATGCCGAGTACAGGGGCAGAATAACTTCCCTGGACCTGCTGGTCACGTTGTTTCTGATACAAGCCAGGATGCCATTGGCCTTCTTGGCCACCTGGGCACACTGCTGGCTCATGTTCAGTTGGCTGTCAACCAACACCCCCCAGGTTCTTCTGCTCCAGGCAGCTTTCTAGCCACTAGTCTGTAAAACTACACAGGGCTGTTGTGCCCCAAGTGCAGGACGTGGCATTTGGCCTTGTTAAACCTCATGCCGCTGGTCTCAGCCCAGTGGTCCAGCCTGTTCAGATCCCTTTGCAGAGTCTCCCGACCCTCCAGCAGATCCACACTTCCACCCAGTTTAGTGTCGTCTGCAAACTTGCTAAGGGAGCACTTGATGCCTTCATCCAGGTCATTGATAAAGACATTAAACAGGGCTGGACCCAGCACTGAGCCCTGGGGGACATCACTTGTGACTGGTTTCCAGCTGGAGTTAACTCCACTTACCACAGATTTCTAGGCCCCGGCCATCTAACCAGTTTTCCACCCAGGAGAGTGTGTGACTCTCCGGGCCAGTGGCAGCCAGTATCCTGAGCAGAACACTGTGAGAAACTGTGTCAAAGGCTTTACTGAAGTCCAAGAAGACTATGTCCACAGCCTTTCCCTCATTCCCCACTGAAAGGTAGGTTTTATAAAACAGTAGAATATTTTCATACATATCCAAGCTGACAAAACTTTCAATTTTAGTGCTGCAGGTAAACAAAGCTTGTTTGGACTTATTTTGAGAGAGACATGGCACAATGAAGTAGACTGAAAGGTCCAAGATCACAGTGATCAAATACAAGACCAAGAGATTTGATGATAAAATTGGATAGTTTCCCACCATTGCCTCCATTGTTTCCCCCGTCCCTAAACAGTGTTCACTCATTATTTCAGCTATTTAAAATAAGTAGAAATAGGATTTCAGTGTTTGTGAGTCAGATGAAAGTAAAGGCTTTTGAAAATCTGTATTTCAAATAAATGGTCTTGAGTAGAGACAAAAATTAAATGCTAACGAGAAGTGATGTTCTGTCATGTCTCTGATTCCAGCTTCACAAAATCTTCCTATAGGAAAGGTGTGAAAGCCATTCCCTATTTCTGCCTATAGAAAAATTCAGTGAGACTTATCTAGAAGTAAACTGGTACCCAGCTAGGATTTGGACTTCACTTGAGATACTCTGTCAGAGCTTTAAGTGATGACTGTCCTACCTATATGGAACCATTTATTTTGCAGCAGTACAGTCTGCAGCTTATAAGCATTTATGGGTGTGTATGACACATGAACAAAGCTTCCACATCAAGTTGTGTGATCAAATACTATAATTTAAAGACATTGCTGATGACTTAACATCTCCTAAAAATGTTGCATGTACTACAGTTACAAATAATCCTCAAGGCAACTACAAGTGAAAGCCCTCCTGGTCTTACTCCTTTCTTTATTTTTTTTTCTTTTACTTCCTGTTTTTTCTCTGTAGTGAGCCAGCAGTAAACTGGAAGGCAGTCCTTACCTGAAACAGCTGCCACGGAGACTTGAAATTGAAACTGGAGATGATCCAAGAAGAGGCAGAAGTGAGGGCTGAGGGGAGCAGAACAAGCAGCAGATTTTAAAGCACAAACGAGGGCAAAAGTGCTAGCCATTACTCTAAAGAAATAGGCCTTCTTTTCCAGGGATCTTTCAAAAAATTCAGCTGTTTTGTATTAGTCGTTGCAAAAATCCCACAAAGCTCAGTGTCCTTTTAAATAAGTAATTGAATCTCATGTAACAGGTTTGAATTTCATGATTCAAGAAGCAAAGACTACTTTGATGGAAAAAATGACGTACTACATCTGAAAGATGTGCATAATTCTCTAAAGTTCTAAATTTAAAATAAAAAATATCTCCTTGCTAAATTGTGGGTTTTTTTCTGATTGCTAAATTGATTTATTCTGTTTTTTTTTCTTATTTCAGCCGTATTCTTCCCCCATCTCTTTCTTCTTTCAACTTTTTCTTTCAAAAGCTTTGATGCCATAAAAAATCAGTATCGCATTTTTCTTTAACTTTATTATGTCAGAATGAAACCTAATTTTGTTCTTAAATCCTGTATTGCCTGCTAGCTAAAGTTTCAATCCTTCAAACTCATTTGCACAACGTAACTCTAACGTTCTGACCTATCAGTCAGGTAAACATGCCACTTACAAAGGCTGAAAGACTTTGCTGCTTGGTTCACCTGTCCATCTTGCAGATCCTTCTATATCCTTTTTACTAAGATGGCACTAAAATAGTTCTCATGCAAATAAGGTTTGTTATTTTCTAGGCAGTTTATCTAATGCAATAACAGTCACAGATGGTTGTCCTCATGGCTTGAGAAAAGGTGCCTTTTGCTTGCACAAAGAGTAACTTCAATTGATAAATTATTTAGAAATAAAAGGGAAAAGATATAGAGAAAATAAAGCAATTAAATGGCTTTATGGCCTTAGCTCTTCTTTCTTAAAAACTAGAGCTCCTCCAATTTGAATTCATTACATATGATCAAATAGAAAAATAACTCTTTCCTCTTAGTTTTTTTTTGTTTATTAAAATATTTAATACAAATCAAAGGAATTGCAATAATTCATAACCTCAAACTATGGCCCACCACATTTGTATCACTGCAGGAGCTAGTCTTCCTGTAAGAGCACTCTCGCACAACCAAAACTTCCCAAATCTAATCACAGAGTATTCTAAAACAAAATATGAGAATGGGATAAAAATAAAAAGGCTCAACTCAAAACCAGATATGTTGGGTTAGGTAAAAAGTTTGTATAGTGCAGGATCCTATCTGAGATGGTGGCCAACAGTAAGTGTCTAAAGAATAGCATGAGGACAGAGAAGCATGCACTGCTACCATAGGCTATTCTCTCTCTCTGGTTCAGAGACTTTCTATTTAATAACACCTGACAAATCTCTCTCCAATGAACTTACACAGTTGTCTCTTGGACTGATGTAAAATTTTGTTTTGAATCTGCCATCTGACCTCACAGGTTGGTGCCTTCTGCTAGAAGACTCAATGAACAGCTCATCCCTATTTGTCTTCTAGATGTCCCATATGGTTTAATAGATATATATCTTTCCTTAGTCATCCATCTTCCAAGAGAGTGAAGGCAGTACAAAAAAGAAAAAGAAATGGAATATTATTTCCATGAAAAGTGGCTGCTAATTACCACTACTCCAGTTAAAGTGCATTTTGAACCACTTATAGCTGGTGATCCTACTACTGTCAATGTTGAGAATCTTGTATCATGCTTTATTTAACCCTGAGAATGAACCTGAGGCTACAGAGGCATTAAAGAATTAATCAAAATGAAAAAGCATTGTCTTTACAGCCTTGCAGTTTATACAAAAGAGTTTGAGAATGTAGGTTGAGTGTGTCCTACTACATTTTATACTAGTTTTTCCCACTCAAGGAGTACTAAGAACTTTATTTTACTTAGCCTGGCTTGGCAGTCTGAAAAGGCTGAACACAAAGATAAATCCCTTCCATGCAGACACCATCATACCAAAACATGTTAGTATGCAGGAGATCAGTTCTGTACTCCTCTCTGATCATGCAACAGGTTGGGGAAAAGCTACAGTAGGGCACATCTTCATCATTTACCTTCCGAAAGTGTCTTTGGAGCAGCCACTCCAGGAGACTATCACCCAAGATGCTGAGCCATTAAAGCTGTCTCACGCATCTCTGAACCTCTCTTATGACCAGGAGTTATGGCCCTTCCAACACTTAACATTGATAGGAACTTAAAAAGATTATTTACATCACAGCCGAGTCCAGCTTACAGATTTTTGTGATAATATGCCTTCCCTGACACCAGAACTCTTTTTTATTTTTGTCTTGTGGGCCAAACTCATCTGTCTATAACTCCAGTTTTTCTGGCAGAATTAAATTGCAGAATGAGCTGAGCAACCTTTGATCAGAAATGTTACAGCATTAGAAGAGCCAGATACACTCTCTTTAGGCACAAACAAATAATTTGCGCAGTTTGTGTTTTGTAACAATTATTTCAAATGTGCCATGATACTTCAGGATTATCACTTAATTAGCTAAATATAAATAGAATAAACAATTGGTGTAAGTCCCATTGGATACCGCCCTTTGCTCTATGACAGATCCCCAAAAGAAAGGCTGGCAACAGGAAAAACACAGCTCTAACAGCCACTTGCTTTGAATTTGGAATAAGTAGATGGACAGAGGCTTTTAGTCTCTTTCAGGATGCTACCTGCACAGTGGGGTATTAAAAACAGCAGCTGTGGTGTCAACATGGTACTTTGGAGAGCGTTCAAGACTTGTTTCTTCTCCTCGGAATGGGTATATTTCAGGAGCTATAGATTAATTGCAAGAATGTGCACTGTACAAAATGTTTCCTTTATGCTATATGCACTTACAATAGGATATTGTTTTCACATGTGTTACAACAAAGTGCAAACTGCAGATACACTGTGCTCTTTTTCAAAATAAAACAGGCTGCCACGCGTGCAACACTGTCAATATGGTTGCATCCAAACTGCTCAGCGCAGCAATAACAGGGTTCTCTTTCTGGGGTTGAGGAATATGTTTCCTTGCAAGCAGTCATTTGCGCAGTTACAGAGAAGTAGATTTTAAACAGCATGCAACAAATGCTATTTTCCATGCTGGCCAATTTTAAATGTCTCTGCAAGACTAGTGACTGGCATATTCAAGGACATTTTGCTGTGCTTTCCTGGTCTGCAGCAGGCTTAGAGAGTCAGGTCCTCTGAGTGCCCTTGCACTCTGAGCAAGCTTGAACAGCTGAGAGGTCCTCAGTCCTCTACCTGGGTAGATACACATTTTTGCTTGTCATCAGCCACAAAACTGAGGCCAAATGCAGGCATGAAAAAAGATACTCTGTCAGTTCAAGCTCTGTAGGCACACAAGTCCCTGAGAAATAGGGGTAAAAGAGGATGCAAAGTCAAATAAGGTGAAGCTAGAGCTTTCTGGTTCACAATGTAGTGCAACGACAGGTAAAATTCAGCAGTGTCAAATGAAAACTGAGATTCTTTCTATTCTGCCACTTCATCCACGGTTGAAAGAATATAAGACTTGCGGGTTGAAACACTTGAAAATACTTGCATAATACTGTGCAAAATCAGCCAGACATGCTTCTTACCATTTTACAGGACAGAAAGATGGAGGTCTATAGGAACATAGTTAGAGTAATCCCAGCAATTTTCTTAAATCCATCTGCTTAAACTGAATAGTATTTTTTATTGGAATTCTTAACATTAAACAAGGAATTAAAGTTGCAGAGGTGATTATGTAGAAGTCACGGCCTTGTAGTGTAACCCTGAATATGCAAGCAATTGCAGATCTTCCATGCAGATGTCTGTGTTTGTGCCTGTAAAAGAGATCTGTACACTTAGTGGCAGAAGAGACATCTGCCTGGCTGCAAATCATGTGAATCTTTGGTCTTTTGAACCCACATAATGTCAGCACATAATTTTCCTCACACAAATGTTTGCAATTTAATTGCAAAAGTCTGGCCTTTGGTATTTTGGGAGAGAGGGATATGGTACTCATAGATGTACCAATAATATTTGAGGAGGCAGCAAAAATGGAGACAGGAAAAAGACACAGCAACTTTAAAGTTTTTAGCTTTAAGAGACCTTCTGCAATATCTTTCTACTCCTGTAAGAAGCTGGCAGCCATAACATAAATGGATTTTAATTATTCTGTTCCTTGCATTTTGGAAGGATAGCAATTTACTTTGTGTGCTGACGAAATGCAGTCTGAATTGATAAGTGTCCTGACAGAAACTGTCAAGCTACTAGATCATTCTGAGCAAATATAGGTATTCAAAATTAGATCGGAACATTTTTGTCATTTGCTTTATGTCAAGTTGCCAGGACAGTGCTAATAAAGGATATTGAAATAATTTCTGCCACACAGCATCTAAATCGTAGAACAGTATTATATTTTCCTTAAATAAGCAATTAATATTAGTCAGCGAGGAGAGCAACATGGCATAGCTCTTGCAAATCTACCCTCCTTTCCCATACTTCTCAGTTCTACACACAAAATGCATGGTAATGTACAAACGCAGCTACAGAGGACTCCCAAATGCACCACTATGAGTGTGCTGCATGCCATTTCCCTCCTGTTGGCACATCCTTTGCTGGGCAAATGTGAGAAGTGGGTATAGCATCAAGGTCTTTGTTGCTAGTTTCCCTCCTCCGTCAGCTGGGAAGAATGAGGGCAGGGACAGAGGAAACCAAGAGGCTGGTGCTCATCTCCCCAGCAACAAACCTGCCACTTGGCTGATGTTCCACTTGAGTGGCCTGCCAGGATGGAGAGGAGCCTGTCCCCTCTCCATGGGGGCTCACTGCTCACCACTGCTCCAGTAAGCTGGCAGCCTGCTTCACTTGTGCAACTGAAAATTAAAACGGCGGCAAACTCTTTTCTAAGTAAACTGAATTAAGTAGCAGGCGGGAGTGCCTTGGAGCATCTTCCTGTGATCAGAGCACTTAGCCGGCATCACCACCGATAAGGAAGCACAGGCGGCACTGCTTTTTATTCTCCCTTTGTGGGCTTGATCTTATTACAGAAAACAAATCTACCAAGCATGAATTATTGCTAAAAGTCTTAATGCTTTAGCGGAAAGGAAACTCAGATGCTAGTAAATGCATGCGGCAGTGGATGAGGATGCCTCTCCGTGGCACACTGCACTATCCCAACTTTTGGCTATGAGCCACTGCGAGAAATATTTCAAAAGACTGGCTGCAAAAAAAGGATCAAGTCATCTGCCGAGCGAGTTTTCAAATCCATTCTCAATGCTGCTGATAGCTTGAGACCCCCTCCCTGTGCTTGGTAATTACCCCAATATTTCCTGCACGCTTGTTTAAACGGCTTACACTTTGGCTGCCTGTGAAGAAGAGCTCTCCCTCTGCCGATCTAAGGTGGGGAGAAAGGCAGCTCGCCTTATCGCTCTGCTTCACTCCTTCTGCAGCCTGTGGGGGGGCTGCCTAACCATCATCACTGGGACAGGGGACGAGCAGGCTGGGGGACGCAGATAGATGTGAAACCAAAGGAGATTGGGACTTTCCTACTGTGCCAGTGCTGCAGAAACTCATCATGCTCTTGCCGTTTCAAAGGCAAATGAGGAGCCCCTTTAAACCGGAGGCCTGTCCCTTAATTATACAAATGCAGCGATCAAAGTTATTATCTCTCCTTACAAAGGCTGGAGCTTTAATTGAATGGTGTGTCGCTACCTTTGAGAGAAAGTGTTCAATCCTCCTGGAGAGCAAAGAGGCAGGAGGGGGGGAAATGGAAGAAAAGAGAGCAAGCAAGAGGAAAAGAGCAAAAGGAAGAGGGATGGTATTAACAAGCAGGCTGCTTTATATGGAAATGTAATGAATACAGTTGATAAAAAAAAAGGAGAGACAAAAGTTGTGAAGTTTCAAGCTGTGAAAGGACTTCAAAGTGTATTCAAATGTCACATTGATTTTTCTTCAAATCTCTAAGTAGTAAGTTTTTCAAAAGAGGAATATGATCCCCTATTTTATCCACTAATATTTTATCTGCAAAAAGGGGAGAAAAAGCATAGTGTTTTCCTTTCACGTGATATAATCCCTATATTGAAGTCTTTATCTTTTTTTTCTAACAAAAGATTTCTTCCTTGAATTTGAAAACAGTGACATCTTCACCATATTTGTGTATTGTACACTAAACTCTGAAGAATTTTGAGTATGAGATCTTGCTATGCATGGAGATAAGTGGGGGCAAGCCATACCATGTTGCGGCCACAGCACGACCATGGTACTCCAAGCCAACAATAGTAAGAAACTACTTCCTTCCCTGGAAGGAAAAGATGGGACAACTCTGGGAGCAATCTGCTAAGAGTCATGAACCAACAAGGCTTTTTATCATGGTGGCAATTTTTTGGCAAAATAGTGCATGAAATCTATGCTAATTATTAAGGCAGTGACAGAACCCGTATGAACATTAGTTCTAAATCAAAATTGGCATCATGACTAGGTACCATCTTCAACAGTCTACCATAGAATTAGTCACTGGGAAGAACTCAGTTTATGCCCTAAAAAACTGATTACAGCTGTTCTACTTCTCCACTGCATTCCATTGCAGCTTGGTAGAAACTTCAGATAACACCTCTGAGAAGCAGAGCATAATTAAAACAAAAAGCATTAGTGGGAACAAAAGCCACTTTACTTTAAATTCTAATATCTACAACTCTTCTTACAGCCTGAGCTCCTACAGCAATTCAAAGTTGATGCTTATGCGTCACTCACAATATAGGGATTACTGTGTAAACGTGCAAGACTTGGAGGAAAAGGAATGAAAAGAAAACCAAATTTATTACATTTCAAGAAATTCTGACTTCTATGCTATTCCTAAAGATCTTGAGTAAGTGGTTTTATAGTCTTCCAAAGATAGCTTGCCATCAGAGAGACTTCGATGTTGCTCTGGGAGCCCACTGCCTACCAAAAATATTCTGCTGAAGGCCATATAATTGTAATACAGGAAAGAAAATTTGAGATAAATATAAGGATCAAACTGAATCACAATGATTGTATCTTTTTTCTGTAGCGCACTTGCAGTCTTGGCATAGGTGTAAATGTCAGCTGTCTCCTGACCTTATAGAGGGTGCATCGTCTTGCAGAATAGAGAGAAATGTGGGTGTGAATGGCTTAAGGAGCACTCTATTGCATCTCTCACTCAGAATAACCAAGGCATTAGGACTACATAAAGACCACAGAGCATAAATATTTCAGGTGCCCTGGGGACTTGGGGAGGGTTGGGTTTTTTTTGGTTGGTTGGTTGGTTGGTTGGTTGGCTGTTGTTGTTCTTAAGATTTAGGGCTCTTATTGAAAAATCATAGAAATGGAACACATTTCCTTCTTTAACACATCCAGTTCCTCACACATGGATTTCAGTGCTAATACTATTAAATCCAGGCAGAATATGTTCAGGTTTTTGTGGACAGCCGCCCAGAATTTGGATTTCTTACTTAAAGAGATTTCCATTTGGACATCAATGGTAGTGGGAAAGGGACCTCATCTGATTGCCTAATAATACTACTTTGTCTTTCAGTGAGTGGTTTGAGCAGTAAAATATACTGTTGTAGAATGCAGAGTTCGTAGTGAGAAAAACCTGTGGATACACTTCTAGTAAGTAAATATAAAATTTTTTTCAAAGACTTCAGTAGCAATGGTTACATGCCCAGGTGGAGTTCTTGACTCCTCCTGCCAGCAGCTCTGAAGCCAAAACAACCATAGTTAAAATTCCTGCTGTAGAAACAGCCCTGGTCCTAACTCTGGCGCAGCCTTTCGAGATTGCTTGAGGAAAAGCTTTGTTTTGGACAGTATTTGCAGAATTCCTTATTCCCAAGCTCTTGCAGTAGGAATAAAGCAGCTATATCCACCTGGGTCATCTGCAGAATATAGATCCAGTCGTTCCAGACAGGATTTCAATGAACTTTCTATGGGGACTTTGACTCTAATGAGTGTGAATGCTGATGGGATATGTGAGCAGAGTCATGCCAGGGCTGATGATGTAATGCCTGTAAGAGATGAAGTGAGTATTAGGAGTGAGGTTTTGTAGAGTCTTGATGGCTAGTCCTCCTGACACAAATCTAGTGGGGTAGGATGGGTAGAGCCAACATAGATGAGACCAAAATAGAGCAAATCCAAACGGATCAAGTAGGCACCACAATGACACAACAGAAAAGACACAAATAATTCATCTTTCACTGTCCGAAGCATTCAAATGAATTAATAATTCTTTTAAAGCTGTCAGTCCTCTTTTGCTTTTTACAGAACTCCCTGCTGCTGCTTTTTACTCTGTGTGTGCTCCTCTTTCTGTGACTGCTTCCACTATCTCTGCTCACGATTCTGTTCATGTAACTTGCCCATGCAACACCAATCGGTGAGATTTTCTCAACAGGTCTTTCAAATCCCAGGAATACCTTCTAAATTTCTAACACATTTGGTTATAAGATCTAAATAATAATAAATGTAATTCCTCATCTCTATATGGAAATACCAATTTCTTTTGCTCTGGCTTTTTAATACATATAACTGCATCTTAAGAAAACAGAATTATGCCCTTCTTGTGCTATGTTTTGAGATATCTAGGAGATAATTCACACAAACTTCACAGGGAAAGGTTTGTTTGTTATTTAAATTCCACTGATGGAAAATGTATCCAAAGCAGAACAGGATGCGCAAAATTTCCCATAGCTGCTGGCTGAGATAAAGGATTCTTTTGGAGACCATGGAGAAGAAAGGATTGCTACCAGACCTAGAGACCATTACAAACCTTAATGCAATCAGGATCCATTTGAAAGGTGTATTTCTTCCACCTTGCCTATTGTAATGCAAAGCCATTGCATTTTTAAGCAAAATATAAATCTTAACATTACAGACATTAGCACTACAGGTTTGGTCTCTTCGTGTGATAAATGCCTTTTTTGCTCCCTTCCCAGATGTTATTTCCTGTTAGTGTTGGGAGCCTTCATTCACAGTATCCAGCTTAGTTATTGCAAAATCCCCTTCCAAGGAATCTTTCTCCTGGAGAATACTTTCCAGAAGCATTTTTTTTAAAAAATAAGGGAAGTTAGAGTCATTTGGTTATAACTTTTTTAGACTGGAATTTCCTTTACCATTGTGGAGGGTTTTCTTCTAAAGATTTCTCTCACACTAGGGAACCATTATTTACCCCTGTGGGAGATTCCATGGTTTGGCCTAAAATTATAATCATCTAAGACTAAGACTATAGTTAGATTGTTAGTAGGTTTCCTTGAAGCTAAGATTAAGTTCATCAGGCAGTGATTATTGAAACTGATCTTCTATTCAGTCAAAAGAAAATAATAAATTTTACAGTAAGTAGAGGCATCAGGCTGGATTTTCCCCTCTTAAAGGGAACAGCTGCTATTTTTAACGATTTATTGCCGTTATCTTCCCTGTTTCACACTTTATTTCTTTCAGAACCCCTCAATGAATACCGTCTGGTTCCAATGATTTACTATGCTTGCATTTCATGACCTGTTCCACAACATCCCAAATTAAGACAGGGAAAATATAGTCTGAGTTTTAGAAAAATCTTTCTGACAGATCTATTAGACTACAGAGTAATCTTTCAGTGGAAGTCTCATTGTCTGAGACATTTATAGCAAGACTGGACAAAGCATTGGTAAAATATACTGCAGGGAACAATTCTACATTAGCAGAAGTATAGTCTAGATATATGGTTCTGAAATTGAGCTGGTCAGAAAAAAATTTGAGAGAATAATTTTCTTTCAGAAAATACAGTTCTGACAAAACTAAAAATACTTTGTTAAATTATGTTGACTTTGCTGAATATTATTTCAAAGAGAAAAAAGGGAGGAATTTTGATGTCAAAGTGTCATATCATAGCCTTTTCTGAATAAAGAATTTATTTTTTCTATGAAATATTTATCCTATTTCTTTGCTACATTCTGAAGCAGAAATCAAAATGAATGCAAAATATTTCCAATAACCCAAATTTACTATTCCTTCCCTCAGAACCTTTCTTCCTAGAGAAATACTGAAAAGCATAGTTTTTTTTCTAGGAAAAAATGACAGCGAATAAGAAATATCATGTAGCTCCACCACTGAAAATTTCCTTCCAAAATCTTCTGAATTTTTTTCATTGCAAATGTTATTTCTTTCTATTCTGTGTTTATTGTATGTTTCTCTACATATGCCCTTTCTGTATGTCATTTCAGTGCTTAATGATTTATTTCCTTCCATATTAAAAAAGAGAATAAGAATTTGCATTTTACTCTGAGTAGCAGAACTGAAAGTCACTTCGTATCAACTTTTATTTTTACTAGCGAGTATCTTTCTCGTTCCCTGTGGCCTGGATTCTTTGTTGTCCTCAGGTTGCTTTGCAGTTTTGTTCTGCTTTCATAGATTTGCCTTATCCTTCCAGTTATAATGTAATTGGAAATCTTAATCACAGTTGAGGACACTCTGAAGACAGACATGGAGAAGCAGTCCAACTCTGAGGCAGATAGAATGTTTTTTCCAAAAGTTTGCTGGTCATAGGAATTCCTGGGAACCTTTCTGTGTTCTTAAAGTGTTGGAGAAAAAAATACAGATTTGTTTTATAAACAAATCAAATTTCAAAAGTGGAAAACACCCATACTTATTTTTGAAGTTCTGGAAACTGGCCAATACATTGAAAATTATATTTGAAAAATGTCAGTAGCTTTATTTTATGAAAGGAAGCAGCTTTCTGAAAATATTCTGTTATTCCTTGATCTATGGTCCCTACTGTGTCTACTCCTCCTTTAATCACTATTTCAAGCCTAACAGTGACTTCTCAAGAATCTGTGAAACACAAAGAGGCTTGGACTCCCACTTACATTCCTCCCATAGTGAGTTTCTTTGCCTTTTCTCACAAAAATTCTCTTTTGCCAGCAAGTAAATTATCTCCTGCCATTGCAGGAAAATGCCTGTCTCTAACAAGCTCTGGATGCTTTCTGCATGTATCTTGCCTCCTTGGAGAGGATCTGAATGACAGGAGGGTTTCCTTCCAGCTTTGTGGGATCCATCTACAATCCACAGAGGACTAGAAGAGTGAGGCATTCCCATCCCTACTGGAGAATCAAGCCTATAGGCAACTAATGCTGTTGAGTGATACCTTAGCATTTATGATCATAACTTGTGAAGGTTGCTAAAGTCCCCTAGCTACCACGCCTAGTTGTAAGGATCTTCATCCACTCCTAAGCTTTAACATAATGAAAGGTGGATGCAAACTGAGCAACTTCTGGCACTGCCTAATATGTGTATGATAAGCCTCTTCTGCTCTTCATAAAGAGTCATAGGCTTTTAATAAGGTGTGGAGAAAGTAGGTGTTTAGTGGCTCTTTTTGGCTGTGTTTTAAAGAAGAGAGCACTGACAAATAGCTACTAATAGTTCCACTGCCTTGAGAGAGAAACTGTCTTGAACTTGAGCTGAAGCACAGAATGGGAAGAAAATCTCCAGGTTTTTTACAGGCAATAAATTTGAGTAATAATGTTCCATGGTTCTTTAGGTGGGAAGAGAGAGAAAAATTGAAGTCCCAAGTAGGTGGAAGGAATAGGAAAAGTGGCTGAAATTTTCTGAAAAATTTCTTTTCATAATGTAAATAGACACACTGTCTGCAGGGAAATGATTGTTTCAGCTCTTTCTGCAACATCTGTTTTAAGACCCCTGTCAGAAGGACTTAACTGTACTTAACTTAGTGTAAATGTGCCACTCTCACACATTCTCAGCATCCTCCTGGGCAGGTTTAAGAAATATTTGAATTCATTGCATAGTTTTTATCACTGTATATTTTGCACACAGGGAAGAGGTGAGATACACTCTTGATACATGAATACAAATCCATTGTGCTTGTATACACTCATGTAAACCTTTTGCATAAATGCAGCTGAGATGATTGATTTTGACCCTTGGTGGGAAAGGAGTGGTCCTTTTCGATGGCTCTTTGCCCCAGAAGGGGACTGTGCCTTCACAGCTGCCAGCCAGCCTGTATGTAGCCTGTGAGTACCAAGTGACCTGCAAAGAGTTTACTTTATGCATCACTGTTCGTTCACATTGTCAGGCATTTTCCTTACAGTTTTAAAACCTGACGTTCAGTGACCACACTGAAAGGGACTTTTTCAGTAAGGGAACAGGAAGGTCTCAGTCACCCCCTAAGAGGTTGATGTGATGCAATATGAGGAACCACTGCCATTTTGAGGGCGTGATGTGCAGAGATGACTCTAACTCTTCATTCCACATCATGTTGAGTCCTAGAATGGTGGAGCAGTGAACTTGATGCAGAGAGGTATGATGGGTATTACCTCATGCTTTCATTTTTAAAATGAGAATTAAATATAAAATAACTAAAAATTCTTGTCAATAACAAATCTATAAATTACTTCTAGCACAAATAGCACAGTCTGACCATCATAAAATAACTGTGCTTATCTGTGATAAAAATAAAGTGTCACAAATCTGTCCATTTCAGTCCCTTCGCTCAGATCCAATGTTTGACAATTACTTTTAGCTACTCCTAATATGTTACTCTTGCTCACATCAACCCGCACACCAAAATGCCTGGTGGCATTTAGTAGCAAACACAAATGAGACTTCTTACAATAAGACTGAGACCATCTACTGGACAAGCATTTCTATTTTTTCATGGGAAGTAAAATATTTCAGATGCCAGTAGCCTTGCACAATTTCAGTCGTCAGTTAACATCAAGGATTCTTTTTTGACGAATACTAAACATACTTGCAAAGGCATGTTCAAATGTGTTATCTAGAAAATACAAGAAAAAAAGACTTCAGCACTTCTAAGTTAAATATCATCATTTACTGAAACAGTAATGAATAGCAAAGCGAGCAGGCATGCAAGTGGCAGTCAAGAGAAGAATAGTTGACAGTATGTCCTAGAAGTTCAGTCAATGGATCAGGAAGCATATTGTTTCATCTTTGATTTAAAAATCTATAGATGAAATCACTTGCCACTCTACTTATGCAAAAGCAAAATTAAGGCAAACATTATCAGTTTCATTGAGACTGCATTAGGAAGGCCAAGCCTCCTGTGAAAACGGTGTTGAAGTATAATTGACCATGTTACCTTCTAGGTTAACGGGGTAAGTTATTGCCAGATCAAAGAGGTTATGTTTTAAGTAAGAGCGGTTATTTCAGATCCAGGGAATGCTATTAAAGTTAAAAGCAGTTATAATGCAACTTAATGCCTCTGCCTGTTTTATTTACATTTTATTCCTAGCACGTAACACCTTCCAAAAAGGTTACAGAAAAATAGCCACCTGAAGGCAAAAAGGAATTTCATTATGATCTCACTTTTAATTATTTAGTGCTAGGTGCTTAGAATCTGACACTTTTATTCACATTATTGCCTTAGTCCATAAATACTTTAACTAATTTCAACTGTAGTATGTCTTGCCTGCATAAAATCAAGAGTACGGGAATCTGACTTTTAAATTCTGCAGGAGATAAAACACTGCAGTTTATTCTGAATCAGCTCTAATGATTGGTGCTTTGATATCCCACATGGATCTAGAGAAAAAAGTTCTAATTCTTCTGTTAGTGAGCAAATGGCTCTCAGGATACATAACTGACTCAATGAGTGGACACACTGTCAATAGAACATTGTCTTCAGATATATGCCACTTACCATAAAAGGAATATTTTATTAGCTGGCTAAAATAGCCATAATTAATTGCTACTATATAAGAAAAGTGAAAATCAAAGGAGATAGTTACAACTTAGCCCGCAACTAGTCACTGTATGCACAAAACCACAGAATCACTAGATTGGAAAAGACCTCCAGGATCATTGTGACCAACCATTCCTATCAACCACTAAACATGACCCTGAGCACCTCATCCACTCGTCTTTTAAATACCTCCAGGGATAGTGACTCAACCACCTCCCTGGGCAGCCGGTTCCAGTATCCAATGACCCTTTCTGTGCAAAATTTTTTTCTGATGCCTAGCCTGAACCTCCCCTTGTGGAGCTTGAGTCCATTCCCCCTTGTCCTATCCCCTGCCACTTGGGAGAACAGGCCAGCACCCTCCTTCACTGATTGTCTATAAAGAAAATAGAAACAGAAAATGCAGTGTTCAACAAATAGAATGCATATTTTTGCCTGTTTTTCACTCCCATAATTACAAGAAATTCTGTGAAGTTGCTGCCAGACTACATAGGGAAACCCAAAGTCAAAACAACTCCATTATTTATCATCTTCAGCTGAAGTCAATTAATTCAGACTGGTGACATACAAGTAACCTTATTTGTTTTATTTATGAGTTACTTGTCCCACGTCTCCCTAGTTTCTAATAGGAACTTAGGCTGGAACCTCTAAGTGCTTGGCTTCTTGAAAGCGAATGTTAGTGCTCCTAAGGGATACTGCAATTTGATTTCTGACTCCAGATCATAGGATGAATAGGGAGTTTCTATTTTCTCATTTTTCTGGGCAAGTAGGTCAGGGATCTCTGGTGAGACAGATTAAGCTAAACAAAAGTATATCATGCTCTGATCTGGATAAAAATATGTGCTTGAGAATCATAGTGTTAAAAGCTGACATTAATCCAAATACTGTTGTAAGGATTGGAGGCCTGGAATGTTACCTGTTTACAAGAACATTTTCATTACTATAAAGCCAAAGCTTCATCTACACAGAAACGCTATAAAATGTCTATTGGAATGTTTTCATGCCACATCCAGATTCATTATCCCACTTTAAACTACAGCATTAAAACTGGTGCATTAGCTGAGGTCATTACAGTACTGCTATCTGACAATTTCAGTGCCTGCATTAGTTAAAATGATGGAATTGTAAAAGAAGCAGCCTATCTCATGAGGCTCAAAGGCTCAGAAACGAAATGGGCATTCCAGATTGCTTCTAGAGTGCTTTTGGGGAACAAAGAATTACACATCCATGGCTGCATGATCCTGCTACCTCCCCTGAACTGGGCTGCCGTCGCTACCATGCAGGCAGTGTAAGTCCAGGACCACAGCTACTTTTAGCCACCAGAAGAGTCATTGAGGTGCAAGTATAAACACATTTGCAGAATCTGGTGTCCCAGGCACTAGAGAAATCTTGGCAACTAAACAAATGCTGTGTTATCTTTTCAAGGGAAGAAGAGTCTTTAGAGAAGCCATCTGTTTCTTGATTTCTGAATTCTCTGTCATGGTAGATACTGGTAAAAACCTGTGGACAATTTCAGATCAACTGGCTTTCCTTTGACCAGTCTGGATCTTTAATATTTAAGTTAAACATTTTTAGGCACTGTGTGAACTGATTTACCACCAGACAGAGAAAAAAAGTATTATTCTTTTTCCTAACTTTTTAAAAAAAATTAAGTTATTTTTTCTCTAGCATTGGGATAAAATAGGAAAGACGTGATAACAAATGTTAAAAGCCTAATAGAAGATTCTCCCAGGTGCTACTGCCACTATTGCTACCAGAAGACAGCAAACCAGTTCACACTACAGCCCATGCTAAATTTGATTTTTTGAAAATTTCTAAGCTAAACATTTTTAGAATAAAGAATTACTTTTGTTCTTTGTAGTATGATTGACAATAACATAGAAACAAACCAAAACCAAAAAACTGATATAGCTTTAACATTTTTAAAAAACTTATTTTCCAAATACTTTTGATATACTGCTTTTTCAAAAAGTACTGCAGGTTATTATGAAATGAAATTTATATATTAAGTGATCTGATGTCTGTTATGATTTAATAGCTAGTTGTTCATGATAAAATCATCGTGTAGGTAACATGTAATTACCATCAATGTCTTAGCTTTACAGAGAAAATAATTTCATTCTGGAATTCATTTTTTAGAACTTCACAGACAGAAAAAACATATGAAAAGCTAAAAGACTGATTAGGTTTTAAATGCACTTCTTCATAGGAATATACTGAAGCAGAACATGAACCAGCATGTGTTTGGTTTTTTGAAATAAATAATGAAAATATAGTTCAGATCTTACTTCTCTAAAAGATCATGTTCCGTTTTCTAATCCTCTGATAAATTGTATCAAGAACAAATTAAAAAATCTGATATTGATCATGATTATAAGATGTATTACTTTATAGCTTCATACAAAGAAAAGTGTTGTAGTGTTTCAGAGCAGATTAGAAAGTAGTTGCAGAAATGTAATTTCAAAAATATGAAGAGTAGAATTGATTTTCATTGAGTTGAATAGAACTTTAATGGCTGAAATGAGAAATGTAATTTAGTATGTAAGAGAACTACATAATCTGAGCTATAATTTAGGTCTAGATAAATTTCTGATAATGGATTAAGTAAACTTGAGTTAGATGGCAAGCTGATTTACTTGGATTAAGATCATGTACTCTAACATGTCCAACTCTGATACCACTGCACATAAAGTTAGAGCAGAGTATGGGCAATTTTTCTGGGTGATTTCATTTGCTTGTTTTTAGGCAACACTCTAATCTGATATAAATAATGCTGTGAGTGACTTAGAACTTGTATACATGGAAAAATTTTCCCACTCTCTAAAGAGCAAATAGAGTATATTCACTTAAATCTATGTCAGTATGAATACTCCTGGTGGACTCCTGACCTGAAGTAATGACTTTGATCAAAAAGCTTTTATTTTATAACCAACTCTTAAATCTCCCATACTCTAGAATTAGACATTTTTATCATAGGAGGCATTAGCAGTCATGGGTCAGAGAAAAGGGTGGGATTCAAAAAGTTTCAGAAGTCAATGAGACATAAGGATGCTGTTGCAGATGCTGGACACACAAGTCTTCCGTGCAATAATAGGTATCAAGAAAAAGCATGGGAAAATGCCATTGTGGCAGATGAGGTTATAAGGTGCAAGTAAGACTAAGAAAAGAGGTAAATATCATTTAAGGCTAAAAATTATTAATTTATCATTTTGATAGGGTAAGAAAACAAAGTATCACTCAGGAACAGTGGGTGGGTTGATGCACCCCACTGATGCAAGGGCTTTGTGGCATTGAACTGAAATTTAATCCTTCAAAGTGTGGAAGTGATAAAAGATGACTGTTAACAAACAAATGGAAGAAAGGAAGGCAAGGGTTCCATAGAAACAGAGGAGCAGAGCATATCACTTATATCATCTTCTTCTGAGTGGTTGTTGCGATACCCCTAGACGCTCCACTACAAGAGCTCCAAGTTCCTGGCCTGGGGACACTTCTCAACTGTGTCCAGACTAGTCTGGACTATGATCAAGGATCAGACTGCTGTAGCACTGAGGCATGGTGGCAAAACCATTGAAAGAATACTTCATTACACACACAAAGCAGGCCTCAGAACATGTTATTAGGTATCTAACTTGAGAAAATAAGGAACAAGGACAGTGTGGCAAGCTGTGCTCCTTACCACTATGTGTGCCCAGTGAGAGAGAGTGGGAAGTTAAAAAGAAATTGCTTGAGAAAGCAAATTCTGATCTTCAGTTTATCTTGGCTTGCATACAAGAAAAATGATATCTCAAAACTTTAAATCAAAATATGCACAGTATTCTCAAATTTATTCCATAAAGGGAATAAGTTCAATATCAACAACATTTAGATGCAATCTGAGAGGAAATTTGTATGTTCTTTTGAAACAAATATATTACCTTAAAAAGTGTTTCCCTTGCCACTTTCTAACTGAAACAGGCCCTAACAGTATGAATTTTAAGCCCTTCTAAAATAGGATGACAAAACTAATTTTTATACAGTTTTTCATTAAGTGATACCATACCCTTTATGAAAATGACAGCAGAGTCTACTTCATTTGTTTGTTTGCAAACTGGCTTTGGTATTATCTGTCAAACCTCAATTAAACATACTTTGGTATCACATAAAAGCTGTACATATGCACCAACTAAGCATAAGAGTTAATTAGCTGAAATATGCCAGCTCCATACCAAGGGAACAATGACTATTCATTGGCTCAGTTACGTAACAGGTAATTGACTATTCTGTTTATGAATAATGTCAATAGTGCCATCAGTTACTGTGTATTTTTTCAGAAAGTGAGTTTAAAAAACAATCTAAGCTCACAGGTCTTTTGAGAAGTATACATGTGCATACATACCAAATATATGCATTTAAAAGAAGATATATATATATATATATGAAATTATTCTAGAGCTTTTGAACATGAGTACACATTTGAAAATGTGAAAGTGCATGTGTTTCAAACCATCAGTGTCACACCCTCAGTACACAGGAACTCAACTTGGGAGCTCACTTTGAGATCTGTTTATACACTCAGGACTCAAAGCTGTGAGTACACAGCATCACACTTTGTGCAAGCCCATGGGACACTTATGCAACTGGACTCAACACAGGCAAAGTTAGTATTTGTGAGATAAGAAGATCTTTCAGGCATAAAAAGGAGAAGGAAAATAGAGCATGGCAGAAGGAAAACCAGTTCTGATGCAGAAGTGTAGAACCATAAAAATTTAAAAACCAAACCATTCTGAACTTTTGGTTTACCTGTGCTCAGTATATATGAATTGATGTCATGTCTTTTTTCAACCTTCATTTTATGGAGTTATGATCTAAAGGCATATGCATTATCCTAGAATTCTGCTAAAACTTGTCATCATGTAATCCTGTATGCCACCACATACAGCTGTTATGTTCTTTGTGAAAATTACCACAGAAGATGACAGAGAATGAGTTCCTACATCTCCCTAGAACTCATTCATATCTCTATGGTATTTTCCCAAGATAACCTTTAGTTTTTTCCTACTCAGAGCTCTAGAGATTAAGAATTAAATTGCTTGTAAGGAGATATTTTCATTGCTGAACTGTTCTTGAAGATAATTACTGAAAGGCCTCTGAAAATTCCCAGTGGTAGCCAGTGTAATTCTCCTCCCATGGGCATCTACAACACAACCTCAGGACTGTGGGGAAAGGGAACACAGAGAAAAACAGAAGTTCTGCCAGTATCAGAACAAGTTACACTCGGAGGGATGGTGGCTGTGGGCAAAAAAGACCAGGTAAAATCAGTCTCTTATCTATGTGTCACTACAGCCCCTACTGCATAGTTAGCTTTCACACACATATACAAATATTTGTTGCTGTTTCTTCTATGATTAAGTTCACTTGTCTCCGTAAATTCAGAACAAGTACCTAAACAAATTGTGAATGTTCATATTCATACTTGTCATTATACTAAAAATGCAGGGTTATTAGCATCTATTTTATGTCTTTATTATGGGCACAGAGAAATGTCAGCAGATTCTCTCTAAGCTGCAATAATAACATTCTCAGGAAAGATAGAAGTCAAGGTAACTAATAAGTTTCCTACATGTATAATATAAATACTGTATGATTTTTAGGATTCTTTCCAGTTTGTTTGAGATTAAGTGAAACTCAGAATATGCATATTATTAACAGCAGGAATCATTGTGTTTGCAAGTCATTTTCTTGCATTATGGCAATCAGGCTCTTTTAAACCTGTTATGATTTCCCAGATCTTAAGGAAGAGTAAACAACTAGTATGTATTTTTGCAATTGAAAATATTGTAGTATATAGGGAGGCAGAAATAATGGCCCAGAAGGAAGTTTTAATTCTAGATTTTCTTTAATCTTTTTTTGAGAGATTTTTGTGTATGGCCAGGTCAGAGAAAGAGAGGGGTGTGTGGTATTAGGAAATAACAAGCCTCTCCCCTGGCCCTGCTCCTCCTTCATACCGCCTGACACTGGGTTGTGACTTCATAGGATCACAAAGTGGTTAAGTTTGAAAGGTATCTCGGGAGGTCATCTGGTCCAAGCCCCCTGCTCAAGCAGGGCCGCCTAGAGATGGCTGCCCAGCACCATGTCAAGTTGGCTTTGGAATATCGCTGGGAAGGGAGACTTGCCATATAGGCACTTGCTATTTGGTCTAATGGCACAACTGACAACACTGTAACACAATTGTAATGTTATGTGTGGATCAACGCTGGCAGGGAATAAGAACCACAAATATTTCACAACAGTAAGTGAATGGAGAGAATTGACAATTGGTTATATTGCTGATGCTCGGTAGAGGGGAGTTCTAGTGAGTACATGCACTTCTGCTCATTTCCATAGACTTTGATCTTTCTCCCATAGGTTTACATAAATTATCCCTTGTAAATCCAGTCTATACGTAGCCTTTTAAGATTCCTCAGGTCCTTGCATTCAGATTAATTTTCTCTTCTTTTCCTATTTGCTGTTTCCTTGTCTTTTACATACTTCACATTTCTTTATAGCCAGACACAAGTTAGTCATGCAGATGTTGTTGTGCTCTCCCGTCATTGGCTTCTGGCTTTCTTTCTACTTGGTTATCCAGCCTTCTTTTCTTTCTAGGTGGTAGTTAATCTTCCTGTTCCCCCAGTTCCAACATTTCTTTGATACCCTGTATGATTCCTGTTTATCTTTTCATACCATCACTCTGACATGCGTTTTCATCATCCATCTAATTTCTGTCTCGGTTAAGTTATACGTGTCCTACACAAACATCCACATTCAACAAAAACCTAGATTATCATAGTTTTTCTCCCAGCCTCCTTTTCCTTAACTCCAATACCTGATCCTTTTCCCCTAACATCATCTGTGATATCTTGTTCTTAGTAAGATCTCAACATTGAATTTATAACAGTTGCAGAGGGTGTGATGTGAAGAGATTCCTGCAGATATTCAAGGAGAAATACTATCAACATAGAAAATGTCAACCTCTGTACTAGAGAAATTAAGTTTTAAAAGCAGAGGAGAAAGTTATTTTACAGTGCTTAGTGTTGGACAGCCTTAAATAAAAATCCCCACATGGTACTCAGGAAGACAAGGCACAATTTATAAAGTCTTCTCTTTTCTGTTCATTTAACTGCCCTGAATTTTCTGTAAAGTAAGCCTATAGTTTAATGGTACAACCTGTAATGTTAGTAATCACCTGAAATAACTGAGATTAGTGAACCAAGGAACATCATCAGAGTGCATGGTCTGTTGCTGCTGAAGGAGCAGCACAAAACCTGTTCTTTTTACAATTATGTTTTTTTTTGAGAGTGTACTTTAGTCTTTTAAGTTTCTCTGTAAGCTACTATGGTACTTCATACCTGTATTTAAACCAAACCTGGATTATGATGAAATTTGATACATAACAGCACAGGTACTTCACATACTTCCTCTTTCATGTAGTTTCTAGCACTGGATTCTCCATAATCATGCACATTTTTATCCTGTTTTTACTATTTCTTCTCATTTATCTTTTACCAAAGCTTTTTCCATAGCTATTCATCTTAATTTTTCACTCAGCTCATTTCATTACTCAAATGGCTATTATTTATCTCTTTTATTGACATTTATGTATCCTACTTACTAGAAAAAAAGGCCTTCCATTATATTTGGGATTAGGTGTGTGCAGCAGGTGTGTGTTGGTGTGTGTATGCACACACGTGTATAGTCTTGTACAACTCATCGAGCCCTTTTAGAAATAAGCACAAGGTCTTTGGAAAAAGTTGATCACGTATCAGAGAACTGTTTTCTTTAAAATGTTTCAATCTGTTGTTAGCATTACCTGAATGATTTTGCTTTGTTAAACAGCATATAGACAACTCTGTGCTAAAAATATATGCACATAGAAATATATACTATAATCTGAAAATCAGTTGTAAGAAAGACAACTGTATCAAAACAGGATTAAAATTTCTAACAGAGAGGTAAGACTAATATAATTAGATCACTAAATATTTTTCCACGTTTTCTGCCTAGTGAACCATGTTATTCTTCTCTTGTTTTTCTTGCAGACTCTTGCTATTATGAGAGTATTTAACAAGTATTTCTTTAGTACCTTCTTGAAATTTGGTGAAAAAGGAGGTTAATACATAAAGTTCTGAGAACAGATATAAACAATCTGTTCCATAATTTGGGAACTGTAGTTAAATGGATGCATTTATGCAACAATTTTTATAATAAAAAGCCATCCTACTAGTGTGGTAATGACATCACCTTATGACTGTGAAGTAAAAGAATATAAGTTCAAGAAGAAATATTGTTTATGAGAAAGTACATGCTTTCTCACTCAGTTAAAAGTTGACTCTCCCATTACAGAGTATTACAGATGTGCTGAAATGTATCCCAAGTAATGCATCTTTTTGAGATTATTACAGTCATTTAATTCGCCCTTTATGTCAGGTCTTTTTCTCCTATTAAGAATTGTTAATAATCCACATATAATTTCACACTGCTTATCTTTCCTGCAGGGTTGGCTGGTCTGCATATCAGCTTCTAACTAAAATTCTTACACTGCTGAAGGGAAAAGCTAAAGAAAGTTCCTTCAACTAAACAGTGACTTGTTTACCAATTCTAATTAGGCTCCTACAGCGAACCATATATTTTAATACCAAAAGGTATAAAGTAAGCCTGAACTTGAACCATGTAGTTATACCTGGAATATAATGGAGGATCTGGAATGGAATATATAAAACATAAGATAGTCCTATAGTGGGCTGAGTCAAAAAGAGCCTCCAGCATCTGTTGCCTTTGAGCTAAGCCTAGAGAAATGGTTAAAGAAAGAAAAAACAGATAAAAGTCCAACTTTTTTATTTAAAGGATTTAAGGGTCATTTTGGAAAAGCTTGCCTTTAAATTACACTATTTCAAAATTATTAATGTTGTCATAGGGGCTGGACAATAGCTGACTCTGAAATTTTTGTTCCCAGTCAGAACTGTCAATGAAGTACACTCAATTTTGCAATATGCCTTAAGTGGCATGAAGAAATAACCCAAGTGTAAGAAGGATTTCAGAATATCTTTCTGACCAAAAACCTTTTTCATTTTGGATTAATTCCAAATGCTCCAATTTGACCCCCTTTGGACACATTCCAAGAGATCCAAGAGTGCATATTCTTTTTATATTGGAGCCCCAGAGCTGGACAGTACTCAAGATAGGATCTCACAAAAAGCAGAATAGAGGGGAAGAATGACCTCCCTCTACCTGCTGGTCAAGCTTCTTTTGATGTAGCCAGGCTACAGTGGCTGATTCTAGCTTGTTTATTTCCACTGAAATAATTTTTCTAACTACTGTTATAATTAGCCTCATTTTTGTAAAGTTTGTTTTTCTTGGTTTTTTTTCTAATTTTTTGTTTGTTTTTGTTTTTTTTTTTTTTTTTTTTATACTAAGGTTAAGAAGATAGCTTTTTTCCTTTCCTTATTTTCCCTTATTTAACTACAGGGAAATGAAATGAATTATTGTTATCAATGCTCTGGATTACGCATTGCTACAGTAAAGAAAGAATAGTTTCATGAGATTAATTTCTCTCAGCCAGATTCTGCCTTGTTTATTTGGATTGAGGATTACTTTCCTGTTCAGGAAATCCCATTGAAATGGGCAGGATAGTCACTGTAGTAAATATTTCTCATACTAGAAAAGGTGGCAGAATCTAGTCTTGAAATATTTTCATAAATCATATCCCACAGTGGTTCAGTAGATTATTTACTCCTAAACTGACATATTTGTATTAAGCAGGTGTTTGTTTCCCAAAGTATGGATCACCTTCAAGCAACTGACTACCTTTTATTAGCAACCTACAACAGAAAACACCACTTTTGCTCTGTAGCCTATGACTCTCATATACAGAGACAATTTAATTGCTCTGCATTCCTGAGTAATCATTTTATGATGGGTTTATTGCACCTCTCCCTTATCAGGGCATGGCACTGTTACAGACCTTAGTGATAAATTACCCTTTAGAGAGGAAGAAGACAGTACCACTTTAACAAGTGCAATAAAGCACTTTTTATATTGGGAGAGTTCAATGCATTTCCCATTCATCATATACCCTCAGTGATTTTACACAGATTTTACACTGTTGATTAGCTCATTAGTGAGGTTAATTGGATACATTAACTGGCAGAATTACAGCTTGACTATGAACCAGAGGCTGCAGTATTATAAATGACAGACAAACTACAGACATGCATGGCTAGCCTGAAGGAAGATCTTCTCTTTGATTAACTTTCATTAGGTTTTAATTCTTCCTTTTTTACTTCTATAATTGACTCTGTTTGAATATGTACTATAGCACAAAATGAATAAGGGGATAAATTACATTAAGCTGCATTTTCCATGACTGTCTGTCCTTATGTCACAAATATTCAGAGGTTGACAACCAGAAATTGGGCAGTAAGAGGACTGTGAATAGTTAGGCTTTACACTTAAAGTATGTAGGCAGTCAGTCAATGCTAACTGCCATCACATAGCCTGCTAACACAGTACCCACAGATGCATATTCAGGGCTTAGCCCTGTTCCCTACACAGAGCCAGAGTTTTACAGATGGATTACTGTGACATAAAAAAAAAAAGGTAACATTTGCTGTCTGTGGGAAGCAGAATGGAGACACTGAGCAGCTCTCTGCTTAGCCTGAATTTTGTACTAGCCTCTACAGCTGCTGGGATAATGTTGAAGGATTCTGAGTTGTTAAATCTCGTAGATGCCCAAAAGAGTCCCCAGTCATTTCGTATATAGATTGTTTTTCTTTCAAGGTAGTATGGTTTTGAATTATGTTGGCTAATAATTATGGAATCTTAAAACCTAGTGATTTATTGTAAAAGGGGTATTCTGTAGGTTAATCAGTGTTTTTACACTGATTTTCTCAAAGCTAGTTCTGGCCATGTGACCCAAGGTTTTTCCACTTCAAGTATTTAATTTTGCCTGCTAAGCACCGAAACTTCTTTCAGTTTGAATGCCTTAGAAAGTGAAAAATGAGAAACTGCTTATGCTTCATCCCGTCTTTCTTCCACTCCAACCAAAAGCCATTGCTTATTTCTTCTGACCACACTGTAGGTGAGCGAATGGCAGATTAGGGCACATGTAGCAAACAGACCCACCCTCACCCATCCTGTCTCTCTTCCTCCAGAAGTTCTCCCTGCTTTTGGACACTCTTCATAGTTTTACAGATAGTGTCTCTAAATGCTATTGTTAATGGAAACGTTTATTTCACTGTTTCTGGACACCTTCTTGTGCATTTGTTTTAGGTGTCATTTTGTTTCATATGCCTTAATACTTAGGAGTAACAGACACAGGTATGAACAATTTTATCTCTATATACCCAGGAGAGTATTTGTGCATGCAAAAATAAGAGAAAATAATGCCTAAATCTGTCAACTGCACAGCTGAAAATGTGTAGTGGAACATCAGGCAAACTCATTTGACTACATAAACAGGGATTATTTTTTAACAGCTCTCTATGCCTTTTTAGTGGGATTTTGTTGCAGGGGTTTTGTTTTCTCATGTATGCCTGCAATTGTCAACCTAAGATTATTAGTTATTCTACTATGATGCGAGAAAGAATATTTCATTTATTGAGTTCAAGCTAATTAGTATGTACAGTTACGTTTCTGACCTTCATTTTCACATTGGCTTTCCCATCTCTAGGGGAATATGTTCCTTTTTTGTTGAATTAGTCTGATTTCCAACACTGTACATTACCTTAAATTTTCTAATTTCAGTAAGATAGGATTTTGAAGATAGTCATTTATTTTGCTTAGCTTCTGTTTAGGGCCTCTTTCATTTGCCTTTTATATTTTGTTAAATAATACTAAATTTGGATTTCTACCAATCTCTGAGTTTTTTGCATATCTTCTGGATAGATTTAGTCATAAGGGGTAACAACACCAAAGCACTCTGGTATATTCCCTCTTAAGTACTTGTAAACCTTTTATTTCCAAATTATGTTATTATCTACAAGAAAGTAACTCCAAGCAATTTGAAAACTGGGATAAAATCTGTGGGCTGCAAAAGCTACACCTACATCAGGGTGAAGAAAATTAGTTTTGGTTTTGATTTTGTTTCAGTAGCTCCAGTTTTTGAAGCTGAACCACCATTTTATTCTTAGAGACAACTACCATTCTTTCTAAAATAAGGTCCTTAATAAAGACACTTTGCTGGTAAACAATTTAATTCAAACCTGAAAGCACAGCGGGATAAAAGCAAATCAACAGCAAGATGGACATTTTTCTTCCTAATAGGTGATTTATTATCTTAAAACTGAAAGAGCAGTTTTTAGAAACATCTGAGATGGGTATTTCTTTGTATTGCTCCTCAAGGAGGAACAATATCCTCCTTGGTTTTCTTGTCAATAATTTGGTTCCTTTTGATCTTGTGGTTTATCCTTTTGGGAACAAGATTATTGTCCCATAAACCAACAAGCAGTTACTATTATCCCTTAATTACTAGTAATGGCGTGAAGCTAAGATGTAATATTTCATGGCTTATAATATGAGGTTATGCACTGCACTTACTGAAAAAGAGATTGAATCTAGGCTTGTTTTAACACTTCCAGAACCAAACAGCTCAGATGGAGATTTATACTCTCACACAGACTTAACTACCCATGCTCTGATGGTTTAACTCCGGTCAAGTATCATTGTTTTGCAGATGGCCCTACTGAAGTGAAAGGAAATGCCAACAGAGTAAGGTAATGATACTCAGCATAAATAATCATATTTGATCTTGGCCCAGTGTTTGCAAACTCTTCCTCTGGAAATCACGGTAGGCATTCAAGACAGAAATAACGTGGTGTGACTTAAGAAGCAGGCCTCTGTCTCCCTTTAGCCACAAGCATAGAATGTGCCTTATTGGAAATGCATGAGAAGTGCCCTTCGAGTCAACAAGTTTGTTCATGCACATAATGCTAGAAACTTGTGCAAGCACTGGGATTGTTTGCATAGGCATTATGCATGCTGCATTAGCTTCAGAGAGATCCTAGGTACTTTAAGCACAAAATGTCTTCATATTGTTGCGGCTACCATGAGTAAGCTGATGTATGATGCTAGCAGTCACCATCTGAGCGGAGCACAGCCAGGATGCTGGAATGGTTCAGAAGATCTTGACTCTGCTCTGCTCCTACATTTGCACACTCACAGCTACCATGTTTACCTAACAGTCTGGAACTTCCTAAACAAGCAAAAGGGAGAACCCAAACAGAAGACCTGCCCTGGTGTTTTTTTTCAATTAAATGGTCCTTTTCCCAAGACAGGTTTTGTTCACTGTTAATTAAGGTTCTTATGCTAGCAAAGTTCAACATCACTATGCAAGCATGAGATTAGGCACCAGACCTGAAAACTCTGTGGCTGCAGTTGCTTGGCTAAGTAATTTGGTTCCCTAACTTGCTCCTCAGTGTCCTGACTGGGCATGCTACATCTATGTTAGGTTTCTTCCAAACTCTCTTTTGAAACAAATGGACTGGTTAGTTATATTTGAGGCAAATACAGATGCAATTCTGCACCTGATGCAATGACTAAAAGGCACCACTATGGTGGAATACAACAAAATACTTGCATCATTTTAGATACTCTGAATTTGGAAACTGATAAAATTGTCTTAGGATTACAAGAGGTTTGTGGGATACCTGAGAAAAACACTCAGTGTGGATAACAATTACTTTATTATTATCATTATTATCATTATTATCATTATTATACTGCTACTAACATTACAGTGTGGCTTCATGAAAACTGCATATTAAGGATAATTCAAATTCACCCCAGAAATGGCTTCAATAGCATAACAGTCCACATAATCTAAGCCCAGCACTTGAGAACATTGCTTGGTCCTGCTTGATTCACTCCTATGGATAGACAGTGCTAGGTGGATACCTCAGAAGCTCTGCACAGGTTCACTCACCTGGTTTAACATGACTCCATTCAAAGAAGCTTATGTGAGTCTCCGTTACAAGCAGTGACAGTTGGACTTAGAGAGTAATTTTTGGGTTTAAGTTTTTATCCTCTAGATATATGTATTTTGTGTTAAGGATAAGAACCCTGTGAAAAATCCTGGAATAAAAAGGTAATTTCCAGGGATTGGATAAAAATCTAATAAAAGTCTGTGTTTGGTTTGAAAGTTCCAGCAGAAAACTTACAATTCCTTTTGCCAATAGACATGGAAAAAGGAAAAAAATTTATAATATTAAACTTTAATGCTTCTACAGCTGTTGGGTTGGGAGAACTAATTTCTGGTGTTACTATGAAAATGAACAGTGTGAAAGCTATAAAACTGGCTAGAATCTATTGCCAAAAGGAAGAAAAGAACCTGCATGGAAAGACTCTACGTGTAACTGGATGAATAATTACATCGAATAATAGACTGCAAGTCAGCAGAGAATCTGAAGATGAGAATGTAAAAAAAGAACTGACTGGTAAGTGGTAAGAACAAGCTGCATCTTTAGGGACAAAATACTGAAAGATTTAGTGTGAAATACAAACAGGCAAGCTGAACAAAAGCAATCAAGTAGATTAAAATTACCTTCAAATTGTCCTTCGAACACATGCAAAAAGGGAGGAAAACTGGGATTTTAATGAGTAATAGTATGTAGTCAAGCCTGATGATAAAGTCAAAGTCATACTTAAAAATAATTGCTTTTTAAATGTCAGAGTTTTTTACCTAGTTATTTGTTCTGTTCTGGGAGATCTGAATTATATATTATTGGTAGAAAAATTGTAGGAAGAAATAATTTGTTCAATAGTAGAATGCATGTAAGTTGTCCAGTCTTTTTTTGTTGTTGCTGCTTCCTTACACATTTTACTCCCTAGCTACTTTATGATTCATGTTCTATAATGTAATTTTGGCCACTTTTCTTGCCTTGGAATTGATGCTTCTTTCCATTGCTGTTAGCTAACATGTTATTCAAACTCAAAACATTATTATTTTCCCTGTCTCTCTTGCTCACTCTCTTTTTTTAAAAGATCCAACCTTATTAACATCCCAGCTCCAATTCATCCTGGTTTTCTGTATGCTTACAGTATGACTTCAAGTTTCACAATGGGAAAAAAGTTCCCTCTCCACCACCTTCATCCCCAATTTTATTTATTAGGGAAATCAAGTTTCCAGACTTCCTGCTTTCTCTTCTCCAGTATCCCTTTTTTTACCTCATTAATATGATGCAGAAACACACACACAGAAATAGTTTATTAGTTTGTTTCTAGACCAAGGCACAAACACTTGTAGCTACTCTTCTTCCACCTCACAATTGCTTTCTATTGTTTTACTACTGTAAAAGCCCCTTGATACTTTGGCCACTATAAGGTATTTTCAAATTGTTCTATAGCCAGCTTTTAAAAATTGTTTTAATAAATTAATATAGTGCAAGTAGCTGGAAATGTGAGGCAGGATGACAAATCAGATGGCAAAGCATGGTTTCGTGCTGAAATGGATGGCTTTTATAAGCCTTTGTCCTGGCAAAAAGATAAAGTTCCTCTTTAGGTCACTTTGAGAAAATACCCATAGTCTGATGATTTTAAAATATTGACCATCTTACAATATACAGACCTTTGTTAGGTCTGGGATTTTTCAGGGTTTTTTTTGCATATGAATTTTTTTTTTTTTTGGGAACTGGAGCTGTTGTTTTTCATTTTAAGGTTATGGAATTTATAACCCAACCTCAATTAGCCATCAAAAGGGATTCTTTAAAATGAAGGAGTAACAATGTATACTCCCAGTCACCTTCACAAGTCAAGGTTAAGTAGTTGAATAGATGGTGAAGAGAACCACATTACCTCTCAGATCACTTCATTCTGTGATGTTTGGAGGGATGGGCAGGATGGTACTGCCCAGTAAGCCCTGTTTCTTTTCCCTATCCTGACCTGTGACTTCAGAAGGAATGGCTGAAGACCTCTTACTTTTTCAAATAGATGCCCCAGGCTTCTATGATTTCAGATATCCCTTCTGCTTTTGTGAGATCTGTTATGCCTATCCCCTTGTTGTTCAATCCATTCAGATTTCAAATAAGCTTTCCTTAAAATATGATTACAGGGAATAGAAAAATCTTCTTAGATAAGTAGAAAGTGAACCAACACAATTGCAAGGACTAAATTTAAATTCTATCTGTGGATTTCCCAAAAGTCTTTGCTACCCCATGATATCTGTCATGTCTCAGCCAAATCCCTTCAGTGTCAAGTCAAAACCGATGGAATATCTGAATGCAATGCATCCCAAAGTCATCAGCTCTGAAAACAGAGCCACAAGGCAGCCAAGACAGTTTTGAAATTCAGGAGCTGTTGCTGACAAGTTTTGAGCTTGGCTTCCTCCCTTGCTCACCCATGGAGGTGATTCCTCCTGGGACAGTATCCCATGAGGCAAAGGCTATCTCTCAAATGGACAGAAATGTCACTGGCAAGAATACACTTTCCTGCTCCTGAGGTCTTAGCATGAGAGGTGATGTGTGACCAGTCTCCTCTGGTGTGAAAACCCAGACCAGACAACAATGAAAGGTTACTGAAAGAGGGCAGAACTGCATGGTCGTTTTTCCTCATTACAAGCTAGAGCTTGTTTTGCTGGAACATTTCCTGCTCAAGACTAATTAACACAGCAGAGCTGGTCAGAGATGAATGACAAAGCCATTTAGTAAGGATCTGTCTTTCCTGGAGGAATGCATTGTGTTCTGCAGGTTACCAGAGACACACTAAAGGAAGAACCTCCACAAGACCTGGAGTTTTGAACAACAGGCACTTAAAGCACTCTCATACTTAAACATTAAGCAGTTCTTTCTCTCTCCCTCTCTCTCAAGGCATTGATATCCGATTATGACTCTTCAGAGGAATTTATGCAGGACCCTGAAGTCCAGGCTCTGTGTTGCTAGCAGTCGCTGACCTCTCAGTGTTGGAAAACATTTTCTAGATAGCTTTTACTACTAGTTTTCCCCTGGAGTTGTAAATGGAGTAACATGTTCCCCAACACACTCGTAGGAGAGCCAGCAGCAGTTGCTTGACATGCCTTCTCCTTAAGGACTGTTCTCAATTATTCTCGTTCTTTCACTTTTTAACAAGTGCACATGCATACATGTAGACACATCGAGGATTCCTGCCTGAACCTGTAAGTCTGACTCACCATAGGCTGATAAATAGAATAGCAAGATCTTAACAGGAATATATCAGACAATGCTTTTCTTGTCCAAATGTGTGGTTCAGAAAACAGATTCAAGTTCAGTTTCACGAAGATATCCAACCAGCCACATTAAAAATCAAGAATTGTTCTGTAACTAATTTGGTTATTTTACCAAAACTGAACGCCGGTAAAACACAGATGCACAATTTACCCTCCTTGAGAACTCTGTGGAGAGAAAGAAGGAAATCTGCCTTCACATGAGCAGGGGGTAGGGAGTTGTCTTCCCTTCTGCCAAGATGCTATTTACCATTCAGAATCCTTACTTGTAGCTTCAAATAAAGTTCTCAGTGATACATCACTTACAGTGACAATTATCAGGCTTCAGCTACTTACGTCCCTAATTTCAGTGGTACCACAGATGGCAGAGCCTGGTTCTGCATCTTCTGTTATTAATACTTACATTAAGATTTTTACACTGCTGATAGACAAAGCTATTTCAATTAGTCCAGGGCACGTTTTCTCTACTTCGTATTTCATGCGCAGGGCATTTACACTAAAAATCTAGGGAAAATGTATCTTTTGTATTTAAAAAAAACCAACCAAACAGAACAGTTCCATTGAAAATCTTATAGTGTTTGCATATGACAGGAGTGATTTACAGACAAATTATATTTTAGTACATTCTCACTAGAACTGTAGCTGTTAAGAAATTCAGAAACACTAGGAATATAAATCCAGAGATTTCAGGCATTATGTGGAATGTTGTCAGATTTAGAAACAATCCAGTAATGTCATATCTGGGAGGTAAGCTGTTTTCAGTCTAGCATCATTCTAAAGCTCATAGCTCACTTTACTAAGTTCATATTTAACAGAAGGTACAAATATATAGACTTCCTTTCTTCTACAAAGTGTATGAATTGCAAAAGAAGATGTCACACCAAAACATAAACAGAAGCAGAGAAAATGTGTTGTGAAGCTTTACTGTTTCTGTAGAGTTCCAAGCATCAGCTGTAATGCAAAATTATAGTGCATTATGGTAAGTGCTTGATATAGGATGCCTGTTTATACTGTTTCAAATGTAAAAATTTGGTATAGTCATTCTTTCAGCAACCTGAATACAGTCCACTTGTCTTCTGAATCTATGTATAAGCCTATGATTTAGTTGGTATTCAAAATACACCCACTAAATTAAGTAAAAACTATGTACAATGTTATCTGCAATGGTAAGAACACAAGGTTCATCAGGCACTCACTAGAGCATGATGTGACACACGGCCATGTAGTTGAATAGCCTTACAAATGATATAGTTTTTCACCTGAGGTAGAAATATAATGCCAACAGAAATCTAGATAGTTCCTTTAATGAGATTTTTCTTCTTTGCAGACAGTACAAATCACCCAGGAAAGTATCTTGATGTAGGATGTCCTCTGATGTTGACCAGTTTTATTCCATTTATTCTCTCTAGCGAGCTTTAAATAAGTTCCACAAGAAAAATAAAGATGAAAGAAAACCTAATTGGATTCTGCTATCTGACTAAAAGCTGCAGCAATAAAACAATGTCTTGAATATGTGGCTTTCTGAAACAGGTGACCTAGGCATTTAGAATTTATAGCTACACGTGTAGACTGATGTGGGTAACAAAAACATACATGTAATTACTCCTTGGATGACAGAAAAGGGTGTGGGGGATGCAAAGTGGGAAAAAGGGGAAAAAATAGAGGACAAGGGGAGAAATACCTACTTTCTAGTTAGCTTTTGTCAATAAGTAGTAAAATAATAATTATTAATGGTCTTTGGCATGGGAAAACAGATTACAAACTCCCTGCTAAAACTTGTATTTAAGCTGTAATTAAAATTAAACTGAAGGAAGTGTAAAATCTTGGGGTTTTTTACCAACTAGTACAACTTTCTAACAATTGTAGATACGTTAAGCACTTAATTAGCCTTTTTTATTTAAAAAAAATCAAATGCAGATGTGAAATACAACATAACTTCTACACAACACTTCACACCTGTGTATAATTCTTCCCTGCAAAACCTTCATTCTTTCACCAAACAAGTCTAGTGTCAAATGCAAGCCTGTGTGTCACTGAAAGCAGATCAGTGATGCTAATTTACACCAGCTAAGTACATATGTTCAAACAGCATCAATTAAATGTCACAACTTTTGTGACCAGGGAAGGGTAACATTTTTGCTGAGAAGGCAAGCTTATGCTAATATTGCCCTAGGCAGAGCAGAAAGGTTCTTGATTTTGAAAGTCTGAAATATTTAAAAACATAGCAAACTGCAGGGTTGCTAAATTTTCTGACAACATTTTTAATAAAAGAACTGAGATGGTTGCAAAATACTCAAGTATCTGCATAGAAATATGACTTGCCACTGAAGGGAGGTTGTGGAGAGGAGGGTGCTGGCCTCTTCTCCCAAGTGACAGGGGACAGGACGAGAGGGAATGGCCTCAAGCTCCACCAGGGGAGATTTAGGCTTGAGATTAGGAAAAAATTCTTCACGGAGAGGGTGGTTAGGCATTGGAACAGTCTGCCCAGGGAGGTGGTTGAGTCACCGTCCCTGGAGGTGTTTAAGGTGAGGGTGGATGAGGTACTTAGGGGCACGATTTAGGGATTGGTGGGAATGGTTGGACTCGATGATCCGGTGGGTCTCTTCCAACCTGGTTATTCTGTGATTCTGTGTGATTCTGTGATTAGTTTAAAGAAATTTTCTTGGATGAAGCCTGTATATGTGATATCTCACAAGACAATGCCCACAATGAACAAGGATGTGTCTCTCTGGCAAAAAGAAGATCCAAAAATGCAGCAGTGCATGAGAGAGGAAGGGAATTTAATATTGCTGCAGAGTTTGTATGAATAAACTTATTATAGATAGAGATAGGAGGGCATATTTTCTGAATTGCTGCCTGTGGCTAGGACAGCCGTTCTTCCTTTATGGGATTTGGGGGTCTCAAGTACTACAAGACTTATTGTTACCACACAGCTAAAGTAGTAGTTGGGTCTGCCACTGAATCAGTCTCTTAAGCAACAGAAGTTATTGCTGCCCCTAGGCTATAATAGAGGTCACAGCCTGGACCTTCCAGTGATGTGATGTGTTGGAGAGAATTCCTCCTCCTTTCCCGTATCGTACCTTCAGGGCTTTACATGTCCAGCTGAAGAGTGTACAGGGTTGACAACCTAGTCCTTTAGGTGAAACTATTGAATTGATTATTCCTTCATATGGCCAGCATCACTTTCTCACACATCAAATATGTGTCTGTGCTATTCTCAGTGTTTTGAAAGACCAAGTTCATAAAGAAAATAGAACAGAAGCTGTTGTTTTATTACAGAATAGGGAAAACAGGAGTCAACTGAAATACTAAGGCATAGTTTACAATTTCTATCACATCTTTAGCTCACAATGAGTGTGATGGCACTACCTTTCATTTATGAAGATCTTATTTTCATTGCCTCTGTTATACTTTAAGATTATTTTTATGAGGACAGAATATGGAAGAAGAAGACTGCATCTCTCACAATTTCATCAATTTTAGAGATTCTGTTGAAACATCCATCATTCACTGCACAATTTTCTTCTGCAAGTGAAATGTCGACTGTTTTCTTTCTATCACTGAAAAAAATAAATTATTACAAAGCATTTGCAGACCAACTATCTATCAAGTCATATGTGATTTTGTCCAAAATGTGAATAACAGATCAGGATCATTATGTGAAAAATTCTCATTTCAGTGAAATTTAATCAGATATCTGTTATGTAACATACACTGATTTATACAGTGCTCAGTTACAGAACCCAAGACTCAAAAATTATAGCGTGGAAATATAATCTGGATATAGATGTATAATTAAGTAGAATTCATGTTAATTCATTATGATGATATGTCAGTATACACCATCTCCCATTTAGTTGTAATGGCTGTTACCAGTGTAATCAGCATATTATTGCTACAAACAACAGAATTTAGCAGCAGATCTAAATCTTCTGTTCTCTTTTTGTTTAAAAATAAGTGATCATAAGACTTACACGATGATGACACTGTGAGTCTAAAGTGTAAGAATCTTAACTTCAACAATACCATAAAAAATGCATACAACAAATTAATTCTAAACCTTCAGGAAAAATGTTTTTTTGTGTATGTAGATTACGATGCTGTAGATTTTTTAACACCTCTTACTGAAAAAATAAATCACAGAAAAGCATTAGTCCCATGGAGAATTAGCTTAATTGCTTTGACCCTAAAGGGTAAGACATCAGGAACACCTTACAAGCTATATATCCAGCACAAACAATGCTGCTCTCAAGCAGGAAGCAGCCTTTTCATTCTCTTCCTTTGACTTTGGCCAATGCTTTCGGTGTAATCAACTATTGTAATGTTTGATCTTGCATTTCTACACCTACATAGCAAAGATCATCATGACAAACAGAAGAGGATTTACAATTAATAACTTATTCCTTATACCAGATATAGGCAAGAATAACTTTGTACTGCATTCCATAGGTAGAAAAACATACTATAGGAATGTAATATCTCTTTGGATAATAAGAATTAAAACCAATGTAATAAATGTGCTCAGTAAATGTGAAGACTAGTTCTAATCTAATTCAAAAATATGCAGCCCTTAGTTTCACATTACTTACAGAAGGTGGAAATGTGACAGAAGTTCATAATAATGTAACCTTGGTACACTGGTTGTGTATCTGTCCACTAGGCTGTTTAACTTATTTTAACCATGAGTCAGAGTATATAAAATGTGTATTTAACAGATTTATTCAATTTTCTCTGTCAAACCAGCATGTTCCAACATTTTCTTCACATCAAATTTTGTATCTGCTTTAAAGACAGGCTCATTACTGTCTCTCAGAGGTGGTCTTAAAAGCCTTATATGCATTATGTATTTTTTCAACTTTTATATGTGCTCTTATGTTTCATGAAAGCTTTTGTAACATTCTGTTTGTCTTTTGTACATAATTTCAGTCTACACTTACTAACGTTCAGAAGTCTCAGACTTGAAGTTTTCTGTATGCTTGTAGCTAAAAAGCTTCTGATTCTATATTGTTATAGAAAGCAGCAAGCCCCTAAGTATTTTGAATCACCATGAGAAAAAAGTCATGAATCTTCATAATGTTAATACAGTCCTTCTCTCCAAGTTCTGTAGGATTTTCATTATGTCATTATAAATTAACAATAACAAAAACACCGGTGTGAGCTCACCATATTTTCATATAAGCTATCTGTGATCGCATGGACAAACTGGGGAGATTTGCAGCCAAGCGGTGATGAGGTGCTGAGTTTACCACAAGGGAGGGTCTTTCTGTGTGAGAGACTGCAGTGAAGGCACATGAGACTTTTCTGTATGGGTGGGATATAAATGAATCTTGGGCCCACACTTGGCTCTGCTTCTCTTTCTCATATGTGTAATGGATGAGGAGGAAAAAGAAAGAAAATATCATCACCAATAACATCTTCTTAATCATCTTTGCAGAAAGTGGGGTATTACTCTTATTCTCCAGAAGAATTGATTTTGGTTGATGGATTCCCTCTGCCTTTTCTTTGACAGACTAGCTACATGATAATCACATTATTTAAAGGGAAGGCCACTCCTCTTTTTGCTTTTGAGTGTGGGTGATGTGACAGTCAGCACTGCCAGTGTACATTCCTTTACTCTTGGAGAAACACTGAACCCATGGGATCATTCTCCCATTGCCATAAAGCAGGTCCAACTTTTTTGGTTTGTACATTGTGTGAGCAATTGCGGTTACATAGCTATTTGGATAATGCAAGCACCTGTGAGCACAGCATCTCTGATTCAGAATTTTTACTTGTATAAAATCAATTCAGGTATACTATCATATGCTGTGAAGGTAAATAACTGGCTTTGATGACATACAAAACTATTTTACTAATGAAACTATTTGATGAATATGTGATGCATCATATCTCATCACAGTATAATACTGTAGTTTTCTGAAAGGCTCTCTTTCTATATGAAAGTCTTACAGCAGAGGTTATTCCCACTTGCAGATAAGGAAAAAGAATAAAGAGGAGGTGAATTAACTTTCTGAAATGACTCTTGTTGGGCCAGAAAGAGACATGGGAAAGAAGGACCTATGTCCTTGACATACAGACTGAAGCAAAACTTAAGCTTGACGTGCCAACTTTAGCTGAAATTATTTGGACAAAAGAAACTCTTTCAGAATGATGAAGAGGAAGGGCTAATATCAATTAATTAAATGCTCTTCTCCAGTGCTCAATGGCCTGTTTCTACCTCTATGTTGAAGGTCGGGGCTGTTGCAATCAGCTGAGTTCTTAGCTGCACATATTTGCTTTTTGATGAGGATCTTCTATGACGCAGGAGAACAAAGTTTAGACCAGTTGGCAAGACACCAAAATCAAGACATGCTGTTCAGCCTCCTAGATTAAAAAAACGGTATCAAAGTGAAATGAGTCACCAGGATAATACAGACTGTACAAATTTAACTGGCACTCACAGATCGGGAATGCAATGCCCTGGATATTCATCATAGTTGTGTCAAGTCTAATGTGTGACAAAATTATGATGAATTCTGGATGGCAGATGACAAATTTTTGTGAAAGAACATGTCCCTGAGGGAAATAGCAACAAACACAGTGAATAAGTCACAGAAAAGAAAATACATAAATGCATGCTCCTGAATGCTAGGAGTTTAAGACTTTGCTGACAGTAGGCCATGCACAAATGTATTCAGATAGAGGTAGCCTTGTGGTACGGCTTACTGTGGTATAGTTAGTTTCATGCAGCCACAGAATTTGGCATTACCAGTCTTTAAAATTTCAAACCGCAAGTACCTACAGCAGCTTGTGAGAGCTGCCTCAAAAATCCCTAACTCCATGAATGCATTTTAAAAAAATTACAGTTATTATAAAATATCTTTTATCCTAAATGGAAGGAAAAGCTGAGGTAATCTCATCCCCACTGTGTGATAAACATTAACAACTGCTGACTTTTTAATGGTGAGTACTTTAGGTCTGAGAGACTTAGATGGATTGAGTAGATTTCCTGTATATATTTGAATATATTTGTTCTCACTGAATGAATGCACACAAGCTCTCAGTCTCTATGAATATATTTTTAACATCCTTCTACATTTACTACAGAACGTGATATAACATGCAGTTTGACCTTTTAAGCTAATCTTTACTCATCAAAATAAAGATATTTTAGACATGGAAAATATCTAAACCTCAGCTGTCTTTTGACTTCACTTTAGTGACCTGATACTGTCAAATATATTATAGAGAATGCAGAATAAAATTTCAAAAGGAAGACTTCTGTTACCCTGACTGGATACATCTGTGGTATATATTTTCCATTTATGTATTCTAAGTTGTTCATTGTGTCTTGTAGCTAAATTCAGCTTATCCTGAACTTTGGCAAAGAAAAAGTAAAATATCATTTAAAGAGAACACTTTTGGAAAAAGTGAAAAGTGGTTTGCTTCTAATTTTACTGAAAGTTAGAAGCTTTGTGTGGTATTTAACAACAGGGTAATATATAAAGGAGGACATGTTAATCACATAGTCTCAGGCCAGTACAGCTTTTTCAATCCAGCCTCCTCCATTCATCATGCAGAAAGGTTCACGTGGTTCTCTAATTCAGATTTTCTCTTTCAGAACTAAAAATCACTCATCCTCTCCTGCACTTCTGTAAGGGTCAGTCAAAGGATTGATTTCTGCCTCAACATTTTCTCATCAGAAATTTTCCTCTGATGTTGACTGTATGAATCGCAGATCCAGGCCTTATGAAAATGACCAAAGCTGGTACAGAACAAATGCTTTTTACCTAACTACCCGTACCTACCTATTGATCTCAAAAATGTTTTGTACCTGTCTCCAAGCCTCCCTGCTCTCTACCATTGTGAAAGATCCATGAAGTGAGGAAGAAAAGGCAGGAAAATTAATGACAGGACTTACCACAGACCCCAACAGAGTACACATGCAAGGTGATGCTGACTACTGGCCTTCATCGGGAGACCCCCGGTCAACCACATCTCAGACACTCCTCTCTTGGCATGTGTGGCCTGCTAGATGGAGACTGGCACATCTCCACAGGCAAAGCGGGTGGCATATGTATTGCCTAGCATAAAAGACAGCTCTGGAGCAGCTGAATTCTGAAGATCTTCCCCTCCTTGATATCACCTCGATCAAAGACAGAGGTAGTGGAACACCTTCTGGACCAGGACCCCCAGAGACGCTGTGCACTCCTGGCAGTAGCTATAAACCTCTTTTCCTTCCCTTTTCTCCCCATCTCTTTCCTTGTTCTCTCTCTCTCTTTCTATTGTGAGACACTTTACAAGCACAATTAATAAAGTTCCAGTTTGGATTGAAATTTAACTCCCTTGACTTATGAATTATTGCTTTTTCCTTTACACTCTGAGGTCACTTATGAGTGGACCATGATAACTCCAAATAAGAATACTTAATAGTGGTAACACAGGTAATGCAGCTGGACTCCTCACACTTCTCTCCCGAACAGTCAGCCCAGGTCTGCCCTGGGCAGGGATGGAGAAAACTCCCTTGGCTCCATTATCCTTACTTTGGGAGATATACGACAACTCCTATTCACCACAGCTTTGGCCTCCATCTCTGCAAACCCAGGCAGATTATCTCAGTCACAGTTCAGAGGTTTATATTCCATCTGAATAAAAATGAAGTATTTATTCCTTATAAAAATCAGCTCACATTGCATGATCATAGGTCTTATGGTCCTTCCCCATACTCCATTCGCTCTGTTTAACCATGCTCTGGAAAAATGGAAATTAGAAGGTAGGGGAGCAGCCTTCTGGGTTCTCTGCTGTGAAGTGCTCAAAATCTTCATCCACATTTACAGTCCAGAGACAGTGAACACTGTGTGTGGTTTGCAAGAGTCAATCAGCTGTCAGAAATTATTTGTAAAAAATGAAGGTTGGAACTCTTCACCTTCATGCAGTTCTTCAGTTCACTAGATCCAAACTCAAAAGGAAGACCATGGATGCAAATACCACAATATTACATGTTCTTTAAGGACTTCCCTCTCATCTACAAGGTTTTGAAAAAGGATAACTCAGGATAACTTTCATTTGAGATAGCTGCTGTCTGACATTAGTGTTTTGGTGTATCTTGAATAAGAAAGTTAGTAGGATACCTATTTTCCCTCTCAAATTTTCTATTTTGGAGAATCTTAAAAGGAAAAAAGTCTAAAGATGAAGAATATGGCAGCCTGAACAACTAGAAAATGTTCTGATGGCTCTTCATAACATTTTAGTTTTATTATCCATGGACACCACAAAAAAATAATAGAGCAATTCATATCAGATTCTTTTGTCTAATTTCCTCTGTTTTGCTCACTCTTTTCAAAATAGCTTTAATCTTTGAGAATTTTTAAATTATTCTCTGAAAAATATTTCAAGTCAGATTAGATCCTTACCCCTAGCATAAAAGAAACCATTCATTTTCAGGTCTGGTTAATTTTAGCTATATGTATTAGGGAGCTCAATGGGCAACATCTCTAACAACTAAACCCTCTGTTTTGCAAATCCGTATGCATGCACCGAGTTTAAAGCATGTAAATAATACCATTAAAATATATAGGACAAGCCACATACATAATGTTATACGTATATTTGCACCTACAGAGAATGAAATTCAAGCTCATCTCCAGTGAGGTCAAGAAAGAGTTATTAATATCTAAATTATTATCCTCATGAATAAACATATGAGTTTGCTGTTCCCTATAGTATGTATTCAAGTAACTCCCTTTTTTATTCTCATGCAGTTCTGAAATAGCTATTTTATTATCTTTAAGAAAATCCTCCCACACTGCATTGTATGTTACATCCATAATCATCATCACAACACATCCGTGTGTTGTTTTTAATGGACTTCGAATGCTCAGATTCTTTACAGGTAAAATATTCCTATTAAGTGATACTTTTTGTTGTGTCTTCAGACAATACATATTTCATAAAATTAACCAAAGACAACTGGATAAATGGTGCAGTACCTCTGAAACCTTGGAAAGTTGAGTTCATGTCGTAGCCTAATGGGTATAAGAGGAAAGCTGTGCCACTTCTACATTCTTCTTGTTTATAATTAATAGAAACTGAAGCTTAGCCAGGGTATCCTTCATGAAGTGGAAAACATTCTGTGTCACCATAGAGTTTTAATAGGCAACTTATGTCTATTAATAGGGGCACATCTGTTCCAAAGGCTTGCATTATGCAGGTGTCTGTTCCTTTTGTGTTTTTTGATTATACAGTAGATAATTAGTTGGACGTGATTACATGAACACCCCCCCCCCATTTGGACCACTTATCACATTATCAAATGCATTAGATACTTATTATGAAATATGAAGCAAAACCTGTATGCAGATCACTCACACATATACCCTTTAGAAGGATTCTGAGAGGTTGAATTTTTTTTTTTACTTAAAAAATTAACATGAAGATAACGCTATTGATGAAAACAGAATTATTTTTGCTTTACAATTCTGTGATAGGAAACCACAGCCTTTCCTGTTCTTCTTCCTAATAACTAAAGAGACTTAAAATAATATTTGGTTACTTAATTCAGGTTTAAAATACAGGTTTTCCAAAATCTATTCTATGAATGTGACAGGTCCAGTTCTTAAAGGCCACAATTTCTTCTCATGAAGAACAAGTGTAAGTACGTTCTCTGTTCAGACAATTCGTGGATTCATTTTGCTGTTCCAAAATTTTGTCTCTCCATCTAAACTAAAATCATAGTTAGTCTCTTTGACATCTCTTTCAGTGTTGCAGCTGTTAGTTCAGGCTCAGTATTGCTAAATCAGGAATATTGCTCTGCTTTTCAAAATTTTTCTTGTTGCTCTTTCCAGAGTGAACAGCAATGCAATGTCTGTTACTGTCACACTTGTCTGGATGTAATTTTTGGTTTTGAACTTTTCCTAAATCTGAAAGTACAAAGTTTGCACATTCTATCTGAGTAATGTTGTTAAGATTGTGCCTTCTTTATGTGTCCATGCAGAGAAAATTATTTCCTGGGAACTTTTGTTTTTGGATATTAGCTATTTCCGTATTGCTTCCTTCAGCAAAAATACAATCTTTCCTGTCCAGTGTCTATCATCTTGGGTGTTATTTTAATTTAATCACCTCAGTACCTCTCATTCTTCATTCTCTGCTAATCTCCAAGACCTTCTCTTGCCTATTAACTCAAGCTAATCTCACTTGCGTATTTTTTCAAACTGACATACTTGTGCATTTCTGGCAATGCATCTACAATTGGAGGAAACCCCAGTGAAGTGGTTCCTTCACTGAAACCCCCAAATAATACTCTTAAACTTCACAAAATCCATGACAGTTACCAAGAAGCATTACTCAGTATCCAAGAAGTTAAGATATTAATATTGTTGAGGGACAACCTACTACTCTGGTCCTTGCCGAGACTAAGTCCATTGCATGCCTCTTTTTGCCTGATGGTAAATGTATGAACTGTTGAGGCAGAATCTGCTATCATCACTTCAATCCTTTGGCCATTCTGAAAAGTGCAATAAGTGGGGATGCTTGGATTTGCTCAGGGGCTGTTGCTCTCACCTACATTTGCTCTGGGCACACTTAGCAGATAAAGCTTCTCAAGCACCTTTGCTTTGGATTGCTGCTACTCCTCACATCTGGCGCACAGCAAAGGGGCATTTAAGAGCTTAAGATGTTTATTTACATGTGTAGAAATCTTCATTTAGGCTTCTGGTTGTTTCTAGTGCAGTGACATTCCCATACCATTTATTTTTTATTTAGAAGTTTTGATTCTGATTTAGCTAGATGTTTTTAGAGTATTTTTGATACTCCATTTTCAAAAAAGGTATATACATATTTGAAGAAATTAGATGCTATGTTCTGTTTTCACAATCTGGGGCCTAGACAGAGTCCTCAATAGTTAAAGTATAAAGCTATGCAAGATGGCCTATAGTTGTTAAAGAGAAATGGTGTTGTCATTCCTGATATTCTGATTCTTCCTTCTCTCCACGACATCAAGCATAATCTGCTCATTTGCACAGCCTTTTATTGTATGACTCCATCATATAAACTCTTGGTACTAATTTCAGTTACACACATGCTTACATAGGCAGCCTACTATTTTTCCCCTGGCTGTATCTCATGTTTCAGAGGGCTCTATGGATATGTTTCTCATGGGTACATGTAATACAGCAGGACTTTAGAATGCCTATGAACCCAGGCATTTCCCATGACGGTTTTTTATTCAGGCCACATGGTCACAGCTACCAATATCAATTAATCTTTTAGGAATAATCAGATTTAAAGTTAAAATTAATTTCCTCCCCAATATCCTTCATGGATTCAAGAAGAAAAAACTTATTTCTACAGCACTCTTCAAAGTGCAAGTAAAATAGGGGCAAAATCAGAAGAGCTGTAAAAGTAACTAGGAACATTTTCCTGTCTGAAAGCAGACTGGAAAAGGCTGAACCATTTTAGTAATAGCTATAACACAGAATATGATCGGCATAGTGTCTGGAATAATTAAACAATAGCAGGCAGCAAAATTACAAGAATAAATGGCTAAAGTAGAGAAGTAAATTGGCAGGCAAACTCTATTTCATGAAATTTCTTCCTCCCTACCCTTAATTCCTTACTATTCTTCTCTGCAAATTCCTAGCTTTCTTTATCAAACCTTCTGCAATAATTTATTATTGTTATACTGACAGAGTAAATTCCACCACATGCCAGTCATGTCTTTAAGTTCAATTAAAATGACAGAACTGACATGCATGGGTAACTTTAATGCAAGAGAGAAAAGAGATGCAGCTCTTCGATGAAATTAAATTCTAATATCACTGTTTTGGCAAGGTGTTTCTGCATGCACAGAAGAAAAAATGTGTTCTTGAGTTTCTGTCCCTGGAGACAGTTAACCAATAAAAGCTATAGCTGGGTTTAATTAACTCTGCATGTTTGTCTTGACCTCATTAACAAGGTCAGCTGATGGATTTCTAGATCAATTTGCAGATGTAAAATAAAAAAGGTACTGCTGTAACATTAAGCTATCCACTTTTCTAGAATATTCTTTACCTCACTTTGTCTTTCTGTAGGTAAAACTGAGCAATGAATGGGCAGGGGAAGTAGTGCAGCCTCTTTCAACTGTGCATTTGTCGAGATCCCAGAACAGAAAATTTCATATATTAGTCTCACAGCAGCTTTTCAAGCAAGACTTATCCAAGACTTTTCACAAATAATCTCCCCTTGGCAGCGTGTGCAGACTATTTTTCTTTTCAGAAACCTAAGGTACATACAAATGGAAAACTAAAGTAATACAGCTAGTGGAATGCCTAAGAAAACTTTTAGAATAATATTTTTCAATTATGTCAAACAAAAGAGTTTTATGGATATCGATATGTATGTGGTCCTTTACTCTGTGTATCAATGTAGCCTTGGTATCAGTAAAAACACAAGGTCAAACCTCCCTGCTTTGCAAATTCACTGTCCATTTTCAACTAACTCTAACAAAAATGCCAACATTTGCATAATAAATAAATAAAGATTAAACAATTCAGGACCCGTCCTGTTACATTTTATAATGACAGTAGGAAAATACCCCTTTTCTAGGAATATATTCTTTTCACTATTACTCTCTACTAGTATGTAAATAAATAAAAGGAAGATACACAGAAGGCACTAAGTTCTTTTAAGATTTAATTTTTGTCTAAAAGTTCACACAATGCTGTGATTCATATGTTTTTTTTAAAACACAGGACACTAGGATTTGTTTACAACTCAGTTTCACTCCTGAGACCTCATATTAACACAGCAATAATAGAGGCAGACAAGACAAATATATGAGGGCAGGTAAAACTAAGGGGAAAAAAATAGATCCTTAATGCCATATTGATTTGTTTCTAGAAAGTAGGTGGCTACCTATTAGCTGCATTTTTAACCCACTCGACCAGTGACAATTATCCATTGACTTAAAACAGATAGTAATACAGTATCTGCATAACACTGGTGTTCACAAACACATGACAATAGGAGAGAACAACATGATACCATCCACTTGATATTTTAAACAACACAAATGGTTATAGATGTTATTTATATACACATGCAGCTCCAAAAATCAACCCAATTTAGAATAAAAGGGACTATAGGAAACCTTTCTGTTATTAGTTTATTGATTAACAGATTAGTATATATTATAGATTAGAATATATATACACAGTTGTTTTGACTAGAGAAACACAGATACCCTGAAGGTACTGCTGAAAGAGAGGCAGCTGAGCAGCACAAGGAGAAAATTAAATTCACTAGTGAGAAAACAGAGTGTAGCAGAGAGTATGTGAGAAAATGCAGACAATCTGGTCACATTAATATGATATGAATGATCTGTAAATGTATTAATAATAGATATGGCAGTGATGTTCTGCTTTGCATATCATATCCAGTAACATTCTCTCTTTAAATAGATGCAATATACATGCATAATACAAGGACGCTGAATGATGAGAGATACAGATTTTACACATGGAAACACAAAAACTAACTCCTGAGTCATTTGGCAATGACCTGATTGTAAGAGCAAACTTCTGCTAATACTGCAAGAAGAAAACATAAAAACCTCACCTCTCAGTAGTTTCATTTTGAACTCTCATCAACTACAAAGTGAAGAGTTAGATGGATTGAAAAAATATTAACTATCTTTCTGAAGTTTCAGTAAAATTTGGGAGGGTGTTCATTTTGATTTCGTATTGTATTTTAAATATTTGTATTTATATACACAAATGTTGCCTAAGAGAGGAGTGAAACGACCATTGACTAGCACGATCTGCTAGAAATGTTTAGATTCAAATTTCTCATTGGAAAAAGAGTTTGCAGAATTACTTTTATCAGATGTACTAAGGCCTGAAAAGTCATCTGGTAACTTAAAACAAGATTAATATAAATATTCAAAGAGGACACCACCAAATCAGAGCACAGGAAAAAGCTTAATGGAATAAGATCTTTATCCTGGCATCTTCAAGTCAACATCACAAGAGGAAAAGGAGGTTTGTAACCCCCAGAGGTGAGTCTTGTCAGCATTGATCTGGATTCATGAGCCAATAAGATAATCCTTCATGAAAATCTGTCCTGTTGTTCACCATTAGAGCATCTTCAGGAGGGCTGTTTTGTTATGCTCTCTTAATATCATGCTTAGCTGAAGCATAAGTGGCTTGAAAACCACCTATACTTACAGTTTATTCATATACAAATTAATGGATGCTGGTGAGACTATATAGCCATTAACCAGAGCATTAGCTTTCATGGCATTCATTTATCTATCAAAGACACTTTGTTTATCATAGGTTTTCTGAAAGCTTGTATACTAAGAGATTATGTTGGCAGGATATTGCTGCTATCTATGAATTTTATGCCTTATATGTAAAATTTGAAAAATGTAAACTTGTATCACTTGCCTCCTAGTTGTTACACAACGGTCATAAGATGATTCTGTTACCACTTGTCATGAAAAGAACACAGATCAAAAATTATGGGTTTGTTCCCTTCTATTAGGAAAAAAACCAAACTCAAAACAATAAAGCTTTGATTAGCTAAATAATAGCAGTGATCTTGAAACTTAGAATAATTTTCCTAACATTAAAATACTATGTATGCATTTATCCAGAAAGAGGGAAAGGAGTGTGAACAATTTTATAAGCTGATTGCCAGAAGAAGCAACTGATGAATCCATTCTCCAGCCTTGCTTCAGGTGTTTATTTCGTGTTTGGATTCACACCTAAAGTCAGCTTTATAATTTGGGTAGAGATAGAAAGTTTTGAATTGGTGACAATCATACTCTGTTATTATTATAAGTAATAGATTCCTCATCATCATTATCTTCACAGGGATTTCATTCCCCTAGAAAATCCTTCTTTACCAGGTTACACAGAAAAGATTCATAAAAAATTCTCAGCATTGACAGTCCTTCTAGGATTGAGACATCAGGTCCAGCACTTAGTAGTATGGCATTTACCAGTGCTTATGCAGGGTGTTTGCTACCTTAGGCACAAGTAACATTGTAATGGCTATATGACTTTAGAAATTTAAGTTGTCATCTAGACTGAAGTCCCTAGGCCAGATCCTTTAAGACAGTTAAGCATGAAAAAATCAGTAAGATGCTCCTGTAACACTACTTCATTTGCACTTAGAAGTTTCCAAATTTCAATACAATTGCCTGAAATTACATGTAATATTTGTCCACTGCTGGGTACTTTTTTAACTTTTACTGTATCAGCAGTCTCTGAAATGGGAGCAAATGTTTTGTTCATGCTTAAAAAAATATATGTATATCTCCTTGTGTCTCTTTTCACTTGACAAATCCTAGCAAGTAAACAAGTTAGTGGGGTGACTTTGAAGTGTTATTCATGCTCACAAGCTCAACTGTGACACTCCCTGATTATGGACAGTTTGTCTCTTTCAGTCTTTTTGAAAGTAACTTTTTGCTAAGAGAGTATCAGTGTTTCTACATAGAGCAAAGAAGTATGATTCCTTATCCCTAATCTAATCCCTAATTTCTTCAGCTGGTCGGGAAAAGACAGAAGATACAATACATTTCCCTTTTAATATTCTTCTATTTATGTAAAATGTTTGAGAGAAATCTAAAATTCTGCATTTGAAAATTGTCAAACAGGGTTGGAAGTTGTGTTTGACAGCTATTACCTTCACAACTTCTTCTCTGCTATGCCAAGATAAGAGGGTCTGTAGGGTTACATTGTAAAGCGCTTTATTCTAAATATGTGAATATGAAGAAATTGTACATTTGCTCTCAATAACCACTTTCAGCTAATTCACTTGTCTTGACAATTTTTCTAAACCAAATATATTCTCCTTCTTAAACTGTCTTTTATTTATTAATTATCGTTCAGACTTCACTTGCAAAACCAATGCTTTTACTGTACAAAGATATCTATCCTTTCTAGAGACAAAATCACTAGAAAGATCAATCTTTAGAATATCTCCATCCATGCTGTCAAATTCCAGCCTCTCATACTGACTTGAAATATGTTACAAGCACCAGTTATTTTACTAAATACCTATCATTTTTATTGATAACTACATGCTCAATGAATTTAGTCAGGAAGATTGTATTTTACACAGGCTTATTCGGCACTGAGAGTTTATAGCAGGTGTTCTCATTGGATCTGATATATTTTATGCTTTACAATGCTATCTCATATATTCAGTAATAACTTACTGCCAGTATTCTCTAGCTAGAGATGAGAGAGATGGATAGGCCTGATACTAAGGCATTATTATTTAACAAAACAGATCTATTATGTTTGCCTTATTTTAGATTTCTGAAATTACCTATAAATCTCAAGCATTTACGTTTGATAGCCCTCTTGTGACCACAGAGTAACATGAAATTGTTTAGCTATTCTGAGATATGGCTTCTTTCACATCTACGCTCCTAGAGTTAACAGGAATGTAAAAACTACCCATCTTATTTAGCAATGATTTTGTGCCTTGCAAAGATGATGTTGACATATTCAAGAGATATGAGAAAAATAATGAAACGTGAAAACTATCTGTGTTGCCTTAAGTTCTAAAATTAAATATCAGCCAGAAACCTTCAGTCCTAAGTCCTTTGAGGAGACCCATATTAGGATTTGAGTGAAGCAGTGAAGACATAAATGCTACAGTAAACTACAATTGAGCCTGCTGCTAAGCTGGTTGTTGTGCTAAGCCATCACTATGATCTGTTCTGCAACCAGCATCAGTGGAAGTAAAAGGATGTGAAATACCCTCTGATCTCTCTGACAAATATCATCACCCATTGAATGGGGCAGCTAGTGCTCTCTTTGCCATTACTCAGATACATAATGTAGATTTTTCATTCTGCACCTGGATAGGTACGTATATAGATATATACACATACATGTACAACTGAGGGCACTTTTACATGTATATACATACATACAAATTCTGCAACATTAAGAATTGTACATAATACTTTAATTCATCATTTCTTGTAATCTGGAGCCATTACAGCTTTCCTAGAGATAGTCATTAAGCTTATTCCACATAAAGATTGAATAATGAGTAAATGGTAACTATTTACACCTGGTCTTCCTGAGTTCAGCAGGAGTTCTACCACTTAGTACAGCATTAACCCACTGCTGGTATCTTTTGGAAATATATGAAATAAACGTGCAAATGATTGCAACATTTTTAAATTCCGTATTAAAATAACCTAAATCCTAAAGGGTATCTGCTCATCCTGTTTATTTATTCCTTTTAGCTCCTAGAGTTGTGACATGTTTAAATGCATGCAATGGCTGTTTTTTTCTAGGTAGCTCTTCATAAACATTGCAAAATATTAATGAAGTTGTTAAGAAAGCAAATGGCACACAACACCAACAGTCATCACATATTTGATTCATTGCTTTGTTCATTCTTTCCCATTACAAATGTACTAAATGACAATATAATTATAACCTAAAGCTGTTGGTAATTATATGCAGAGTTCTATAATAGCAATGAAACCCTAATGCTGAGAGAGAGAGAGAGAAAGAGACTGAGGGAAGCCAGAGTCAAAAATAACAATTACTCATTGTACTCCTGGGTACCCCCTAAAATTGTTTGATTCTGGTGGGTTATCCAGTCTGCAAATTACCTGAAAAAATTCAGGTCAGGTATACAGAAAACAAATTAATTACTAGGAAATTACTTGCTGATGTTGAGCCAAATATTAGTCACTCAGAATTCAGGTTGAGCCAAATATTAGTTACTCAGTATTCAGCACCATTGGAAGAGAGAGGAGTGAAAGAGAACCATACTGACTGGTGTTAGTGGAGAATAGAGAAAAGAAAAGTCTTATTGGAAACTTTACTTCTAAAGCTATTACCTTTCTTCTAGCTAACCCTGAACTCAATATGCAATGCTAGAGTGCCTGCTACCAGCAGATCACCATCATCCTCACCTTCCTCCTGCCTTGGACTGCTCTAGCTTCAGGAAGCCCCTCTGGCTGCTCTGCAGAGCTTGGGGTGAGCTGTCCTGGTGGCAACCATGTCTATACTTTCCAGTGTCTCTTGGGCTCTAGAGGGTCCCACCTGCCAGAAGAGCTCCTCACTTCCTTTGGCATTTGGAATAGTTCTATCAAAAAATCTACAGAGACTAACAAAATCTCTGAAATGAGGTGTATGGTAACCTGGATGTCTCTCATCTTAGCTAAACTCATTGTTTTCTGGCTAGAAATGAGGGCCTGGTTCATACAATTTATCAAGGAATTATTTTATTTGTGCTTATTCTGTGTTTGCTGGAATCAGAAAGATATTCTATATAGTTACTGCTTTATTAGCAATAAGCAGTAATAAGCAACAGAGTGCTCTAGAGATGGAACTTAATTGAGATAATTCACATAAAAACTGTGAATTACATGACAGTTGGAATTGACAGCTTGTGATACTAAGGTCAAGTCTCTGTTTACCTATAATATGTACAGTATGTTGTGTCTGAATTAGCTACACTTACACAGATATAGTCAGAAAAGTTATAGTTTCTGCTGCACTACTTGCTCTTGCAGACTTGCTGCCATGTTTTAATTTCTCCTACTAAAGGATATTTAAAAGAGGGGAAAAAATAGCATCCACAACAGAACAGAGCAAAAAGCAGCATGTGATTGAAAGATTTCTTTCTGAATTGTCTTTACCGTGCCTGAACTAATTCTTACTATTCTAAGGTTATATGACTCAGAATTAATATAATAAAAATGAAAACTGTTTCTAATGCACAGCACTCACCTAGTTTTGTGTTCATACAGCCCTAAGCACAACACAGTTCTTACTAGTGCTCCAAATTCAAGCTCAGGTTCAGATAATTCAGAGGACAATGCTCAGATACACTCAGATGCTCCTCTATTTCCCAGTGCCCTTTCTGCACCTGGCAGCCATCAGGCTGAAATGATCAACTACAAACTGTCTGACCTTTTCAGACAGCTGGCTGAACTTTGCTTGCTTCCTCCCACCATGTAAAGGAGGGATACCTTGCAGCAAGAGATTTGGAAGTTCACAAAACATTTCCAGTCTCACCTGTTGAAGGAGTGAATGGCAAAATGCTTAAAACCACTTGTTGACTGTGCCCTGCATCATATGCAGCGTCCCCTGTGCACATAGCACCAGATGTGCATCAGATGCAAGGGCTTCACATGCAACTTTAAACTGTCAGCAGATGGGGGCTGGGGTTGTGCAGTAGCAGAGAGTGAGTAAGAAAAGCTCATTACTCCTCCACCTTGTACCAGTTCTCCACGATATGAGGGAACTTGAACAGGGTTATTTTATTAAAACACATGGGCCTCAAATTCATGGACAGTTTTCAACTGAAATCACTTTCTGCATTTTAATGGCCAAATATTGATTTGTTTGCTTATGTCCTCATTTGGTATGGTGTACGGCACTGCAATATGTGACTATGAGTGCAAAGTGGCTGTAAAAAATCATTGAATCTGAAAGGTTGTGACTGATATCTGCTCTGCATTGATTATGTTCTGGATAAATTATTACATATGATTCATAAATGCTTAAACTAGAAAAAACAACTACAGTCACCAACTATGACTTCCTTCATTTTACGTGCAGGTTTTAATCCTCTGTCTTTAGCTATATGAGAAAATATTTTGATAAGCAATAAATTTTACAAAACTGCAAATAAAGGACAGAATTAGTTTAAGTGCAGATTTTAATCCTCTGGTTTTAGCTATATGAAAAAATATTTTCATAAATAATCAATTATACAAAACTGCAAATAAAGGACAAAATTATTTTAAGTGATCTGTGCACCTAGCCAAAAACAAATACGCACAAATAAAAGGAAATCTCTTGAATGAGTGTTTGAGAAAGCATGATTGTTGTGATACAAAATAAGATTTTTTACTTTTTCATTGATTTCAAAGTTTCTGGGTTGAAAGGATGTTCATTCCTTCAGTATGTCTGACACCTGACTGCTTACACATTAACATGACAGAATTAGAAACTGAGCCCCTTCTCCATCTCTCCTCACAGAGTAGGTATAACATGGAAGCACTGCCCTTGGTGTGACAACAGCAATGCAGGCATGAGACCTACCATTTGTCCATAATAACTGTCACAATTAGTTCCAATTGAGGCAATGGTGGGTTTGGTACCTATCCATCATGTATCCAGTATGAGGCAGTGTTCTTTTGCAAAGGCTGCTGAGCTGCTTCTAGTTGCTTGTGAGCTTTAGTCAAGCAACTAAAGCTTGACTTTGAGTGGAATTTTCATCTTTCCATTCATGCAGGTGGGTGAGTGTGACCAAACCAAATGGGACAAGTTTTACACAGCAGGCATTCATACTTCTGGAACATGTTTGACAGCTGATAACCTATCCAATGGTGCAACATTCTTTGTATGTCCACTTTCTTCCCCAACCCTTCTTCTGCGCACTTTCTGGACTCCAAGTGACATAGCCTTCCTGTCCTCTGAGCTGCTCTAAGCCCATTTTCTGCCTCATGTGACACTCTGTCACTCAAGGATACCAAGCAGTACACAGCAAAAGGTCTAACTCAGCAAATTCATCAGCTGTCTGAGTTACACTGTCAGAGAAAAATTACAGAAGAAATTGGAAACCACTGAAAAACTACTTGTCCTTCAATTCTCTATACAACAATTTGAAAATATTAAAATATACAGGCCCTCAAAGTCGCAGTGTTTTATAGGTTAGGATAGCTAAAGTTTTTTTTCTCCAGATCCGATTCTAATGCAGAACCACTACAGACTTGTATTTGTGGATATTCTTTGTCATGCAATGCTTCATTTCTCAATAGATAATCATCCCTCTTTTGAGAGCTGCTAGCAGGGGATGCTTATTGACAGGTTTTGTCACTCTGGTAAGCGACTAGAAACATGACGCATCAAGATGGCATAACTGGCCTGCTCCTCAGGAAGCGTCTGTCAGTCTTGAAAGATGCCAGAGAACTAACAACAAGAAATATGTGTTATCAACAACCGTGCAGGTCAGGCATGATAATACCATCATACATATCTGCAGGCAGGTCAGATCAGGTCTAGAAGTGATGCCAGATTTCTTGAAGAAATAAGCATCAGGAATCAAACACATGATAAAAGATTCAGGAGTCAGGCTATCATGATGAGAGGTCAACAGAGAAATCTGAAGACTGAACTGGGACAGTAAGAGGGTAGGCATAACCATTGCAGGATGAAAACATGTTTACCACTGTGGTCTTGTTCTTTGAGGTACTATATGGAAATTTCATTGTAATATTCAGATCTGGCCACCCCAACAGCTTTCACATCGGAAAAAGAGTTGTATCTTATATGGTGAGGCGTCAGACTTCCACACCTCAGTTAGGGCATTGGAGGAATTTTTCTTTTTTGTGATTTAATTTTTTTTTCTGTCAGTACAACTTGTAATGTCATTATACAATGAAAAATTTGAGGAACATTGTGCAACAGTTGTTTCTGCTAAGTTCTGTGACTCTTCTGTACATGCAAACAACAGACATTGCCTGAATAACTGAAAGTGTTTTGGCTTAAACTGCTAAAGTAATGTATCAATTAACAAAAAAAAGGATATATACACAAGATAATGAAGTATGAGTGAAACTTGTCTAAGAGTCTGCATTGGCATAACTAGAATACGATATCACTGCAGGTTCTGCAGACAGCTCTGCCAAGAGTACATATGATACCTATAATTATAAAAGAAGTTTGGTATACCCTTGTTCTTAAAATATTTTACTAAATACCCAAAATACCTCACCTGCAGTACTACACCCAGATCTGAGGTCTCAGCACAAGAAGGATATGAATCTGTTAAACTGGATTAAGAGGAGAACCATGAAAATGATCAGAGGGATGGAGCTCCTCTTCTATGAAGAAAGGCTGACAAAGTTGGGGTTGTTTTCCCAGGAAGACCTTGTTCTGGAATATCAGTACCTGAAGGTGGATTATAAGACAAATGAAGAGAAGATTTTTACTAGGATTTGTAGTGACAGGACCAAGGGTAATAGTTTTAAACTAAAAGAGGGCAGCTTTAGATTAGATATAAGGAAAGACTTTTTTATGGTCAAGGTTGTGAGACTCTGGAACACGTTGCCCAGAGAAGTTGCGGGTGCCACAGGATCAGCACTGTTCACTATCGGGGGGGATGGCATTTTGAGCAACCTGATATACTGAAAGATGTCTCTGTCCATGGCTGGGAGGTTGGACTAGATCTTTAAAAGTCTTTTCCAACCCAAATCATTCAATGATTTTATGATTCTAAATATCATAATAAATGAAATGATCCTCAACATATAATTGCAGATCCTACTTTGGAAAGAATGCTAAGATATTGGGATAAGACTGTTTTGTTTGTCAGAAGAGAAAAGAAAATGTTAACCTTAATCTCACTCTCTTTCTTATTGCATATGTGTTTGCATGTGTGGAGAACATTGCAAATCATATGTTTAAGTAGCAGCACAAATTATACATGAGTTACAGCAGGTGCTTAACTATGACCTGAAATAAATTTTGCAGCCAGTCTGTAAACCTGAGTAAATGAAAAAGCTGGAAAAATTAGGAAAATCTTTGCCTACCACCACTAGTGCCTTGGCCAGGTTCAGGGAATCTTTTTAGAAGTCTTTACATATAGATAGGATGGGCTTCCATACCTCCAAAATGGCATCTCTCATTTTGACCTAACAAAAGCACTCCTGGTGCAGATCCTAAGGTGGAAAAAACCTTAACTTTTTATAGGCTTCCAGATGTTAGTCACCAGTCAGTCAGCCTTGCACTAGATGATCTCATCACCAGGCAACCATCCATGAAGGACTCTTCTCCTTGAGGTAGTTCACTTATCGTATAAAAGTATTTCATTTACATAAAAGAGTGCTTCACCTGACAGCTCTCTTTTGTAAACCTCATGCTGGTGGCCTTTAGAAATATTTTCTGATGTGGAAGTAAGTGAAAGACAGAAACCTAGCTGCACAGTCAAAATGAAATTTTCCATTTGAATAAGGTCCTATAATCTGAACATATCAGAAAGGATATCAGAAAGCATGCGGCATTGCCACATTTCCACTTTTAGTGTAGACCAATGACAGCGAAAATATTTTTTATGCTATTCTAAGCATTGTATAAGGAATCCTCACACATGATCCATCTTCCACCATGGAGAATAATTGCATACCTTGGGTGAAAGGCTCCCATTTACCCTCTTAATGAAATGAAACCCTCTAATAGTGGTAGTAAAGATCATGAGAAAACTGCTTTTCTACAGTAAGTTCCCTATCTAGTACCAGCCAGGCCAACTTTGCTATGCTTGTCTCTCCACATCTATCAGACTGCAAATAATGAAAGATCCCTGACTTGTACAGTGGTCAGACCACCTTGATGCCACAGCTGTAGCTATGCCCTCATGCATGTGACCACAGGGCAGAAGGAGCAGGGTCCCACAGGAGCTGGGCACAAGAAAGTTGCACAAGTCCTTGTTGGACAGAAAAGAAGAGGAGCCTAGGGATCAGTAAAAAACAGTGAATTAATTGACAGTAGTATGGGTAGCCCAGCTCTGCTTGATGAACAAGTTTGGTTTTGATATGGTTGAACTCTGGCTAGAAAATCTATTTGTTTGTTTTATATTGCACTCTTATTTCTTGCCTGACTTGCCTGATAGTGCTTTATCTTCTGATTGCTTCTGGGATGATAAGTGCGTATCAAGCAAGAAAATTCCAAACAATGAACCACTGAGACAATAGATTTCAAACTCCCTTTTTGGTGTCGATACTGCTATGACTTCAAAGTAGGGCACTATTCTACAAATCTCACCTGAAAAAAAGAGGTAGAGTAAAAAAGTAGTACTTTCAGAAAATAGAAAATAAGCATGAGTACATGTGGCTCACTCTTTCCCTTTGTAGAGCGATTTCTTATCATCTTAATGAAATTATAAGCAGTGGTCTCTCTTACACAATAAAGTAATTAAGAATCAATTACATTGTACATTGAAACACTGAGTACCTTGCAACAATTATCTAATTGGAAAACAGCTATATTGTCCTTTTTATGTAGTTACACTGAATTACACATTCATTTCAATGTAGTTATATTGTGAAATTACATGTAAATTTGTTCATATTAGGTCCTGCAACTGAAAGACTCCACGTGAGATAACTGCTTGGTTGGAACAGGTTCTAAATCTAATATGTACAGACTTCTGACTATGAAGAGAAAGAAAAGGTTCCTTAGTAAGCAGAAGTATTATCATTAGTATCTTTTAATGTAAAGTGGTTACACACTAGTGAATTATTTCAATTATTCTGTTATATTGCTGACCTAAAGAAAAGGAACTATTGGTAAAATGTGGTAAAAACTTCCTAATAAGCAGAAATTAAGAACAGGGCTCAAAAAGCCATCACTGAGTGCATTCAGCTGGTACCTTCCAAAGCCGAATATACATAACACTGAAAGGGTGAACTTCAAATCACTAATTTAGTTCACAGTGTGCTTTGGGTATTTGAGTAATTTTGTATGTGTAGAATGTCTCTACAGTGCTATGAAGTTAAATTTGGGGAAAGTTTTTAATTTTTTCTTGTGGCACACTAGGATATAAAACACACCTACAGTGAAGCTATAATAGAAAGATTTTTTTTTTTGACTGATTCAAACTATGAACCTCAGACGTTGAAAGAATAAAAGTTTCTTACTCAAATGTGATATAAAAATAAACACTTCAAAGGAGAACCCCACCTGAATGCAGCAGAAGGAGGTGTGTGAGTCAGGAGAAGGGGCTTGCTGAATTTCTGAAAGAAGCTGACAGGGACAATTTCTTGCTTTACAGGGGACCGATAACTCTGATAAAGCTTGAAAATCTGAGACTGGTAAATAGGAACTAGACTTGCATGTTAGTTGTAAAAGATTTCTAATCCTCCAATAACCTTGCTAAGGAGTTCAACCCACCTGTCAGGGTGATAACAGAAAGAAGTCTTCACTATTTTGAGTAACAGTAACTGTTTTTCCTCAGCAGAAAATTTTCCAGTGTGACTATAAAGTTTAAGAAATATGTATAGGATCTAAATTATAATTTAAAGTGTTCACTTTCACACACAACTTTTCTATTGAGAGCACAGAAGTGTTCAGTGGCTTTGAAGTCTTGTCAAATGCAGATGGAAATAAAGAACAATCAAATTCATTAGGTACCACATAGCAGTTATTCTCATCTTCACAAGAAAGTTTTTAAGTAACAAGAACATAAATTTCAATGAAGTTAATCTAAAACCCTCAGTATTATTTGACTGTATTCTCAAGTTGGTCTCTTCCAGCATATTTATTTGCATCGGAGAGTAACCACAACCCTTTTCTCTATTGATGTTATTACTTTGTGCCTGAATCAGATAAGGCTGAGGCAAGAGATCAGCTTCTTTGTCAAGTGGGAACAACATCTTCTACCCTGCAGACTCCAAAAGAACCACCATTCAGCTTGTCCCAAATATACAGACTGTATTGGAAAATTCCGTAATTAGCAAGGAAACACATTTAGTTGGATGCTATGAAAATAACTGAAGGAAGAGAACAAAGATTTAATTTGAGTTTGGGAATATGAGCTGCAATGCTCAGAACTGATTTAATTTTTCTTTTATTTTTCAGTTTTTCTCTAAGAACATGTCTCAAGTCCAGCATAATTTGAGGAAATTGCCCTGAAATATACCTCGTAAACAGAATTTGTTCTCTACTTTCTCTATTTCCCATCCATCTCATGAAAAAGTTGACAGCTGATTCATAATATTACCTTATCAAAGCATTTTGTTTTGATTCATATGACTGGCCTATTTCAACCTTGTACAATGTAGATGAATGCAAAGATATTTCCTATGTAATATTTTCCAAAACTGCACTCATATTTGTTATTTTCTTCAACTAATTCAACTTCACCTGTCAGCTTATGAGAGGTTTGTCTGCGTATCCTAACCAAAAGGAAACCTTGGAAGCTGAATGGCCAAGGTCAGTGCTACAGTACCTTAATACAAAATGACAGCACACGTTTCATAGCGAAATATACATTAGTCATATCTGATTAGATACACATCATAAGTATAGAGATTTCTGAGAGATTTCACTTGCATCCTATTTTTGGAAATGATTTTGAAGTTTGCTGATGGTAAGATGGGACCAGTACACAAGTACATAAACTCTGGACTAAATAGCCTGCTTTCAGTAGGCTTATGTCTGACTTTAAAAAAGCTGTTTTCTACAGTGAAGTCCTCCTATGGGAACTCAGTACTGTTAACTGCTGATAAAGGTCTTAGCAAGCACCACCACTGGGAGTACTTCTGCATTAACAGAAATCCTTGCCAATTTTAATGCAGCAAACTTTAAACACACAGTTATTTAAACACTATTTAAATCTTTGTAAACTAATATTTTTTCCATTCTCTCTTATTTCCATTTTACAGGTAAGTAAATGGAAGGACAGAGAAGCTCTGTCTCATCTGAAAGGGAGTCATATTGACTTTCATCCTTAGGTTTCAACTGCCAGAATGTGCTCTGTCCCTTATATGCCAGAGTAAATCAAAGCAGATTTTTAATTAAGTTTCAGACATGCCTTGCCCACATCCTTGTCTGCTGGTCATGGAAAATATATTGAAGCAAACTAAGTTTGCATGTGCACCAAAATTACCTCAAAATTGCTCTTCTTTTATTGTTCTCGTGAAAGGTGTATTGTCAAAAGGATTATATCAAATTTTAAAAATTACCGAAGAGATTTTCTTTTACATAGTAAGGGCCTTGGAATGGAAAATTGCAATAAAAATTTTTGACAGGCTCTTAGTTGAAGGCACTAGCAAAATTCTCTGGTCTGTGCATTCTGACTGATTCATTGGTACGTTTTGCATGCACTTATGCTTTGTACTCTCAGTTTGATCCTGTTGGCATTTGAAATTCTTGTTAAGAAATATCATAAAGAGTAGTTCAGGCATTTTATACCTTGCCAAACAATATGACAGTGTCGGCCTCCACAATTGCTGTAAGATTTCTATTAGATATCTAATGCAGCATCCAGCTTAATATTCTGACTAAAATGGAGTAATTAAGATTGATATATGGGTTGTAAAATCTTTTATCTTCTTGTGGGTATCAACTAAATAGAAAGAGGTTACACCCTTGATCTCATCCGTTCAATCATCATGATACTCATGTAAACAGTTTTTTGACTAAATACACCTGTGCCTAGTAAAAGGCATTTTATATCCTCACAGTACTTGGGCCAATTGTAAAATGTTTATTACACTGACAATCTGGATCTAAGTCTATTGAAAATCTAACCTTGCTTTCAGCTCCATGAATATATGTTTAGAAATATTCCAGGGATGCTTCCTTTCCCTGCTATTAGTCAGCCAAAACCTCTATATTAACTCCCTTGAGTGATGGAAAACTAGTTCTAAGTCCTTGGTAACCAACAAATCACTTCATGCTATTTGTTGCTTAATGGATGCATTTCGTAGTGAAATTATCCCCATCTGACTCAGTGGAGATGTCACATAACACTGTCATCTTCAAAGAGAATTTCAGCAGCCTTGTGGCATGACTACTCGAGGCCACCAGCAGCATTAGTTAACTAGTTATGAGTTTATCCATCAACATGAACAACTTTAGTGAGATTGCAGCTGATTTAAATGGGGCTCATGCATACTTTAAAGGAGCTGCAGTGAGGACAGTGGTTGCAGCTTAGATTAACTCATCATCACTAATCCTGGAACACTAACATGCAGAACAGTTTGACTGCAGTTTTGTACTGCGTAGAGCTAATACAGACATATGAAACAAAGTGATATCTTGGTCTCGCTCTCCCCTTCTCCTTATTTGTATTCCTATTCAGTGTCAAGTACAATAAATCTTTAAAATTTGAGTTCCTTTATGTTAGGCTGTGTGATAAACAGCTCACCTACAGATGTGCAGAGCTGTAGAGGCATGATAGGAGGTGGGGAACCTCTATACCACACTGCCCCAGCACCACTCAGGCTCATCACAGGAGAGAACCAGCCTACACAATGCAGTGCATTGACAGGTGGAGAAACCTCAGTGACACAGGCAGAGGAATGAAGCCCCTGCCTAAGCACTCCCCAAGGTTGCCCTGAGAAAGCCATTAGCCATAGTGGTTCAGCTGGGAGACCCAGCATCACAGATCAATGGGAGAGGCTCTATGGAGCCCTTAATGCTCTGAGGAACGTGAGGCATATGGGTTGCAGGTAAGAATATTGTGTGTTTGCACACAACTTATTACAAAATAAGTAGGGGAAATGAGGGATAAGGGGATAAAAGAGGCCAGGTACTTGTAAGCAGAGTGCTTGACTTACATTAAAATAGAAAGAATACTACAGCTATGCTTAAAAGAGACATACAGAGATGAAAAGAAAAATGCCTGTTACAGATAACTACATATTAGTTAATCTTCGTGAAATTTTTCTATGTCTTCCACATACAAAGTTACCAGCCATTATAAATAAGATTTGATCTTCAAGTAAGACATTCTGAGTGATGCTTTTTCTGTTGGGAATACTGACCTAGGTGTACGTATGTACCAATTTCTGTGTGAGATTATAGTCAGAACTTTATTTAACCCCTTCTTCTAGGATATTGTCTGACTTGTAACTTAATCAAAGTATCAAATTGTAACACTTCTTCCAAGACATAAATTTTACTTTCCATTTCACATTCTGATTTCCCCAGTATTAGACACACTGATATCCCTTGAATGTAGATAGTTGTATCTATCTCCTATTCAGACATAGAGAAAAGTCACCACTGAGTTTAGTTGGGTCCAAGGGAACAACCATAAATTACTATCTACTAGTATCCTCAGTAAGAAGGAAATGGGTAGACAACCCAGCTAACTGGCTGAAACATTAAAGTGCAATTTCTGCTGTGAGAAACAATTTATGTCCAGTAACACACAGTGTAGTTCATAAGAACGCAAAAAGCAGAGAGTAGACATAATCAGAAATATTTGAGCAGCAATACTGGACAAGGGTGATTGACTCAGTTTTCAGAGGACTTTACAAACTTGTAATCACAACTACTGTTTCTACAAAGGAGCATTTGCTCTTGTCCTGTCTCCTGTGCACCTCATGCATAAACAGTGGTTTGATTCTTGGAGCTCTCAACTCAGCTAGGGAAAGGAAAACTCAGTGGGTGCCTAAATGCTAGATAGTCTCTCCTTTTCCTGCATAATTCCAAAACAAAATTACTAAAGATAAAACATAGCTTTAAGCTTGAAAGATAGAGCAGGCTATCAAACCAGTCTTTGGATGGCCTCATAGGTGGGAAAGCTGACCACAGTCACACTTGGGTACCATTTATCTTCGCTGGTCTATTTAACCATTGCACAGCCTTCATAAGACACACAGGAATTAATTACTTGCCTTTGTGTGATTAAGATCACCCTTGCAACAGGAAACTAGAGAAATTACCACCTACTTTAAACAGTAAACATTATGACTGTAATGCTTTTTTTCTTAAGAAGAATGTGTAAGTCATCAATTCATTGTCTCTCTACACCAGTAATAAGTCATGAGAACACATTCTGAAAATAGTTGTGGTGCTGTAACAAGTAATTAATTTATTAGGAATTTTCAAATACATTAGTTAAATCAAACTTTAACCCCATAAAAACACTTCCAGAGAAGAGATCATATAAAATTTATATACACTGCTTTTATTGATTTCCTTAGACCAGTAGCAGTGTTGGGAAACATTTTAATTCAGATGTTTTTTGTCGTAGTAGCTGTCATTTCCTATTGACCAGATATTTTAAGAGTATTTTACAGTAGCTTAAAACTACTATGTAAGTGTAAATAAAAATTAATAGAACAAGAGACAGTCATCTCAAAACTATATCAGAAAAAGGTCCATTACATTTTGTAGTTTCAAGAATTTCACAATGTCAGAAAGTGAACTTAGTTGACCAGTTCCTATTGAAAGTTAACAGACATCAGGCAACTTTGTCCCTTCAAAAGTTTCTCTTTTAAACAGTCTTGACATTGTTGTCTCAGTAATGACAGTTTTAAGTGTAGACTGCGTATGAAATCTAGATTTACCCTTTTTTTTTTCTTGGTGTTCCTGACTTGCTACACATTTTTCTTGTAGTGTTTGGTTGAACCCGTTTTGGAGTAGGATTAACTATACATTTTCTCTTAATTCATTACTATTCCTAGAGCAAATGAAAGAAAAATTATCTGAAGCTGCTGCTTATGTTCATGCATCACAGTAATTGTTGTAAAATTTCTGGACTTAGGGACTGGGCAAGCATAGGAATGAGTTGCAAATTCCTTCATCTTAGTACAGCCTTTACCAGGCTGAGAAATCAAGGAATGAATGCAGAGTCAAGCACGTAACATATGTGATAGGGTTTTGTCTCATTTGTGGTTCAAACAGAATACAACAACTTGCAGCTGTCTTCCATATATTTATGAATGTCTATTCATATATCCAATGGTTTTATTCACATACACAAAGCTGATTATTTGCTTAGGCACTACAGTAACTTAGAATCCATGTTTACACAGTCTTTCAATACTACTAAGGGAATAATCTGCAACCTTGTACAATGTTCAGATCTTATGTCTTTCAAGAACTGAAGCTTCATTTCATCACATGACACAGTCCTCATTTTATATTCTTTTGAAAACTGTAGCTAAAATATGAACCTATTTGTTGTATAACTTTGTACAAAGATCAAGTTAAATTTGCATTAGATTCTGGTCCATAGCAGTTGGCTTTTTTTTTGCAGAGCCGATAGTACTTTTATCATTATTTTACCTTTAACTACCAAATTCAATGGCACTCTACACCATTTTGAGAATTAAGAAGGTCTCCTATAAGAGAATCAAGTCAGTATCTTTCATGATATGATAAGGTTTTATTTTTCATGGACTTCTCAAAATAGACTTTTTTAGTTTTAAATCTGGAAATCAACAGAAATATCTTTCCAGTTTGGAATTTTATGTCATTGAAATGACTTTTTATAAGAAAAACCACAATATCTCAGTATAACAATGACTGACAAAAAGAGATGGGAAAAGCTCTTCAGAATTCATCCTCTTCTATTTTCTTTCTTTTTTTTTTTCTTTAAAAAAAGGAAACATACTCACGATTTTAGAAGTCTGATTATACAATGACATTTAATCAGTATTAAAATAATCATTCCAATGGGAACTTTGGCAGCCAAATATGACAGAAGTAAATTTCATTTCTTCTTTGTTATGGGCAGGATATCACTGCCCTTCTCCAGGGCCCAATCAAATTAGCAATGCTGTGATTAGACACTAAAAGGAACAGCCATTGATCCTGTGCATAGATTTCTGCACTCCAGCTCCTCTAAGATCTAAAGAAATTCAGTCCAAGATATCAATTATGATATAATGCCAGGTTTTGCAAACCTTTAAGTATGCACATATATCTACTTAGGTGAGCAAAACTATGCACATGCTTCATTGTTTGCCCCATGAGGGATTAGTTTGCATAATTCATACTTTGCAATGAGATACCTTTACTGATTAACAATATTAGGTGATTAGCTCAAAAGGATCATAATTTTGATGATGCAGTGTTGTACTGCTTAACTTTTTCAAAATTAGTTCGACACTGAGACATGGTGTAAGAGTGTATGGAAAGTGAGCAATTTACAACCAAAAGGAAAGAGAGTATTAATAGGGAAAACCAGGAATATGATGAGTACTACACAGAGAGGAAAGATTCCAACATCTACTGAGCAATGTGTTTATAAAACTTTATAACCCATATTATTTTAATTCTCCCAAGGTCAAACTGGTCCATGAAATCAGGAATCTCCCTAGGAATTTGCAGACTACCAAAGGGTAGCTTTAAATCATGCACCCATTTTCTCCAAAATCTTAAGTGTTTTCCAGAAAACAAATTTAATTCATCAATTAATATTCACAAATTATTCTCAATCCTATTTCAACATTAACTTATCAAAATTTGTACCAAAACTTAGGATATGAGAAGATGATTTAAAATTACTTGAGGAAGAAGGTTAAATTTTTTCTGTCCTTCAGTTAAAAAAAGACTCATTTGTGAATTCATCTGTTTTAATTCACAATGCTGAAATGGAGAGGAACTTTGGGTACAGGAGCAGGCAACTAAACAGAGGAGGATGAAAATCAAGGGAATATATGTTGAAATTCACAAGAAAAGAAATATTTTCAATTTTATATTTTCAGTCTCATTCAGACTTAAAGCTGTCAGTTTCACTCAATTTTTTTGTTTTTTTTTCCATGAGCAATATCTTTCCAGACAGCTGTTCTGTATTTCTAAGTCTCTTTTAAAAATACTTTTAGTTTACTTCCTTTCTCTAGCTTGTTTGTTGCTTTTTTATTAGGCAGAATGTCAGAAAAGATTGATCTTAATCTTTGTAAGAATTGATCTTTATTTATCTTTGTAAAAGAGGATGTCAGAGTTTGCTTTGTCTTTGACTATGTGGTTATGTAAGGGATGAAAGAGTATCAGGCAGCAAACCAGAAACCTATAATTATGTTGAGAATCTTAATAGAGATGGCCTAAAATATTTTTATTGACACAATCAGTTGTTTCATTTATCAGATGAAAAATTCCTGTATATCTACCCTATGCAGTTTGAGGACTTATCGAAGGATGAAGATTGTAAATGCTTCTCAGTAACTCCTACCTCAGCAGCACTTCAAGTTCAGTTTCAGCTCCTTCCAGCACCAGGATATTTTATGCACCTTTATCCCTGTAAGTAAGTAAATAAAGAGCTCAGTATCTTTCCCTGTTTACTGACTTTTGTCTCGCCTGCTTCCCTTCCCCTCTCTGTGCCAGACAGCCTCTCAGTTAAATTTTTCCTTTCATCTGGAGTTGTCTCCTTTCCATATGCACAAGTCGAGGTTAATATGCCTCTCATAAGCAGCCCAGTGCCTTATCATATTCTCCATTTACACTTGAAGCTTACCATCTTAGGATTGCTCTCTTGCATGTTTGCACAGGAACTAGTCTTGACAGGAGGCTGTCAAGGAACAAAGAGTATCTAATAATTCTAGCCTGCCTCCCATTGATACTATTTTGACATAGTTTTATGTTACGTGGTATGAAGATTTTTTCAAGAGTGTGGTAGAAACACAGAAATAAGAAAATTTATTTTGTGTTATTTCAATAAATGTTAGCAGTTACCAAACGCTCTTGGGGAGCATTTGAAACACCTGTTTTTGAATTATTCCCAGAAATTATCTGCACAATCATGGCAAATTGCTATGTACCACTTTTTAAATGCAATTTTAGATAATCAAAAATTATTACTGCATTTGAATTGATTTAGCAGAATCCACCAAAGAAAAACAAAGTAGTGCAGAGCTCCTAAATGGAGACTGGTTTTGAAGGTTGTTTACAGGCTCAAACTATTCTTGAAGTGAATAAGGAGAAAACTTGTGCTCAGATCTCTGATGCCACAAGATGTCCGTAACACTGGGAAGTAAGGAAAAGCAATATTCCTCCCACTACAGATTTTGTGATTGATGTCTACTTTGTTATTCAATGACAAGGTATGAAAGAGAGGCTTAATCTGGTATTCAGTATGAAAATTAAGGATAATCTATGATATTAAGCACTTCTCTACATCTGTTTACAAACTTCAGCAAGCATAAACAGCATCAGTACAAGTAAGGTGAGCATTAGATCCCAGAGTTAACAACCAACAAGATAAAACCTGGTAGTATACATCTGTCATACTTTTGCCAGGTCAAACTTTCTTATCTAGTTTTCCCCAATGACAAAAAAACCCTAGATGATGGATGAATTTGGCCTGCCTGCTTGCGTTCATGAAAATAGTTTTCAATTACAACTAGGATATTTGCCTCATTTTGTTGTAACAAATGTTCACCACACTGCAAATTCTGAGGAGTAAACACATAGTTCTTATCAAATTAACAATTCGAGGCTCTTACTAGCCTCCAAAATGCTCTTACAGTATCAAAATGTAGTGTATGAGTGTAGAATACTAATTTGACAAAGAGGTAAATGGTTCTTTGAATACTAGAAGCATTTATTAAATACCTAAATTTCTGAGCTGTGTTGTGACAGAATCACAGAAGATGCACGAATGAACATTTATGTTCAGTCAGTAACTTGCTAGAATGCTCTTCAGAGGTTCAAAATTACTCAGTTACCCCCTTTAACTATTCTTGTGAAGGTAACCTGGCTCTGAAGTGAACTTCTAGTCGGAAGTCATGGTTGCATTGTCATGTGGTGGTATCAGGACACTTTCTCTAAACACTCCCCTATACAACGGTATCTCTCCCTACCACAGTGCTGTCTTACCCACAAACAACAGATTGAAAAGCAAATTGCAGTCCTACAACTTGCCTGAAAGTCAGAAAAGAAAGGAAATTCTACATTATGAAGTTTGTTAATAACCTTCTTGGAGCAGCCTTATTATAATACGTGTCTGTCATGGGATCTCCAACTGAGATGTAGTCACACATTGAGTGAAGGTTTCACTATTTTTGTAGAATTCTAAAAACCTCCTAGATTTTTCTCTTTGATAAAGAGATCCAAACTTAACTGCACAGCAACTATTACTGGTGTGGAGATATCGACTGTTAACCAAATCAGGGCTGTTCTGGCAACCTTACATGAAAAAAAGGCTTCCTCTTTGTAGTCTAAGGTTGCCCACAGTCCTGCATGCAGCAGCTTCAGAAATAAGTTGACAGTGATGGCTTCATTTTCTAGTTACTATAGATGACAGTGTCTTGTTGATTAACATACTAAGCATCAGATACATAAAAAAAGAAGTGATAAACATGAAGTGCTGTTTTAATCTCTCCTTATTAAACTTAATGGGATCTTTAATTTTCATTCATTCCCAGAGTTGCGTACTTCCAAAAAGTAAAATAACCCAAATGGAGACAGAAGAATCAATTAGAAACAGTGCAGCACATACTGTTCATGTTCCGGCATGTGAGAGTAGAAAGTGAGGGAATTAAATGCCATGGGCTCCTGACTAAAAAATCCCACAATAAAACTGAAACGTACTTGAATGAGCCCGCAAACTTTTACTAAAAATCAAAGTCTTTTGTGGTTACCTGTTTTACTGACCTCTTCCCAGCAGGAAGATGGGGCCTGATCGGTTCTCTTCAAGACAGAAATAATGCTTAAAATCAATTGTTGACATAAACACAAGGCTCTTCTTAGAAGGCATTATGGACATTTCAGAGGATAAATTGTCTAGCTGCCAAGCACTTTGGTTTACTTGTCCACCTATATTGAATAAAACCTCACCAGAAACGTTTTGAGCCATCAAGAGCAATTTTGTATTCAGCTGCTTCATCCAACAATGCCTCAGTTTGCAAGACACTGTTTGTTTAATGGTAACAATGATCACATGCTGATCTCTTATTTTGGAGAACCAGTCAACCTGATGAATTTGCCGAAAGCAAGCTCAGTTGAGCATTTGGAGGAGCAGAAGCTCTTTGATGGCTTGGGGCAGAAGCTCTTTGATGGCTTGGCTCAAAGCAGAATCCCACAGCTGGTCTGCCATGCTCTGGGCACCTTCATTTCAAGTCTGTTGCACCAGCACAGTGCAAATGACATTGACCTAAGAGTGGGGAATGCTAACATGGTGTTTCTTATTTTTAAATAGTCAAATAAACATTACATTGCAGTTAGGTTTTGGAGGAGTGAAGTTTTATTGGATGCATATATCTGCCTCTCACAAATGCCCCACATTTTGCAGCTGGCATTCTTGTCTAGGTCACAAAGTACTTACTGAACATTAGAAAACTTACGACAGAGTGGTACCCAGTGCAAGAGGAGACCTAAAAGCTTTCTCTCTAGAATATAACTCAGATGCTTTTTAAAAAGGTGTTGAAAGGAGGCCTCTTTTATTCACACTTTGCTAGCTAAATCTACAACTATTTTTGCAGTTACAGAGTGTACCTTTGAAAATTAAGGCTGTGTTTAACTGCAGATAACACAACCAGGCACTCTCTAAACACCAGTCATTGAAGCTGTACATATACGTAATGTGACTTTGTTAATCTCTGTGGACTGCTGTGTCCCTGGCTAGGTATAGGCTGCCAAATTTTGCTCATATTATCTTAAAATGTTGGGCAAATCTTTTATTCTCGAAGTCAATTGATTCAGCTATAGCCACCTGAATTAAGAAAACTCTGACCATGAAATGCTAGTCTAACTGTACTATTTTGACTGAGATTCAGCTGTCCAGAAGACGGTAACATTCATTAAGTTTAGATTAGTTTATGGTCAACCTGAACCTGAAAACTGAAACCTTAAACCTTATTAATTATACTTACTTAGATGACAAGAAATGAAATTTTTTTTATCATTTCAGAGTTACGTTTGTTGTGATTTTTCCTATTTTAAACAAATTTTGCTAAGATTAAAGTTTATAGTTGTTTTCTTGGGCTCTATGGCCAGCCTCCATCTTGAAATCTGGACTATTTCTGATCCTTGAAATTAAAGCAAGTCCTCATTCACTTACTCCAATGAGGACTATTTCAACTTTATAAAGCAGAGCTAGCTGGCATGAAATGTGAGCTAGTTGAGGACTGATACTTTGTATTAATTTTGATCTCCTAATGGAGCAATGAGGGCAAAGTTCTTGCAATTAATATAGTGTCCTGGCATTCAATAAACATAGAGTAATATAATATTAAGTTATTAACAATAATATAATGCAAAATAATAAAGCTATAAATTATGTGCATCCCTTTATGGCATTTGTAATGTGATACACGTCTCTGCCTTGAAATGCACTGTGCATGTATCTGCATGCACGTTGTGTGTCTATGTGTCCAAATATGTACATATCTATACATAAAGATGGTTCTTCCCAGAAATCATTAAAAATATCAATTTTCTCCTACTTTTCAAATACCAGTATACCACTAACATTATATAAATAAGCATAATGTGTCTTCCTTTGCCATTAAGATGGATTTCATTTTAGCCTTTTGAGCTACAAGCAAGAAGTCTAGCAGAAACTGAATCACAAATTTAGATTTTTCCTTTTCTGTTAGGTTACAGCGGACAGAGGCAGAGAAATAGTTGTGCTAAAAGTCTGGCAGCTACAGCAAATGCACATCTCGGGTTTTTAGTTCTTAGCATCTCTTGCCTGGTCCTGTCAACTGAGAAGCAATCACCAGCTGCAGCACCAAGTAGGATTATGGACTGCATCTTCGATTTTAGCTTCATCTGAAAGGAAACTGTGTGGTGTGAGACTGCTCCACTGCGAAACCAGGCACAGCCCCATGGGATCCCACTTCAAAAGTGCACTTCCAGTTCCAAGTAAAACGTTAGTTGAATCCTCAATTTCCATTCAGGTCAAGCACCCTACTACCACTTCTGTCCCCTCCATAAACTTATAGACCTTCATCTGAAAAATATTAACTGTGCTTCTTTACCATCTTTTGTTAGAAGAATAATCCAGAAACCCACTATTATGATTTTTAAACTTCATATTTTTACTTAATTTCACTAATTTACCCGTTTTTCTTGTAATAATTTTGTGGGGTTTTTTTATTTGTTTTTTTTACCCTGAAGTATTCTTTAATACTTCTTTCTCAGTTCATTCACACCAACAAATGAAATTCTCTCTCAGTGTTTTGCTAGACCAAAAAAGTCCAAGAGGGCTTTTTTTTTTTTATTCTTATTCTTTATATTAGAGGGGGCAGAATGATACAGAGAGTATTCCAGATGAACTGGTGATATATCTGCTAGTATTACTAGCTCTCCTGGAAACAGCTTGTCAGGAGTATTATAGAATTACATTTGCCTTTTTAATGGCAACATGGTAGGAGCTCCTTCTCTATGAGCAACTAGTAAATGCAGATCCTCATTCTTAATTTCTAAATAATGATTTCTCGTGGTATAGGATAAATCCTGCTTATACGTGACTGTTTATCCTTGGACTTCCATGATTATATTTCACCTAATTTTTGTCACTGTGATCACTCAGGTCACCTAGTCTTTCTGAAAAATATCCAATTTCTGCTTTGTATTGATGGTACCTTTAACGCTCTGTCACCAGCATTGCCCACACTACCTTACCTTGCAAAGGCACTAATGCTAGTTCTAAATAATGTGTCAACTAACACACCAGCATTAAAGCAGCACAATTCCCATCATATGATTTTGAGGAATCAGACTAGCTAAGGTCTCCTGTCAAACTTCCTCTGGCTGCTTTCAGCATGACTTCTTGTCATTTTAACCCTTTTCTTTGAGGTTTTATTCAATTTAGGTTTTCAGAACTACTCTGTATTACCTCTGTTTTAAGTAACAGTTTCCAAGTCTTAACTGTTCTACTGTACTGTAAACAGATGAGATCTCACAGATGTTATGAATTTCAGAAATCAAAATTACTTCAGTTGTGAAAATAATAGCCAAGTACCATACATGTTGAAAATGTCCTTCTAAATGTCTTATTTCTCCTTTTTCCAGTAAAATATTTAACTGCTCTGTGCCACTAATTGCAATCAAGTTTTTTGAAGCTAAAGACATTCTTTTTTCTTCTTTCATTGACAAAGCTTAATTTAATATTCTTCATGCAGTGATGATGCAATTTCCACCTTACAAACTATTGCAATTTATTCTTCAATGGAAAAATCTTGAATTACTGCCATTAAAAGAACAACTGAAATTATTGCAGGATAGAGAGAATTCGTTATGCTTTTACTGAAGCAAATGAAATTGGCATTGCATTATTATGTCAGTGTGACTTCCTGATTTTATTCTTTTATTACTGCCCAGTATATATTTCTGCAGCACAGCAAGAAATCCCTTTGTTTTTGCTGCCACAGCTGACTAAATCTATCAAGAGACTATTTTCAGTACAGCTTTATCTTGTACTCCCATGTTTCTACATTGTGACACTTCTGGGAACAACCATGATATTTTGCTCAAACTGGAATAATTTTGCTTCTTTTAAGTATTGCTGAACTGTAGGGTGATTTTTTTCCTTCTTCATCTTAGTACAGCCATGTCAGACAGTGGGTTTTTTTTATTATAGAGCATCATTTCCCTTCTAGTCTACTTCCTGTGGTGATAATATTACAGTTTTTCAAGTTAGCCATGAAAATACTGCATGATATTGAGAACAATTAAAATAATTGCTCAAAGACTTAGGATTTGGAATTGTATTTCCACTTCTCCCAAGGCTATGTAAAGAACAGAAGCCCCTTTCACTTCAGGGATGTGAAGCTGCTTGTATAGATTTACCTCAACAGACATCATTATTTTCATCAACAGCAATGACAAAGGACACAGAGATGCACAGACAAATATTACGAATTCCCTTAAGGAGGGCTTGCAGATGCTTTGTTTTCATCAGCTTTATCTCTGTCTTGCTTGGAACTCCTGTTGCACTTTGCAGAGCTGTATTTCAAACAAGCAAGGATAGAACTTCCACAGACATGGACACAGCACACCAGAAGTCTCCCTTGCTTTAAGCTTTTCAATGATCCCCATATATTTCTTCTCCAGTGAAACAAATACCTGGCACAGAAATGCTGCTGTTGTTCTTTTGCTTTACGAATTTTGAGGGAAATTAAGTTAAATACAAGCCATGACCCAGAAACTATTTTTGTTCTCGGTCTTTCACACTGGCTTAAAATAGCATTTGAAACAATCCTACTGCTGTGGTAACTATGGCCTAGGGATAGAATCAACAAAAGATTGTAAGTTGTATATTTTCTTCAAGTAGTCACTAGAGTTCAAAAAAATACTGAAGAAGATTTTGTGCCCTTCACAATGTCTGGAAAATATACACACATTATGGCGACTAAAAGAACCCATCTAAACCTTGTAATATGCGCTGAAGGGGAACAGTGTGAAACACATGCCAGTATGACATTAAGTAAGAGCTGATTAAAGTTACTTTGTATTGAAGATACTTTAAAGGCTAGGAACAAACAAGGAAAAACAAGAATCTTTGATGGGTCAGAATGTGACTTGGCATAACGCTGGTTTGACATTGTAGTACATTGTTTCATGATGTGACGAATCATTTGAAAGACCATTGCCTGAAGGATTGGATTTTTTCTTTATTCTTGGTGGAAAGCAGCATGTGGATGTAATTGGAGGATGTGGAGTGGTGTATTTAGAAAGATCTATGGTTAGAGTAACCCTGTTTTGATTAAGGTGGTTAATTGTAATTCTGTTATTTACACTCTTTAGGATTTTGTGTTGTTTTTGTGGGATTTTTACTAAACCTCCTTTATGTTAATTTATTTTCATACTTCTTAACTTGTCAGCTATGTAAGCTTTCTCTCTCAGGTTTCCAGAAGGATGAGTGCAAGTTATCTGCAATATTTGCCAGTACTCAGATATCCAAGAGGTGATTTGGAACCCTGAAAGCAGCACCTTCATGTGAATTACACAGAATCACAGAATGACCAGGTTGGAAGAGACCCACTGGATCGTCGAGTCCAACCATTCCCACCAATCCCTAAATCATGCTCCTAAGCACCTCGTCTACCCTAACCTTAAACACCTCCAGGGACGGTGACTCAACCACCTCCCTTGGCAGACCGTTCCGATGCCTAACCACCCTCTCCATGAAGAACTTTTTACTAATCTCAAGCCTAAATCTCCCCTGGCGGAGCTTGAGGCCATTCCCTCTCGTCCTGTCCCCTGTCACTTGGGAGAAGAGACCAGCTCCCTCCTTTCCACAACCTCCCTTCAGGTAGTTGTAGAGAGTAATAAGGTCTCCCCTCAGCCTCCTCTTCTCCAGGCTAAACACCCCCAGCTCTCTCAGTCGCTCCTCATAAGATTTGTTCTCCAGCCCCTTCACCAGCTTCGTTGCTCTTCTCTGGACTCGCTCCAGAGCCTCAACATCCCTCTTGTGGTGAGGGGCCCAGAACTGAACACAGTACTCGAGGTGAGGTCTCACCAGTGCTGAGTACAGGGGGAGAATAACCTCCCTGGACCTGCTGGTCACGCCGTTCCTGATACAAGCCAGGATGCCACTGGCCTTTTTGGCCACCTGGGCACACTGCTGGCTCATGTTCAGTCGATTGTCAACCAACACCCCCAGGTCCTTCTCCTCCAGGCAGCTTTCCAGCCAGGTTTCTCCTAGTTTCTACCTCTGCTTAGGGTTGTTGTGCCCCAAGTGCAGGACCCGGCATTTGGCCTTGTTAACCTCATGCCGTTGGTCTCAGCCCAGCGGTCCAGCCTGTTCAGGTCCCTTTGCAGAGCCTCCCGACCCTCCAGCAGATCCACACTTCCACCCAGCTTGGTGTCATCTGCAAACTTGCTAAGGGAGGAATTAGCACTCTCTCCATTTCCACTCCTTGTCCTTTCTACAACTAAAGGTGGCATATAGGATCCATGTTGTTAATATTTCCAACAGAATCTTAGTTATATCACTCAGGTGTAATAATTTCCTCACAAGTTGCATAACTTGCTGTCTTTTATAATCAAATATCACAGAGGTAGAGGCAGCTTATACAAGTCAAGTGTAAGGAACTGTTTTACTTCTCCCTAACACATCATTTACTTCCATCTGCCCCAGATTTGGAGCTGGATAAGACCAAAGCTGGTAAGACATTCTTTTGAAGTTAAATGCATACAGTGTTATCCAAAATCACACTGGCTCGTTAGACGAGATAATGTGAATTGATGTAACACATCAGAGAGAGAAAGGAAAACTTTGAGACGGACTATCTGCTGGCAGCCCCAAGGAAAAAAATCCCATCGCAAAACAACATTACAGATAACAGTGGAAAAAGACTGCCATGCACTACATATTGTGTTCCTGGTGATGACAGAGGTCTATCTGCTTAAATCTTCTGCAAACCTTCCATGAAAGACTGGGAAATTACTCTTCATTTTCTACTTTTATAAGCATTTATTTTATCATTATTGACACAAAATGAAAAAAGCTGTATGTACAGATAAGGAGAGAAATATCTAATGAGACTATTGCCAGGGTGAGAGAGAAATTCCTGGAATGTGAAATAAATGTTGAATAATAACTTAAAGAACTATCTGCCTTTTAAGTGCAGCTTAACAATGGTTGTTTATGTCAGCTTCATTCTCCAATTCATTTACTTAAAAAAGAAATGTTATTCCTAGGTTCTACTTAGGTGATAAACAAGAAAGCTCAGTAGAATCAATAATGAAGTATGAAACAGCTGTCTTGCTTCACTTAAACTGGACTGGATTATGGCTACGCTCTTTCTCACTTTGGCTTCAATTCATCACGGTATTTAGCCTAAATTTAAGTACATGATTTGTGGCACCAGACTAAAGAGTTCTCATGGTCAGACATGCCCATGTGCTCCTACCCAGATGCTCAAAATTAGGCACTACCTTGCATACCCTAGTGAATGAGAACCTGCATACAGGTGGGAATGTCATGGCACATCATACCTGGAGGACACAGAGGGTTCTGGATCAAATTTAATTATTTGGATGGCATTTTAAATGGGTTTCTATGACGCTTAGCTAACAAGCTTTTAATCCAGAGGTTGAACAAGGCAATAACCCTAGAGACTGGGCTTGTAAAGGGCTATAAAGATTTCTGAGGTAGAAAGTCATCTTTAGCCCTAGGGAGTGGACTATATAGGACTGAAGGGAATTTTATTAACATCTTTAATTAAGCATTTATTTGAGTCCTTTATTTGGCATTGAATCAATTCATCATTAGTTGTTTTGTTATTTAATTAGTGTGTTTAGTTACTGTAAATACTATTAGGGCTAAATCCTGCAAGTTGCTGAGAAATTCACAACTCTTTGGGATGTCAATTAAAACACAGAACATTTCACAGGTCTAGTGAAGTGCAGAGAGTCACTTTTTAAGCACCGCTTATGACAACCATACTGTTACAGTAAGAAGATTTTTTGTTTCTGGAGTGACTCAAGTGCCAAGTAACCCAGGTTGTTAGATGCACAAGGAGCCATTCTACATGAAGTTGATGGAAATTTTCATTTGGCTGCATTAGGCTGATGACTTTATTATGGGAGATAATAATATAAACTTCAGACAAAGCCATTACTGAAGTGAGGCAACGTATACAAGGTCACAAGATAGGGTTCTCAAGCTCCATGGGGCTGCAGGCAGCATAATTGGAGAACACAACAGCAATTATTCCAGTTTTGTGCTAGAATGAAAAATCAAAGGAATCACCATCCATCTTAAATATTAAAACAAAAGTCGGTGGTAGAGCCACAGCAACCTTGCCTAGTTTTTTTATTTTTCTACTTTTTCCTTTATTTTTTTTAAAATTTTCCTTATCCAGGCCTACAGAGGAAACAGATGATTGGTAAGGATCTTAGCAAGGAAGCTTAGCTAGTGCTTTGGAATACAGAGAAAAGACACTAGGGGATATAGCATCAAATAATGGAGTAATTGATCCACCTTGAAAAATATATGTTTTGGGAATAATAATTAATAATGATGAATTTGATTGAAAAATAATTAATGGAAAACTATGTTATTTCATGAAAGGCTAAATATTTCATTATTACATTTTGAAAACAGAGCGTTTTAATTTCTGTTTTGACGTGATTTTTAATTTTAATTAAAAATAAAGAGGTAAGTAAAACAAAACACTTCATTTTTACTCCCATAATATTTAACTCAATATCATGTTCCTGTTTTCTTTTTGGTTCAGAGAAGAAACAGCTAGAGAAAATGTTGCTTCAGAGTAATCCAAACTGAAAATCTTTCACAGATTTTCTTCCCAGCTACTGACTCTAGCAGTGTCTATTCCATGCAGTTTTCCCCATCATGACTCTGCTGAGGCTGTTGGCAAAGTGCAGGAAGAATGAGCAGAGACAATGCAGACAGGATCCAAACTGCTGAGAGGTCAGACAAGGGGTTTGAGTTCAGGCATAGTTGAAGGGAGGACAGATCACAGGAAGCACAACGCAAAGCCAAATAAAGTTAGTGGGAGATTCTCCATTGACTTCAGCAGGTGTTGAATCCGAACCAAACCAACAGCGAGGTGTGAGAAATGAACAATGGGGCATGAGGAAGGAGAGGACAGAGAGTGATGTGGAATGGGGGGAAATACCATCTGCTCTACTTGCTGCCGCTCTAGAAAAGTAAGTATATTCTTTTGGCTGTCAGCACAATCTCAGCATCCTCCTCTAACTTTGTGAAGTGTAATTCTGAGCACATCAGGGCAATGCAGGATTTTGCAGCTGATGCTACAGAATGCTTGCTAAAGCTGAGGAAGTTGTTCATTTATATAATATGATACCATTTCCCATGCATCTCCTATAAAATATGTAATCCAAAAGCATTCACAGAGTTAAATAGACCAAGCAGATGGACAGGGAAATTAAAAGATATTGGCAAGGTAGAAAAGATAAATGGTCAGCTGAGATTTGAAATTAAGAAGAGAGTCAATGAGGCAGAGAGCCACAGTGAAGCTATTCCAGATGGTAGGGGCTGTGAAGAAGGCAACTTTCAAAACATTGGTGCAATTCATACCAAGAGAGAGGCCCAGAAGAGGGGAAGGCATGGGGCCTCCAAATCTACCTAATCCTGTGATGATGTTTGGGCAAGAAAAGAGATCACAGCCCAAAACGAGAGCTTCAGTAACTCAAGCAGAGACAAAGTTACTTCTCTCAGACTATGAAACCTCAGCATTTACATGACACTGGGCACTCTCTGTCTACTCTTAAGCTGCTTTCTGCGTCACCTTTTCTCCATGAATCAAAAGACAGTATCTTTATACATGGCAGAATCTGAAAAGATCAGAACCAGTTATGTACATGCACAAATGCAATGGTTACACCCTAGATATATACAGATCCATCTGTGCAAGGTCTCCCTGCCTGGATCTGAATCCCTTTTCTTCAGAGTGACTTTCTCCTCAGACCAAACAACAAATTGGCCAGACTTTTGCTGTTTCTCCTTCCTGCGCTGGCAGAATTACATACAGTTCAACTGCTAACTATAATGAGGTGTAACTGCCCCAGTGTGTTATCTAGACTGCAAAAAAAGAGTAAACTATGCCTACGAATTACAGTTGCTCAGGTACAAAGGATTTATCAAGTGTATATTGGACTTAGCAACAGCAATTTAGTGATCCCAGGGGGAGTCTACAGAAGCCTTTGGTTTGAATGTTTTAAGATGTTATCCTTGCCCTGTCTTAAGCAAAGGTGCCTGCTTACAGCCTTTGAGTACCACAAAACAGAAATTGCCACCTTAAATCTTCTTCAATGGCCTGTTATATTCTGCAATAAAACACAGCACTCTGCTCCATTCCCTGTCCTTTTGGTTACCTATACTGAAGTAATGTTACTGGAATGGGGGCTACTCCTAACTTTTAATACTATTTTTAGAGGAAAACCTAATAAGGTGAAGGGCTATATTGCTGAAGACCTTTGCATCCACAGCAAAATTTTACAGATACATTTTGTGGTAAGATCCAGAACACTGAACCTTCAACATCAATTCTCTTGATTATAAGTCTGTGTCACTGAGCAAATGGCCATCAAAAGCTGCTCCTCCTCCTTCTGATTTCCTGAATTTCAAAATGGAATATTAAGTGCCATTTAGTCACTGACAGTCGCAATACTCCATTTATCAGCCTATTAGGTACCGCAAGTAACACTAATGGGGGTGAATGTAAAATAACAAAAGCCTATCACTGATGTTTCTTTACTCCTGCTGAAATGGATAATTTGGTAATTACTGAGCATGCCTCATTGAGTAGCCTGACCAGAGGATAGGAAATGGGTTATTCACAGGTTTCAAGGGGCTAAATTAAGCACCTGCTGTTATATTTTTATCTTTGTTATTTTTTTTTTGTATACTCTAATGGCCAAATTTCACCATAGGAACATCTCTTTCAGGACCTTCATTCAAGAATTGCAAGATTTCTCATACACGCTAAAGTTAGGGCAATGTATCTAAGATAAAACCTGTCATTCCCCACACCTTGAGGCTGCTGTGTTGGTTTTACACAGTGTGATGATCTGCTATTTTAGTGAAGTGAGAAGTAACACCAAACCTGTACAATCCATACCACAGTACACACTGGATCTGGGATCTGCTTTTTACAATGGTTTCCTGAACAAGAAACCATATGTGAGCCTAGAAGAGATAGTGTGCTATGCACAGCAGAATGTTTTCAAATTTCCAGCCAAATTATCAGCCACAGCAAATTATTTTGCTTATTCCAAATAGTGCCACTGCTCGGACCTTATCCCAATAAACTGAACCTCTTTTGCTTCACCAAGAAAAGGCAGCAGAAGACTCTGGGGATACCAAAAGCTATATTCTATCTCAAAGATCTCAGCAGGCTCAATGGAAATTTTAGCTGAAACAAGATCTTCCCGTTTCAGTCACGTGTGGGTATGTATATGCATATAACTGGTTACTCAGCATTCAGCGGAGCATTTTGAAGTAACTCTACCAACTCTCTCTGCTTTAGTTCATTTCACAGAGTAGTCTCAGCAAAAACTGTATTTATTTTGAATCAAACTAAACTACAATAAAAGTTGCACAGCTGTATTTGGCATGCTCCTCTCACTAAAGGGCAGTTGTGAGACTTTGGTTAAAATCAGTGTGAACTAAACCTATTTAAATACCTACACCATAGATGTGGGGTCCTTGGTTGTAACTTGTTTTTTTGCTAAACAAAACTGTTTGTATGGGCTGCAGCATCTCCTAAAACAGACATAGCTTTTGTGTGCTAAGTCAAAATATTATATAACAAACATAAATTATGTTAATAAATCAAGAGAGAGCCAGGACAGCAGGAAGATGCACTATTTCCTGGGAAAACTTGACGGCATCAAATACAAAGATTACATGACTACATGATAATTCTGTCTACTTTTGTGTTTGGTTTCAAGAAAATAAATAAAACCATGTAATGAATAAAGGAATTTTCTAGTGTAATCAATATTGTCACAGCACAGGAGATGCTAATTGCCAGTCTTTGATGTTGCATAGTACAGCATCTGAGCCTGAGCGTTTTGAAATAGCTTGCACCTCTACTTCCCCAGTTGATCGTACAGGTTTGTAGAATATCATTTTCCTTCAGAGGCAGTTTACAAACTCAAAATAAGGCAATATTTATTTAAAAAACAATTAAGTTCCCCTTTTCTGGCTGAAAAAGATAGAAATCAATTACCATGAAAAATGCCTGATTGAGCCTGATCCAGTCAGTACTATGGCCTAAAGAAAACTCAGCTGGCCTGCATTTTAAACTTCTGACCTCAACAGTATTGGATTCTTTGTGCAAAAGCAGTTCTCTTTTGTACAAACATACAGATGTTATACCAATGTTTTTGTGACATTTAACAATATTCTCATACAAAGTTACACTTACTTGTTCCCTGTTATTTGGTTGTCGTTTCACTGTAACAAATCAAAGTAAAGATATATACAGTACCTTTTTTCTCTCTTCCCATTGGAAACTTCTGTCAGAATAAGTATACCAAGAGTTTCTTCTATGTTCCATTTTAAAAATGAAAAGGTAAATGAAGGAGTACCTACACGACAAAATGCAAGGCTGTAGCTTATGAAAGTATACTGCTACTAAACTTTTAACAAGATATCCACATCAATACCAGAGAAGATCTGGCAGAGACAAGCAATAAGAATGGAAGTTCTCAAGAAATACAAAAGAAAGGGAGTCCAACAACGTGACTCTGATCATCCATCATTAAGACACACCATTAAAAGTAGTCAAGTTGCAGGAACAATATTTATAGCAAAGCACACCTTCAATAAATAATTACTGTGAGAGTACCATAAGAAAAACAAACCTCAACACCACAATGAAGTGGACAAAAGATAATACATGTTAGACAAACACACAGACATTAGTAATCCATAGATAGCACCTTTCCTAAAGATATTGTTGTAGCTTTGCTTTGGAATCAACACAGCCCTCCACATGAAATATTACGTTCTTTTAGTCTTCACTCTTTCTCATGCTAATTAATTTCCTAGTTCTTCAACATTTTCCTAGTTTTGAAGAGTTTATAATTTCACTAAAGTCAGCCCCCAGGAAAATTCTGACTCATGTAGTGATTAATGAAGTAATATTGTGTGATATGTCATCTGAATATCTTTACAAAATACAAGGATTGTCATTACCCTAATTCCTGGGCTTACTCTGTCTACCCTTAGCTCTTCCCATAGCAAATTCCAAGAACTACAAATGCTATTTTGATCTGAACAAAATGAAGATCCAACAAAATACCTGAACAAAGCACAAACTATAATAGTGCTCATGAAGACCATCGTTCCTAGGAACAATATTTTGCAGGAGTCAGACCAGTTGTGAGGGCTGAACAATAAGGCTGCTGGCAAGGACTCATGTCTGGGATGTTGACATTGTTGGAGGGAGGTAAGCAGAGAAGGGAGCTCACTGAAATGGATGGTCTTCTTTCTGCAAAATGAACTTTCTGCTAAATAGAAGTACATACGTGTTATGGCGGCACAGAGAGACACTCTGTCCGTTCTCACCCAGCTTAGAGTAAAATACACATCTTGATGAAGGTCAGTTTTGTCTTGCCCTGAGTAACAAGGGGTTTCTAAAGATTTAGATATTTGCAGAACTTGAAATTTGGCCACCTGACCTTAAGGATTCAGTCACCTTTCAGCAAGCGCCCTCTCCCAGCAGAGTCATCATGTCTGCAAACATATTCACAGTATCTTTCATTTCTCCTTCAAGTAGGAGGAGTTGCTATAAACAATGCAACAGTTGTATATTTACTGCACAAATGCACTTTTTTATTTTCACATATGACTCTTCCCCAGAAGAAATTAGGCAAGAGTAGAGTCTTTCACTTACAGATTGCAGGCAAAAGTTTTAGCCACCGGCACGTATTTGGCTCCTAGTCATATAATCTAGCTAAACACAAGACTGCTTCGTGTAAAGAAACACGAATGAAGTGGAATATTAAATAGAGTTTGTATATATGGTAGTTTCACTCTAAGAAAGAGAATCTTACAAGATTCATTAAATGTTTTGCCTTCAATTAGAAAAGAGGTGTATAATTTCCTCCAGTTTCAGTCATGATCTGTTCAAATTTTCTGATTAATATCTACAGAAATTAAAGGACCAAGGGAGCCAATCAGCTCATAGTTTTTCAGGAAAAGCTATTGTAACTTATCCTACAGTTTAGCATCATATAAATAACAAATATTAGCATTATAGCTTTATTTTCCCTTTTGTTTTCTCGCTCTTTTTTTTTAAATAGAAAGTTACAACTGGATAACATCACAGTCAAGATTTTCTGTTAAGTTCTCTGTGGAACAAAGATTTCAGTCCAGATATCCAAAAGGTAAAGTGAATATAAAGTTAACTTTTCCATTTTTTTCAACAGAAATTAGATTTTAGTTCTTTGCTCTCTCCAATGCTAATTCAAAAATTAAAATTTAAGAAATATAGCAGTTAAACAGTCAGAAGCTGAGTAGCTCTTAAATTTTAATTGGAAAAAATTAGTGGAAAAAAGACCCAAGGACAAACTGATTTTTTTAAAAAAATCTACTTTTAAATAAAAATAAACAAACAAAAAAAATCCCCAAATCCACCCATATTTCTAATTTGAGAACTGTGATTACTTTGTTTATTTGGGAGCTGTGATTACTTTGTTTATTTGGGAGTTTTATGCCCAGTTCTGTAGAAAAGGCCGATATATTTTAGTAAGTTTGTTATTGCCACAAAGTTATAAAAAGATCCTCATAATATCTAGTGAAAATGAATGCACAATTAATAATTCATTCGCTCTTCTGAAGTATCTCCCAAGTTCCAGCTTCAAACACTTAGCAAATATTACACTGCAAACCTCACACCAATACCGTTATCACACTGCATAGCACTAGCTCCCTGAACTTCTAGGAAAAATGCCTGAGATAGAAGATGCATCAGCTTAGGGGGACAGGGTTTATCAGTTCTTCTAAAGACTAAGCAGTATTGAATCTTCATTTGAAAAAGTGCACAGAAACTGTTAATAAGTGGCCAAAATGTTTTTGGTCTCATATGTCAGAAACAGTATTCGAAACAGTATTCAAAGTAAACAATCTTTCAAGATTTTAGTTTTCAGAGCACAGGAAAGGAGGTCAAATATTGGTGCACTAATGCATCTAATTTCACTTAACTCACAACATAATGTTTTATTCTAGAAATTCAGACCCTGTTCCTCTTTCAGCTGCAGGTACGACCACTGAAATGAATGGGATCATTCATCATTCATCCACATCAGAGAGGGAGCAGAATTTGCCTCTCAGTAATTAAAGGAATTATTTTCTTCCAGCCTATCACCACATACTTCACTTGCAGAAAAGGGACAATTTAACGGTACAAGCTCTTCTCACATTCACCAGCAGAAATTCACTCATCTCAAGGGGACTGCAACTTGAAGGACTGACCTCTATTATCTGAAATGTCAAACTGTCATAAATTTGCCTGCTCGATTCCCTTTCTCCATAGCTGTGGCAGCTCCTGACCCAGTCTAGTTCTCAGGCACTTCCACATCATTTCTACAAAACACAACTCTGAAAACAAATCAGTGGGAGATGAGCATATGGAAATGTGCACAATCTGTAGGGTCCAGAAAGACACTTGTTTTCAGATTAAGAACTTGAAAATAACACGTTATATTTTGCATTTTAGCTGGTGAGAAAAATTCTGACTCTATTTTTTCTGGTCTACGTTATTTGGTGACAAGAAAATATACTTCAGTTGAAATACAAAGCAAGTATCTCTGTCTTTCTCCCTCTCATACATAGGTACATGCACACAGTACTGCAGCCTGTTGTCTGAGAAGAAGCGGTAGAGGATGCAGAAGAGTCTGATAGCTCTGTTTCATGGTGGCAGCCAAGCATACTAGATTATTTTTTTACAAGTTGGACATGCCCAGTTGCCCCTTGTTAAGTGACTTAAACTACTAATGAACTTTTATGTTACTGACCATGGGAAAGATACCATACCTCGTAAAATTTATTTCACTTGAAATTCTTAACCACAAAATGAAAGCATTTTGACAAACTTTTACAAGAATGCACCTGAACATGAGGAAGCTGATACACTGCAAGCAAATGTTTACTAAACTAAATCCAGGAACACATCCACATTACCATGAGAGGCATCAGTTTAGCTCACTCCAGAAAATGACTTGACCATGTCACTAACTTATCTGCATGACCAAAGTTGATACTTTAATTTTGCTGACTCGCGTTGTTAGAGTCTTGGAGGTTTCTCTTTGCCAAATACTCATTCTTTCATCAGAAATGTCAAATGCTAGCCCTTCCCCTAAGACTGAGAAGATTCACTATGCATGAAGAATTCTAATAGTATTATACTTTATATTCCAGTAACAGCAACAGGCCCCAGAAACGTGTATGCAACATGCAGTACATATGCAGACAAAAAATATAGTTACTGCTTGAAAAACAGTAAGAAATGTGTTCTAGATAACAGGCCCACAGCTAACACATTGCACAGAGGCTACTCAAGCCCAGAGGTTTGAACTTGCCTTTCACAAAGGAGTAAATTTCAGCTTGAATTAATGATTCTCATAAAATAGTATTTCTACCACTCTGCTGGCCTGAGGGTTGTCTTGTTAACTTTGAGAAAGGGAATAGTTCTGGTAAGGAAATGTTTTGCTGTGGGTGTGACTGTATTCATCTGAGACTAGCAAACCACAGTGTGTCATTACAGAGCCTGCAAAAATGAAACAGCAGAGATTTAAATGTCAGCCTTGCTTTGATCGATCAGGATATTGCTGACAGTGAGAGGGGATAGATAGAAGCTGTGACAACTCTGAATCTAGGTTGAAATGATATCTCTAAGGACAAACTAATATTGAAATAGATATTGTGTTTATAAGATTTCTGTTGAATTCTATGAGCTGTACTGTTATACGATGATTCAAAATCAGATCTGTTTACAAGGAAAACTTCAGGAAGGTTAATTTTCATGTAGTTTCTCTCGATACATAATCTACAAGGTGTTAAGAAGAAAGGTAATTTATATAACCTATAGGCTTTACTCCTGTCCATTAAAAGAAAAGGGATTATCTGATGAAAGAAAACTACAGTGACAGGCCAAGTGTTACACAGAGTCACATCCAAAGAAAGATGGAAAGAAAGGTGATAGTATTGGTGATTTTATGTACAACTTCTTTGCAAGTCCTAGAATGAAAATTATGTAGGTTTCCCATGAACGGAATGTTGTTAGCTCTTGCTGCTTGGCTTTTGACTTGCTAGTGTTAATTTCCTAATACACCCCTGCAATCATGTACTACAACATTCCCATTAATCATATTAGATATCCTAGGCAACTAGTGTACTTGGTTTTGGATTTATACTCAGATTTTGTCTCCAGTTATTATCCTTCCTTTTCCACATAGAAGTATTTCACTGTCTGTTTTAATTTCCTCCACAAGCTAAATCTAGAGCAGGTCTTATTAGATCTGTGCACTTCAATAAGCCATAGTTTTCTTTTCTATAAATATGATTTTTGTAAACTTTCTGCTCTTGTGTAATGTCTCTATAGATTGCAATGAAGACTAAACACTTTTTATTTGCAACAGACTTTCCAGATATAAGAATTACCAAACTTTCTCAAAGCTACAGTAAGTTAAGTTGATCTGTCCTTGTCACCTACGTCACATATGACTCTATAATCGCTAGAGCTGAACTTCCCTAATGCCCTCATCTCCTTCCTGTTGCACAAGATTCTGACCCAGAGGGGTCGTATTGCTATCTGTTCCTGTATTAATACACACTGGGATCTCTACATGTCTTTTTATCTTTCCTTAATAAATTGTATCCCCTAGTACCTGAACAGTGAACATAGGTTTCTGTTACCTCATGATACTAAATTTCACATTTTACATCAACAATTCTGTTTCTTCTACCTTCTTGCCCATTCTTCTTGTGTTACACCAAAACATTTCAGGGATTTCTTTGGAACCCACTAAGGGAACTTCTCCTAATTTTCCTTCACTGTGTCTGTCTCATCATGACTCAGAAACAGCCGTTTCTTCTTGATGTTCAAGATTCTGCTCTCTGGTATACTTTCATCCTTTGATATATTTGTCTTATTTTGCTATCTCTGTGTATTTAAGAAGTGGTTTTAATAGCCATGCTCAACTCAACCCCAGAAGGCTACTGGCTCACCTACTCCAGTGGAGTACATAATTCCAGAGGAGCTCTTTTTCCAGGAATGCTTTCCAACAGTCAGACATCCTCAGACTTTTTTTCCAGTATTTATCTTTCAGCCTTCTGTTCATCTGGGTTTTCTTGCCATGTCTTTTCTCTCCTTCTCTGGGGACTAGAAGATTTCTACTGAATGTAATGTACATCCAAATACCATCGCCACCTGACTAGAAGAAAATTTCTTCAATGCTGTGAGTGTTACACCATTTAAAAATGAAACCATATTTACAGTGAAGCATATATGCTTCTTTCAGCCAAATATGTATTCCTCCAGTGGCTGCTGGGCCAACTAAATGGGGCACTTTACTCTCTTTCCCAGTTGCTTTTGCGTGATCAAGGCATAGGAAAGGAAAATAAAAGGTAGATGCTGGCAGCAACACTACTAGAGAAGGGAAGGGAGAGCGGATACAAGATACAAACAACGATGCAAATTTTCTGTAATTATTTACAGGTAACAAGCATTTGGTGTTGGTGACATGTACACCTTCAGCTGCTGTGACCTTGTTGAGCAGCATAGTAATGTTCTTCTATGTTATAAAAGGGAATGTGGAATAAGTTAATAAACAGCCTTACACAAATTCTCACCAATGTCAAATCAGAGGTATTCTTTTCCTTTGATTTAAACACAGCCAGGATTTCATGTCCATTATTTAGGTGTATTGCCTTTACAACAGCAAAGAAAGAAACAAAGAGAAGGTTCTTGGAATACTTTCCTATCAGATCCAACAGTCCTGGTTCAGGAGCCTAAAAGTTTTCTGAGCTCAAGGTCTTCTATTTATTTGCATTTAAACCACTTTAACATAGGAAACTGCAACATTCTGTCCTTATAACTTATCTGATGGAGGATAACATCAGTCTACAGTGAAGACAAAGGGTACTGAAGGCAATTCTGCTCACACCCACCCAGTCATGACAACCCACACTAAATCCAAAGGCTGCATGATGATGTTAGCAAAGCACTAAGGCTCATCAGCCTAGTGAGCTACCCTGGCTGCATGGCTTTTGCTCACCTTGACCAGGCAGAGTACAGACAAGCATGCTGTGCAGGTGCTCCAGTCTTGCTTAATTTCTGTGTTTTAAAGTTCTTTAGTTGGAAAAGGCAAAAGAAAGAACATAAGGATATCAGAAGTATTCATTCAACTTAATCTGGAAAAAGTTGAAATAGACTAAAACTTTTCAACCAGGGCCAGGATGACTAGTAAGACAGAAACCTGCAGAATTGTGAATGATAGATGGAGAAGGTTCTTTGCTTGTTCATAATGCATCAAGCACAGGGCACTTATATGAATTCAAAGCAATGTTTCTCATACACTCCATAATTAAATTGTGGACTCCACTGCCAAAGAACAATTTGGTGATCAAAAAGAAATGAGAGAAATTCAGGGATGGCAAATATATTAGTAGTTATTAAACACACATTAGTGGTTTTTAAACACAGTCTTCCAAAGGTAACCCCTGCCTCAGGAACTCAGTAAATCTTTCCCAACAAGGGAAGTTCCATTTTTTATCTTGTGCCATTAGATTATTTCTCTAAACATCTACTTCGGACACTTTTATAGGGAAGATGCTGGTCTAAATCAATGTACCAACTCTTAAAATACACATCCTGTTTTTTTATGCTTTGATATGTAAATTTACCAGTTTAGACTTCTTTACACACCACTATTCTGCACATAAGTATGACAAATATCTAACAGAATAAAGGCCTGCATTGTAAAAGGGTCACACACACACGGCTTTGTATACTACCTTTAAAACTAACTTATTATTTACAGAGAATTCAATTTATAACATTTTATTTCTTAAAAAAGCAGATATCTATACAAGAATTGCTGTTGGGAAATACAGTCACAAACAAATACAAAGAAATGCCAGCTTCTGGCCCTGAACTTCATTTGTGGTAATGCGTGATGCCACTAACACACAGCATCTTCTCTCCCACTTACTGGAAAGACAAATGTTTCTTTTAACCATCATTTATATAACTCCTTGAAAGGGTGAGGCAGGATATCTTCACCCATTAGTGCTTACAGCATCCAAACTTCTTCCCATCAGCACAAGGCAGGAAAAAAGGCTGTTGGTCAAACAGTGTGTGTCCTGAGTCAAAGGCTCAGGTCTGAAGTTGCATATGATTTTGAAATCATAGATACATAAACTTAAGCAGAGACCTCCTATATACCAAAAAAAAAAAAAAAAATTAGAGCATATCATCAATAAAAGCTTTTTTTTCCTGCTTGCTTTTTTTTTTTCTTTCTCCAGGTTCTACAACCAATCCATTGTTATGTTCAGGGTGGGATCCTGGAGTGATTAATTTCTGAGTTATACAGTGAGAATATATAAAATAATACAGTTTGCAATATGAAAATAAGCATTTTGTGAAAAAACCCTACAACAAATAAACCAATCAATACTTTAGACATGCAAAGAATGCAAAAACCACCCACTGCAAAATCTGAAATGCTTGAAGCGATATTATACAAATCATTTCCATTATTGCCAAAAGTTAATATTTTGATTTCTTACTAGATGGCTTTTCACACTTATAGAAAGTAGCAATGCTATACAGATGATTGGTTTCTCTTTAGCTGAGCCATTTGTCTCTAAAAATGGGGTGCATGCAGACAGTCTGGTAATTTTCTTATTTGAACGCCCTCTCCATTTTACTATTCAATAAAAACTAACCATTTAACATTAAGTCTACATGGTGCTTAATGGCCATATACTGGATACTGCATAATTCAGGTGCAAGTGCCACATCTGTGATGCAGCTGAAGTGCTATCACAGCCCTAAAGGAAGCTGAGCAACTTGACAACTGCAAGCCATCAGTAAGAAGTTGGGTGGGAGTTTAATAGCACAGAGCTGCTCTCTGACTTAATAAATGAACTGCAGTTTTATATGCTACACGGCCAAGTTTGTTCCAGTGCTAAGAGACTCAAACAGTGTTTAGATCTATGGAACTATGTCACCACATAAATTAGTGAGACCTTAAAGAGTTCTGCATTTCTGTAAGTTCTTGAAGAGGATGTAGCAAGAAAATACGAGCTACCTCAGCCTGAAAATATGAAAAAAACTTTGCTCTAGATAGTATTTCAAAAGGCAAGCATTTTCCTTTTATTTACTTCTATTCCTCAAGCTATAATGAATTATTTAAGTAATATCTATATAGTACAGGATTTGTGCTTTTATTTTGTTTATTTGTCTATTGTTTCATAAGCTACTTAACAAAAGCAAGCAGGCTGAGCCAACACAGGTGTAAATCTTTGCACTTTTACTTTAACCAGTGGAACCAAGTAGACTGACACCCATCACAAAGCTGACCCAATTTAGTGCAGAGGATTTTTTTTATTGTATTATTAATACTGGACTTGCTAATTGATATTTATCAAGCAAACTGATTAGCAAGGTATGCTTGCCTTTTTTCTTTTCTTTTTATCCCCTCCATTCTTTTCAATAGCAATAGAAAACCAAGAAATGTTCAGAGCATCTAAGCGGTCCCTAGTTTAGTGTACAATGCATGCCTCCGGGAAGGACTCTCCAAGTAAGCCAGGCACTATGAAATGTGTTGCAAGACAGAAATCTTTCAGCTAGTTCTGAATGACCTGATATAGCCACTTGGCAGAGCACTTCACTATACAGAAGTGCCAACTTGGTTTCTAAAAGCGGTGGAGTTACATCAGTGCTGCCTTCTGCCAGGACTAACTGGGTCAGCAAAGCACCCCACTAAGGGAGCCATGTGGTTTCTAGTCTTAGAGGTTATTGTTTTGGAGCTAGTTTGTACCTCTGTATAGTGCTTGCTTTTCCACTTCAAAGTTTAGACCCTCAGCTGATGACTTAAAGCCTAGCTGAGAGATCCACATTTGTTAATTCTCCTTTACAAGTTAACTCCCTTTACCGACAAAGATCTCTGTAGTCTATATTTCACTTGAGAGCATTTCTAAACCTGTCTTACAGTGGATATAAAGGAGTTTCAGTAAATTCAATGCTGTCAAATGACATGATAAAAATGTGATAAATTTTGAAAGAACCTCTACTGTAGAACGAAAAAATGCAAGGGCACACTGCATTGGCAAACCTGCACTGCTCTGGAAACAAAGCAGAGAAAAGGCTAACAGGATCATGTAAGTGGCTTGTTTCCAAGATCTGATGTAATCTGTGGATGACAGTGCTGACTTCTAGCAATAGTTGCATGGCATTAGGAGCCAAAATATATGGACAAGAGACAGGGCATAAGTCCAAAGAGTCACCACATTCCAGGTAATGCTAGCTGGCATGAAAACCAGAACTAGCTGTTAATAGTTCATAGCAGCTTTGAGAAAGAGAAGCCACAGACAAATCACAGCTGTCACTCTGTTCCCTTGTGTTGTTTTGTATTGTTTATATAAATGTATTAAACACTGTTTATAGAAGTTACTTATTTATACAAATCTATTAAAATGTAAAATTTAACGGTACTCCTTTCCGTTAAATCCTTCACTTGAATTAGAGATTGAAGAATCTAAGCCTAGATCAGTGTAATATAAAATATGTAGATCTCCAGGTATTGTTACTGAAGGAGTTCAAGTTGTGTGACATTAGTTTATTGTAGTGCCATAGCTACCTTTCACTTGCTTACTGTAACACGTGCAGAGGGTCAATAGTCTGGCTTTAGTCATTGCACATGAAATGAATCGTAACTTACTTGTTAGTATTTTCAGGTCTGCTGAGACATCTTTCCTTATGTTATGAGGTTTTAGGGGTGGGAACCACGCTGTTATTATTATTGTCTGAGGTCAAAGAAGGCCATAATTGCTGCCTAGGACCTGCAGCATTTATCCTAAAACAATTCAACATGAATTTCAGGGTCCTTTGAGGTGCAAATTTGTGAAGTATGTGCCTGTATATGAACACTTTTCCAATAATAATAAGGCTCTCAAAATGATTAATGCAGGACGGCTAACAGATCCAGGGGTTTTGGCCAGTAATATCAGCACTTATTGTAACTTTGCAGGAGGTTTAACTTTGAGATGATGGAGCAGGAGTTCAGAGGCAGTCAGAAAGGGAATCCTGACTTCATACAGGCTAATTATTCTGAGCTAGGCTGGGTTAGGTTTTCCACAGTGTGAGGTGGCATCCATGACATTGCTACTCATTTGGAAAAAAAGACCCTGCAGATTTCCATTTAACATAGTGCATGTTTTAAAGAAAGTTCAGGACAGCTGGCTAGTCATTGTATTAGTGAAGTGCCTTTAACTGTAACAAGGAAAAGAAAGTACAAGCGAAAGGGTAGAAAAGCCAGGGTGCCTAATAATTCCATGCTCTCCATTTGATAACATTTTCTAAAAACTGGAACACAGATTAAATTCTAGTTACTTGAGACTCAGACCAGAAGATGCTTTTGGCACCTGAAGGGCAGGTTCAGGTCAAGTTCACTGGCAAACATCAAAGCAGAAAAGCAGAAATGCTAAATCCTTGTTCTAGTCAGTATCTTTCCAAATGTTAGGAACCCACTTGTAGTAGCAGCGGTTTAGGGTACTGATATTAAGCCTATATCATGTAGACTCTGAGTCTGCATGTAGATACATGGATATCCACATATTTCATGATAGTGTTTTTACTGAGTGCTACCGAGTCCTTCAAACTAAGATTCAGATGAATTCAAGTTCAGTTATTCTGCAGCTCATATAGCATTAGATTAAAATGAGATTTAAAACAAGATCCTAGGGGCTACAGGAAAAAGAAGCTCGTATGCTGCTGCTAAGACTAATACAGTCATAGTTTATTAATGTAGACAGTAATACATGATGAAACGTCATTAATTCTCACAGGTAATATTAGTTTCTAATTTGAGGAATTGTGTCCAATTATCTGTGGTTTAGTTATTCAGATTTATAGCTTGGCAACTAAGAACGAGAAAGTGCTGAACTCTCCTCCATTACCTGAGAAGACTGAAAAATAAAGTACCTGTTCCTTATAAGGACACCCTGTATATTACTCAGATATTTTTCTGAATTTATGATCCAGTTCTCCAAGGGAGCCACTGAAAAGCCATTTGGTAACTTTCACTGCATCCCTTCCTTCATTTTTCTTTGTATTGTTTTTATCTGTAGAAGGGCATTTTGTATTTCAGTGACAATCTCAGAGGCTATTGTTCAGGACAAATAGCTTCTGAAAAGAAGCACTCAGAGGCATGTTTTAGCAAAAATTTTCAGGTTTTTCTAATTATGAAGGTCACTAAATTTCTGTTTAGCATCTCAGGCCATGCCTTTCTATGAAGCAACTAAAGATGTATCATCATAATGTCAGCTAACACTTCATTGCCAAGGGTCATTTTTCAGAAATGCCCATTGGCATTTCATGTATCTTACTTTCTCTCTGACTTCAGGGGCACCCAGAAGCTGCTCACTGAAATGGCTTAAGAATTGGACCCTTTAAATAAAAAATATAAGTCACTCCACATAGAAAGCATTGCTGATCTCAGCTGCAAGCCTTCCTCAGTCTGCTCAGCAGGGAAGCCTGAAGATGTCAGGTAAATATAATCATGCTATTTGTGGAAAGTGTGAGATGAGAAAGAGGGAGAGTAATGAAGCATAGACAGAGCAATTCAGTTTCCCAGCCTATTTAGGTAGATTGTCTTTCTCTAATTGTTTTTCTCCCTGGAGGTACAAACACGGCAAATTTTGATACCATGGAGTTAAGCTTTATTGTTCAGCTTTCAGTTCTTTCACAAAGAAATATGTATTGTATTATAGTAGTGCCTAGTAGCAACGCTATAGTTAAGGATGTGTCAGCAGTTGTGCTACAGATTTCTACTTTTCCATGAGATGTAAAAACTAGTTTTAGGCTAAAATTAGACATATCATTTCATATCAGTTTACAGAAAGAAATTCCAGGCATGTTCTTGGGTAATTGCAGATGATAACAGCCCTTCCAAAAAAAACCCAAACCAACAAAAACAACAACCCAATAAAACCCTGACACAGTATCATCTACATTACAAAAGGTTCGATAGATACAAGTTAAATGTATCATTTTGGAAATGTTTAAGTATTGCCTCTGGTGACTTCAGTCATTATCTTCAGAATTTCATCTTTGGGTAGCAAAAGATCTAAATTTTAATGGGCTTTGTCCAGCAGAAGCCAATCCAACAAAGCATACATTTATCTCATTAACACTTAAATACATGAACAGCTCTTTTGAAACCATCAAGACAAGATTGTTCATCACCTCACAGGACAGAGTTCAGAAGAAAACAAAACACAGGCATTTTTTTAAAACTCAAGCAGACATAATATTCCTGTGTTCTCTTGCTTTATTTCATAATGAAAATTAGCAACTTTAATGGGTAAAACTGTTTTATAAAAGTCCTTAGGCAGGCAAAAAATACGCGAAGAAAGTTTATTCTAAAAAGTAAGGTCAGTAAGCATGTATTTATATTTAGATAGTGGCTACACGCTGACATCCCAGAGTTGTAACCACACAAATGCCGACACCAGTAAAGGAATAAACTTCAAAGAAACAGAAAAAAAGTGAGCCCTGAAGTTAGATGTAATGACTGACAAGAGAGGAAATTAGTGATGACGTAGTAAGACCTAACTCTTACATTGTCTACTTATGCTCAGATCTTTAAGTGCTTTCCAAGCCATCTTATAGCCTTACCCATATTTCATAGAGAATAAGAGCAAGGTATACACAGATAAAGAGATTTAGCCAAAGTCATACACCAGGCCAAAGGCAAGAGTTAGGAGCAGTAGCCCAGCAGAACAGTACTAGTGCAATTACTGCTCATATGATGCTTTTTCCTGCCGTAGATGAGCAACGCAACTCAGCGTGCCTCCTAGCCTAAGCAAACTTGGTTGTTTGAGCCACTTGATTGTGAAAGGCAGCCTGAACATGCTATGGCTAAGCAATGACCTATCATTCCTCAGCTGCTTCTTGTTAACCGTGCAATCACTCTACTCTGACCTACATTAAATAAAAGTCGAACTGACATTCACTAGCTACTTAGCGTTTACCACAAGGTGTAGAAGCCCGGATGGGGAGAGTCACCATGGTAGAAATGATGCACAACAACTTGCTGTCCTGCGATAAGCTGGCCTAAAACATGCACTCTCCTCACTAAAGGAAATGCTCCCAGGCTGAGTGATGATATGGAATGGCACAGCGTCTGGAGACAGGTACAAACAAATAGAGGGAGAGACCCTATAGGCTCAGATCAAAATGCTAACAGATGCTGTTATTTAGGGGACTATGCTACAGGATGTAGAGTTCCACAAAATCTAGGCGTTCGGGTTTGCAGTAGAGAGAAGCTTCTGGATGAGCTGATGCTGTATCTCATGAAAAGACAGTAACAAGACACTTTCATTAGCCAGAGGTCTTTAATGGTCTAACGCTAGATTGGAGAATAATTTTGATTATTCTCTCCAAAGATATTAGCTTGAGAGGGAGAAGCACTGTTTATTACCAGAAGAAACACCCTCCAATAAAAAGCTTGAGAAAAACAGAAAAAGGCTACATCTGAAGGACCCCATCACATTGTGGACCACTTCTGAGGTTGCACTACAGAGAAGTGCCAAAGAGTAAATAGGTTAATAAAGGATGCCTGGTATTCTGCCCAGTGGAAGAGGATACAGTGCATTGTCCTAGATGTTCCTGCGAACAACATTTTACCATTGCTGTATTGCTCTGGCAGATGCACCATGTGACAAAATATCAGAATAAAGTGGCACTGCTCTAACTTCACTGAATCCTAAACGCATGTTAATACAAGCAGTGTATACTTTATTAAAATAACAGGCCCACACCCAGAAGCAAGATTCTGATCTCTACTTAATAGACAGTGCTTTTGTAATCCGGAAGAACAATTGCAAAAGGACACCTTTCTCTTAAGTGCACAGTAATTTGCAAATGTTTATATGCAACTCCTGTCAAGCTGCATGGTGCCCATCTTGTGCATACTTTAGGCAACAAGGCATTTAGATTCATGATTAAGAATGTACAGTTTACTACAAGAAATCAGTCATTTGAATCCAGCAGTGATAAGTATTGATTTTGAACTAATGTAATTTCTTTCTATACTGAAAAAGAAAAAAAAAAAAAAGAGGAAAACTCTGCTAAGCTTTTTTCCTCATTATATCTACTGGGACTGAGAGAAGAATTATGAAAAGGAGGTGATAAAGGTTAGAAAGCTCAGTTCTTAGCTTCCTTCATTTTTCTCATCTTTTTTCTACTGTTTGTAATTCTTTGGAAAAGCTTATTTTGGCCAGTGACAGTCCTTTGGTGTGGTACTTTTCACCCACAGGCAAGAACTAAAGAATTATAGAGCAGCAGCAAACTAAAACTGTATCTCTCCTTTATAAAAACATTCATAGAAGTAGAAAGGTACAAAATTAGCTTTTTAATTCTTCAACACTGACCTATTAATGGCAGTGATTAACTACACTAGCAGAAACAATAAAGGAATGTGTGATACCAAATTAGTTACCTGGCTTTTTTAGCATATATATTATTGCTATGCTTGCTAGTCAGTGTCTGTTTTCATTTCCTACTGACATATACTTCCCTTCATAATGGCTAGAAGCTTCAATTACATATGTCTTCTCCTGCATATTAGTGACTGCTTCACTTAAAATTACAGCCCCAGTTGTGGTGAAAAGTCATCCCTATGTAATACTGGAAACAAGTTTCCTAAAGAAAATTACAAGCACAAGCAGACAGAAACTGCAGGGAGCCTATTTTTTTGTGGAGCAGTTTTCAAACTAAGCCTAGTAGTTAACTGTTTAAGGTAAAGGCTGGCATTTGGCACAGATTTTATGTGCTGCTAGCTTTATTTCTTTCATAAGACAACAGAAGATTTCTTTCTTCTAACTTCTATACTTGTTGTTACTACCAACTACCTTTATTATGAGTCTCTACAAAAGCCGATGATAAGATGGCTCCATTTATAAGTCTAGGGATGTCGGGAAGGGTCACAAAAGCCTGAGTGGAACTTGCTTTCAGAGATTCAGGACTTTTTGTCTTAAATCCATATTTTTTAAAAAAAATGCTGATTACTCTTATTTTCAGAATTTTAAAAAAATTAACATAAAAAAAATCCACAACACAGCACAAAATTCTACCTGTATCTTAATTTAACAGATGGAAACAGTGTGTTTCCTACTTACTTAAAATTCACTGAACTTCCTGGAATAAATGTACAGTTTCACACAGAATGCAATATATGATATTACAGACAAATTAATGCAAATATTGCAGGGTTGAAGCTTATAAAATATTTAGAAAACTCAGAAACAAGAAGAAAGAATATCTGCTAATCTGACCTCTTGTGCTTTATTAATTACTGTTTAGACTTATTACTATTGCTGAGGTGCTTACACAATTATTAGTCCAGGAAATTACTGAACATCTTGATGATAAATAAAGAATTAATGCATTAAATTCCTTTAAAACGACATCATTGATTAATAGATACAATTGTAATGTTATAAAAGCTATGTGCCAGAATCTGTATACCAGCACAGAAAAGGTGAGATGTAATCTAAGACGTATATTTCATTTCAAAATGAACAATAAACATTTTGAAAATTAATGTAGTGAAACTGGTTTTATAGTTATTTATCCTGCAGAGCAGTTCATATTGCCATGGACGTGGTAGGCAGTGTAAAGAGAAAAATAATGTTTCTTTTCTCCCAAAAGTCATTCAGAAATGGCACAACCTGTCAGCACTATCATTCAGTATACCACTGCCATGAGCACATTTTACCTCATATTTTGTTCCTATAAATTGAAGTTACTGGTTTGCTTCCCCTACCATGTATAGTTTTCCAATTGATGCCCATTAAGGAAACTCAGCCTGTGGATGCCAGCAATGCGTTAGAAAGTTGTCGATATTGACAGCAGATAGTGTCCGAATAAACAGTATAGGTTTAGTTACCAAAATCATTTAATCAGTTTCTGGTTTGCCTTAAATAATGGCTTTCATTCGTGTATGAGATGTCATGAAGTAAAAGCAAATGTTGTGACCACAGTTTAGGCCATTGTAGGCACTTGCAGAAATCATAAACATCATAAATAGGGCTGGTACAGCTGAGAAAATCCATATAGAAGAGAAGCATTTCTAGAAGAGATAAAGTTGTTAGAAATATATAGCTCTGGACAGGGGTATATAACTGACTCAGTAGGATTTAAGATGTCAAAATGAGTAGTGATTTTACAGAAGCACAGATTAGGCATTGTGAAAGACATTTAAGTGTCCATCTCTGTGCACTATAACAAGCTGTGATGTTGGAATTTAAAGGCAAGCTATATAAATTTACAAGAACTGTCCTAGGAGCAAAGTGCTTTTTCTGGTGCCAGTATAGATTAGATTATGGTTTATGATTAACTACTTTATTTTCATATCCTTAGTCTGTATGTGAACAGCAGTAGATTTTGAAAGATTTTAAGTTGTGGCAAGCAAAGTGATTCTACTTGATAGCATTAGGAGTATGCTGCCTCATTTCTCTCAGTTGTCAGGTGAGATACCACTTCCTGACAAAGGCTCCAGCTTTTCCCTGTTATCTGTTTTTAAAAGTACATGCAGTTTTCTCATTATGTGATGAAATCCTTCAAACAGTGCTCAGTGCATACAGGCTTCTTACTAAAGTTGCTTTATTAGTAATTTTCCATTACCTTCAATCTTTAATCCCTGGGGTTGATATATATTTATTCATTTCTAGTCAAGTTCTGTAAAAATGGTCACAATGATTTCTAGACAATGCACATCACCAAAAATTCAGCCTCGAATACAGAGGAGTGACACAATTTGAAATTTATATAAAGCTTAGATATTTTTCCATCACAATTTCAGTACTGTTATGCAATTGCTCATTGGATGCTGAATGGCAATGAAAACACTACAGTGCTGATGAAGCTGCAGCTCTAGTACATGGGATGTTACATGAAGGTCAGTGCCAAAATAAAACAAGATAGTGTTAGCAGCGTTTCTTATTTCACGTGTGCTATATTTTAAAAGGAGCAGGGCCATCTATATCTGAATTACAGATACAAGTCAGCAGTATATATTTAGATTTTTTTTTTTCCTAATGTGCACTGCACATGTTTGGCCAATAGACCAGCTAGTTTAAGGTTTCATAACCCAACCTACTTTGTATGGTTTCAAAGGAAAGCAACATTAAATTCAATAACTTTAATGTCAGGTTTGGCCTAAGTTCTTGATTAACCAAGGTATCAAAAAATCCATTTCATCAGTTACATAGGCATAAGAGTTCAGCAATAACCAGACTCTGCATTTTGAGTGCCACCTGAACCTGAAAGCCACTATGTATTGGGCTCTCAACCAATGCTAGTCCCTTCAGAGCAAGCAGTGTTGCAAAAAATTACTGGTTGAAAGTATTTGCATGGAAAGTGTGTTGTTTGGTTGCTGTGTTAATTTACCAAGAAGTATCTTTTTTCCCTAAGGATGGCACATAGAGAATAACACTTTTCTAATCAAGGATTTTCATGCCAGCTCATTCATAAAGTCTTGCTTTTGAAGACAAGCTTGTGCACTTTTGCTGTTTCATAGCAGCATCTGCACCAAAGCAATTACACAATCCACAGACTGCACTCTGCTGTCCATCTGCAAGTGATCAACTTGCAGAGTTGCACTTGGAAGCATGTAATTCTCAATGTCTAACAAAATAATCTGCTAGAATCAAGTTGGTTTCTTCTGGTATAGTTTCTTGCACATTCTTCATGTAAAGGTAATATCCAGTTCTTCTGAAGATACATCTCTGTATGGGCTTATGGCTTTTGCCTCCAATTTATGGTACCTACATCTACATCTGAGGCTGGTCTCAGCTCCGTTCCAGTGTAGTTATTGCTACCAGTTTCTTCTCAAAGCATGAGGACTCATGACCATACCAGTATCTCTGTCAAAAGCACTACTACGTGTAGTGCTTCCAGTAACATAGTTCTCTTTTTCTTTCTCTTTGCAGGTGTTTACATAGAATGTGAATATCCAGTTACACTTTAAAGGGATTAAAACTGACACAGGAAACCTCCAGTCTCTGAAGAAAGAACTGCAGTTAAATAATGGTGGACAATATGCCTCATAAATGCAGTCCTTTTTTTCTATTGGTGAATGCAGTAAAAGTTTCTATGATTTCATTTGTTGCGTATTTAAAAGTGTTAACTTAGTACATGCTGTGAATAATTCTAGCATTGTATTGCAAAATAGCCAGCTGTCAAGCTATTATTTCTGTTCCTTATGCGTTTAAGTTTCAAACTCTGAAAAATTCAGACCATCACCCAACATAAGTGAAGCTCATAAGATTACAATTTTCACTGAAACACTAAGCATGAAGAATTTCATACACTTTTTGGAGTGAAACAGCCACTTAGCTTTGCTGAATGTGATACAAATTGCTATGTTTGTCCATATATTCACTATGCTATTTATTTGATAGTTTTGTAAAGCATTTTAATACTCCATGGGTAGGAAAATATATCATACAAAACTAAAGTTAAATTGTCTGTTCTGTTAAAGATGAAACATTCTCCTAAGTGTTTATCCTGCTAGAGACTCAGAACTGTGTAGAGATAAGTGGGTGTTTTAGAATTACTGAGTTTGAATACTGTCAGTTTTATATGTTTAATAATATATCAAACATTTAGATTCATGGGGTGCCACACAAAGACAGAGAAATAAAACACAGACCTTATTAACTAGTGGGTTTTTTTCTTCACAGGGTCTTGTACCTACCAAATACTGAAATTTGCCTGGAAAGTTCAAATGGCACTTTGTTGAAGAAACCAGCATCTGCAAAATGTGTCCACTCTGCTTTAAACTTTGTTTTTGAAAATTCTTATCTATCTCTGTAAGTACTACTAGAGATTCAGAAGCTGAGAAGAAGTAATGACATTGAAGCTGCCTATAGAATTTGAGGAAAACTATTAAAAATACACCCAAGTATCATGCTCTTTGTTCTTTCCATTAGTGATGACACTAGTTCTGTAGTCAGTGGCTTTTGTAAATGACCTTTATGTGTCAGTAGCTGGAGAATAATGTAATTGGTCTACTAATGGTAACAGAAATACCAATTAGAAATTCAGCAACCTCCTTTGCTGTTTATTACCATTTACTAATTTAAGGACATGAAGGGCATACAAAAATTTGTTCAGACTCGGACAGCCACAGTTTAATTCCTGGTATTCTTTGTTTCTTCCTTGTATCACCAAATAGGTGTAGAATGCACCTGCAGAGACAAGGCTCATGAATCTGCTTTCTCTGTGTACTGATGGCAGACTGACAAGTAAATAAATTAACAGAGGAATTGAGCTGTATGAATTATGAATGCAAGAGCAGAAAGACCTTACATTTCTGAATTTAAGTTTACTGGATAACCTGCATGAGTCACTCTGCTTAACATGCCTGCACCACACAAACTAGTTAAGGCGCAGGGACAAAAGACAAAAATAGAGAAAGTATTAGAAGAAAATTACAATTCAGTTGCTTTTTATAGAGAAAAACAGGTAAGTAGCTAATTATTTTATGAAAAACATTGTATTCCAGCTGATAGTGTCCAATATAGTTTGCATATTTTTCATGGGTTTCACTTTTTACCAAGACCCCTTACAAGATTATTAGAGAAACTCGACTCCTGCAGAACTGCCTCATTAAATTTCTTACCGGCTTCAGTTTCCACACCTTGCTCTCCCCCGCCCATACTTTTAGGGTTCAAAATTGTCCACTTCAAACCTTTAACTTCCTCAAGGATTCAACCACAATTTGAGGTTGCCTCTAATAGTTATTCTTTTGTCAAAAAACCTGAATGAATGGTCATACCCTTGAACCTTCCTCACTAGGAAAAAAAGATTTAAGTCTCTGGGGTGGCCAAAACAAACAGGACTGCTTCACTGGAGTCAGAATGCTGAAGATAAAGATGAATAGCTGAAGGTTAGTCATTAACCTCAAACAGTGAGGAGAGATGCAACATTTGTCTTCCCTTTACCTTCATCCAAAAATAGTATTCTGTGATATTATTTTTAAACCCATTGAACATTAAAAAAACCCACATAATGCAGAAATGCACAACCACAGAGGGTTTCAGAAGAAGTAAAGAAAAAAAAAAAACAAGTAGATTTTTTTAATAAATAACTCATGTTTTGATTTTGCTATCAGGAAGGAAGAAGAAACAGGACATGTACTGAGTAACATTTTCAGAAGTTACAAAATGACACACAACCCTGATTCTGACTGAAAGTTAATTCAGAAAATCAAGGTTTGTGTCTGAGGTAATTGAAACAGACCCTATAACAGACAGAGAAAATGAGCATAAATCTCCTGGCAAAAAAATAATGTAAGCATCAAAGACAGTATTCTCCAAAGGAAAGAGTAACATGTGATGTACATAATGCCTTTTAGAAACATTGAGATTGCTAGCAGAAATGTACAAATCACAAGAGATAGCTAGTAGGAATATATTTTTCCTGGCTCAGAGGTATTAGAAAAAGCATCCTGGGATTGCACAGCCAAATAAACACTGATAGTATTTCCAAGCAAAGATGGAATGCCAGCTTCCTAAGCTCTTTCTCCAGAAATACTTTCTTAAGTATCCTCAAACAATAAATATGCATAATACTGCTGTCAAATTCCATGTTTCAGGCAGAAGAAAGCAGAATTTCTGAAAGCCTTTGACGGCAACACCAGCTCTAAGTAAGGCACACATGAGCTGGCATTCTCTGTCCCACTGGAATGTACAGAGTATATGCTTCACTTCCATAATAGCCACTGCAGCGAGAACTAGATTTTTGATTGTTGAGGTTGGTTCAAGACACCTAAGATACCTCCTAGTTGTGGGGGAAATATAAAATAGCTTATTGAAAAACAAAAATAAAATAAGTAAGAATTTCCTTTGTCTCCAAAGACCTATGGACAGGGCATCAAGGAAACCTGGATAGTGTTTGGTGAACACTGTTTCAAACTACATAGCATCCCAGAACAGATACTCTGTATCCTATAATACAGAGTGATTAGTATATCATCTTTACAACAATCTCAGTATTGCTTGTATTCAGTGACCAGAAAGTGTTATTCTTAATTCATCTTTCTCAGAAGAAAAGCTTGTAAAGTTTGTCTTTCCCTAAGATACCGTGCTATACTCTGAAATATTAGGGCTAAAACTTCCACTTCATCCTGCAATTCGGTAATTTTTTTATATATACATATAGGATGAAAACTGTTGCATATGATCCTTTAATGCACTTTGCAATCCTACCAAAATAATAGTCCACTTGATAAATGTTTTTCTTTGAGTAAACTCAACACACAGTCTGATCAATACACCTAGTGGTCAAATACTGTCCTTAGAAAGCTCAGATTAATCCTTTTCCTTCTTTGTAGCAGAGCAAACAACAAGCTTAATTGACAATTGCTTTAGCTGCAGCAAAGTTGTGTGGGAAACAAATTCAGCACACAGGAATACATTCTGATTCTTTCTCTTCTCTCATCCATAATTCTCACTTTCCCTACTCACATGGGAAATGGTAACTGAGGACAAAGTGCAGTCTGCAGAGAACTTCAAGATATATCATAAATGTAATATTTCCTCACCACTTGTCACAATTGCTAATGTGCCTGCCTAGCTTTATTCCACTAGATCTTGGGCACAACAGTGCTACAATATCAGTACTTAGATAACTGAGTATAAGAAATAGCTCCACATGAGCAATGGCTATTTAAAATTGTTGCTTTAGAGCAGTCGGTTTGGAGACTTTGTGATTGACAGGCAATAGGGGAAGAATTCATACAGGGTCTACAGCATAACTCACAGCTGTTCTTACTCGTCAACAGCCAAACTAACTAACCAGAAATCTGTTATTGTGACTTTCAGTAGGACTATAAGCACCAGCGTTGCTCTGAAGTATTATGCTTATACAAGTTTTAAATTATTTTCTTCCACGAGAAAATTTCAGTGACCTAGAATATTGAATAATGTGTAGATAACAGGGAAAACTTTACAAAAAACAAATCAATACAACTTCTCAGTATAGCAGCAATGCTTTTAATGGAGCATGATTGAGATTAGTGAAAGGTATTTGTCTTAAAGAGGAGAGGAAAATCACTACCATCAAGACTGGTGAGTACTACATAATGGTTTACATCTATAATACAGATTACAGTTTCACAGTAAAATGTAAATTTTTCCAGTTATTCAGTGGAGTACCTTGAATAACCAACTCCTGCCTTCCTTCATCACAGTGAAAAACACCTTCCACTTCCAGAAGATATGACTTCCTTAAATGCACACCAGTATGGGAGGGGTTTGTTTAGGAACATAACTTCAAATTCAAGTGAACCATAATCTACTTATGGGATAATATAGGTAAGCCAACTGAAAATCAAGACAGTTTGAGCTTATCCCACATTAAAGCTGACTTGATGTCAGCCAGCTGGTAAAGTCCTCAAACTCTATGCGCCCCAGTTTACATACCAGTAGGTTGGGTTTTAATAACACTGTCTGCTGTACACATCAAGATCACATGAATTAAAGTGTGTGATGTAGAGGGAAATATTGATAAATCATTACCTAAAGACTAGGTGCTATTATTCTGAATGTGTACAGTGATAATAACTTGCATTTATAGACTAGTAAAATCATGAGATCATAGGAATAAATTCAGAACAGCATGTGTGAGAGGGTCACAGAAGACTAGACAAGGAGATATTCTGGCTTAATCTTCTAAAATGAATTTTAGCATCACAGAATCTCTTTTAGATGCATTGTATAAAAAATGGAATGTATTTCTTTCCAGATTATGGAAAGGCTTGGTTAAAAAAAAAGGTTACCTGAAAAATTGTAATAATTTGAATTACCAATTAGTAATATTTTTCAATATAGCTCGGAAAACCCAATAAACTTTGAAGTGTAGTATTAAATTCTTGCAACAAGGTTATGAAAGGAGAATGCCTTCTTGCTTTAAATTATGTAAAGAACTGGTTAAGCTATCTGTCTTTAATTTGCTACCAATTATTCTGAACAACATAAATTCAAGGATCTTTCCTCATTAGCATACAGAATGCTTTCCTTCAAAAACCATGTCGACATGATGTTTCCCAGCCACAAGATCATAATCAGGACTTTGGTGTAAATTCTTCCAGGCATAAAAAGGTGATTCGTTTTGGAAAGAAACAAATCAGCCTCATAAGTACCATTCAGATAGGCAGCATTTTGGCCAGGCATTCTTGTGCAAAACAGCTGCAGATCTGATGTTAAACTCACATACTGAATTAAAGAAATTCACAGTATTTCAGCAAAGGACCACAGCCCTTTGAAGAAGGCTGCAATAGTGGTCTAACACTCAAAGAAAGTGATGTTGATGACGCCCTGCTTCTCAGTCGGAGGAGAAGATTAAGAAGATGTCCTTCTCCTACTCATTTGGGAGGATGACACTTTAGCCCACTGCAGCAATACCAAAGTGTGTATTGCTAAGGGAAGTAAAAAGTCCTATTTGATTCTGAGTCGTCATCTGTCACAAAAATGAAACACTTCTCCAGTATATATACATATGCATATTTATATCCTCACTTATGCAACTGAAAGCTTGTCCACACTTATAATTACATTCAAAGCAGGAGTTTTAACACTTCTTCAGTTGTCTGGATTTAAATGATAAACTGGGTGGTCAGAATGAGCCTTTTTTTGTTCAAAGAAACAGAGAAGTAGCTATAACTTCGCTCTGTTCTTCCTAGTTCTGAACATTTGGGATATTCACATTGACATAAATAATAGTTTTGTGACCAAGTCCATCACAGGAGATATTGCATTTGCAACCTAGGATCTTTGGTTGTGATCTAGTTAATCTAGGAACAGTTCAAAATATGAACACAAGAGACTGTTTCTCTGAAAACTTGAAGCTTAATTAAAGGTATGTTTCTCACTAGAGTTCTGCTTGATAGTTTGATTTCCTCTTCCAGTTAAGGAACACATCTTTGCCTGGTCATTTTTAATTACTGAGAAACCAACTCATTGTCTTAGAACACTACTACATTTATTGAAACAGGCACTTTATAACTCTTCTGATATTGATATTTCTCCCCATCTTTAAGATTTATAAAATTTCCATTCAACAAAGTGGAAACTAAGAGTATTGATGATGGCATTCTCTTCCCCTTGCTTCACCCCTCACTGAAAAATATTATCAGTGAACAACTAGTAACATCTTCCAGAAATGAGAAAGTAGTATTATTTCAGATTTACCACACATAGGTAAACTCCTGCTTTAAAACCTAAGATGCAGGAGGAAAGCTATGAAGCTCATTTCTAATTTGGCAAGAAGTCTCACTCTGACTTGAACCTAGAAGTTCTGTTCTTTTGTGTATATTAGAGAGAGATTTATTATGTTAGGGAGAAGAGATTTAGTTATAGTCCTTGCCGTGGAGTAACTTTAACCATATCACAAAAAAGTTATACCACAGTACACTAATTTAATACAGGGCTTTTTTCTTTTTTCTTTTTTTTTGTTTTAAGATAATAAGAAATGTCTAGGAAGAAGATGGAATATGTGAGCTGACAAAACAAAACCTATATGTAGTACAGAACAAAGGAAGGCAATACTACACAGAAAGATAAGAGAGAGCAAAAGAGAGACACATAATTCCCAGGCAAATACAAATACCTCACATGAAATGGTTATAAAAACAAAAGAAAGAACAAGGAACAAAAAGAAACAGTGAAAAAACCCACACTCTATTCAGAGATTGGAAAAATCTAAAACCAAAGCAACCTGGCATAGAATTACAATGTAGCAAACTAATTTTTATTGTTTTGGAATAAGTATTTTTGTATCTACAGGAATACAAAATATCAGAAGAAATGTGTAAGAATCAAGAATACACTAAATGTTTATTGACTTGATTTAAAAAACGTTATCAGCAAATGAATGGCTTCTCTAAACAGTAGTTTGTTGATGAGGTTTTAAACTTAAAGTAATGCTTGCCAAGTTGTCTGCGAGCCTTTGATAAAGATAATCTGAACAAATTTTTATATTAATTTTGATAATTTGCCAGTAAGATGAGAAATAAATCAAGCAACAACTGAAATGCACTTATCCAAAAATACTAACATAATGGGTCATTGCCCTTCAAACAAAACAACAGAGAGAAAACTGTCAAATTCTCTTATTTCCTTTTATCGTCTTCCTATTCTATTCTAGAGAAAGGATAAAATAAAGAAGATCTAAATCAATTATGTGGGTATTTGACCACAGACATAAGAAAACACTTAATTTTTCTAAGCAACTCAAGGGATTTTATAAAAATATGAGAAAAATAAAACAACAAATCCCTAAGTTTGCCAAAAATGTTTCTGAAGGAAAAGATCATATGTAACTAACATTTATGGTTAATAAAGCTTTATTCCATTGGAATTGTGTCAAAGCTTATAATAAGCACACGACAGTGGTTGTAGAAGAGATAAACAGAATAGAATTACATCACTTAAAACAGGTTGTTACTTAAAAGCATTATAGACACTCTACTGATACAGTCAGTAATGGCTGCAGTGGATATCTCCTGCTATGTACTTAGCAATGGTTTGTTTATGTTTAAAGAGAAAATAATCTATATGTTGCAATGACTAATATTTTGAAACAAAACAGATTTTTTTTTTTTCAGGGAACATTTTTCCCCAGTTAGAAAAATAGGGAAAATGAATTAAAAATTTGTGTATAACAAGTGCTTGCCAAGTAAAGCAGTTATCAAATACTTCAAAATCCTTAGCAGAGCTTGTTCTAACAGCTGAGATACATTACATTTTCTTTTTGTTGTTGTTTGATTTGAAGATCAGCAATTGTACAACCAATTTAGGTCCAACTGCAGAAATTTTTATAATAGTCAAGTCTGTTTTCTCCTTATATACTACTAATAAATATTATGGCAACTATGAATGATGCTTGAGCCAGGCTGTTAGTCTACTGGCTTGCAAATAATAGATTTACAAAATGCAATTTTCCTATATATTTTTTTTCTTCATATAGCAAGTGTGACCTAGCTGGGTTTTCATACTGAGCTTTAAAATTTGTCTCTAAAATAAAAAATGGTAGCTAAATGATTTCAGGTACTAAAAATCATCATATATTATGGTGTGAGCCAGTAACACTTGCTTTCAACATTCTCACTTTTACTTCATCATAAACCAGAATAGATCATTTTAGTATACAATTCAAAAAAAATCCCTTTCTGATCTTCCACTCAGAGTGCTACCAACAATGGTAAAACATTATGTAGCTCAAAGGGCATAAATAATTTCAGAAATATTTGTTGATACAATAATATAAAAATAATTAAAAAGTATCTCTAACCTTCCAAGAAATATGCTATGAGAAATAGATATTCACTATCATAATTACAGTATTATGTAAACCTAGAGGGCAAAATCACGACTAAAACCAGAGTAGCAGTAAGCATTTAAACCTCAGGTTTTTCCAGGTGGACTTCTTCCTATGTTATGTCATATTTCACCAAACCTGAATGATCAGCTTTGCAACTCAGGTATCAACCTACCCACAGAACTTTGGACTTCAAAAGAAGGAAGGATTAACTCCAAAAGAAAGAGGCATTAACTCATAGAAAGAAGAAACCTAAATTCAAATTTTGAAGGGAAATGGGTAAAGTCTCGATGCATATTGACAACATGAACAAATATACAACATACAACTGTCATACAGACATTATCTTCCACAAATATTTTTACCAAAGAATTATTAAAATACACACTAATATATATATATTCAGAGAGATAAGAAAAACATGTTTAACATACATTTATGCAAAATGATATTATGGCATGTTTGCCAAACATCAACATTCCTGTATAAAAAAGTATGATTTTTTTTAAAAAACATATTACATTGCCCAAAATTATGAATATGAAAATCTGCAAGAACATTCATAGAAACAATAGACAGGAACAAATATGCACTCCTCTCTTTGTAAGCCTTTAAGAGAAATCATCGACAGAAAGTTATTTTAAAGAGATAATTATTCTCATTTTTCTGTTTATATTGTCTCTCCCAGTTTATTTGGTTCATAGTTGTTTCCAGCCTTCTATAACTGTCTACTCTAAAAGCATATATTTACAATTAAAGTGGCCTGCTTATTTTCTGGGATTAATTTCACATTGGTTTTGTGCTTTTACCTAACTGGTGCTCAGTGTAAGTTTAAAGTAGCTATAGATATATAGCTCTCCCTATGTGTATTGTACTAAATGAAGCTTGACATAGCTTCCCTACTGCCCTGATATCACAAGAGTCACAGATTTCAAGAGTAATAGATGTTTGAAGATACCTACAGTACCAATAAAATGCAAGAAACTAACAGAGAACATATGCACACAGACACACCTCAAGTCACCAGAAAATCCCAAAGAAGTGATCTTACTGGTGATACCTGTGAAACTGAACCAGCATAAGCACGCTTAATATTTCTCAATAATGCAAATTCTTCATTGTTTAGAAACTCAGCTAGGATGAGAGAATTTCAGCAGTAGTTGGCAATGACCAGATTGTAAAGAAAAGGTGGTCAGTTTATTAACTACAGCATCCAGAAAAGTAAACTCGTATTTGTGTTCCTCAGAAAAGTTCTCTAAAAGATTGCAAGGATAGTTGTGGGATGTCAATGTATTAACACACACTCACAGAAAACTAGCACACAGAGGGAGAAATTCCTGATGGAAATATGAACACTTACTGAATATTTTTACTATGAGAGGGAACAAATGCCACAAATTTCACAAATGGAGAAGTAACTGTACTGAAATAGTTTTCATGCAGCGGAGATACATCAATTTAGATTAAAACCACCTGTGTATATCACAATAACAAAATAAATGGTGAGAGGATGTCAGGCAGTAATCAATATCTTCACCAAAAAGAAAGCACAAGAATTTAATGATTCAGAGAATAAATGACGATTTTTTTAATCATAAAAATTCAATGCATTAGATGGAACTCATCTCACTGATTCCCCTGTTAGCAGAAGGCTGCAAACTCTCATCTATGAACAAAAATAGGACAGAAAGGAGAAGGAAAGCATGAGCACACATTCAATCCCCATCCCCTGCTACACAGGGATAGAGATATAAATTAAGGCTATCACAGAAATGCAGTGGGAAACATGAGAGTTTTAAAAAGATGCTAAAGGTCAATCCATTCAAGAAATTTATGGAAAATTTGATAATACTGAACTACCCCAACCAATCCCTCACATTCAGGTTAAATTTCAATTATTGAGAGACCTTTATGTCAGGGGAAAATAATTCCCAGCATTGGTAGCATATGCCCTGTCAACATAAATCACAAAAACTGGATATAGGTGAATCCATCTGTGCTTCTCAGGTCTGCAGTTGGAAATCTTTGCATGTACCTTACTCTTCTTACACAGCTTAAGGTAATGTCCTTGATCCTCTTGCCTGATCATGTTAGCCTTACTCTGGATATTTGATCAAAGATGCTACAATTCTGTTCTGCAGAATCTGTTACTTCTCTCTAATGTAATTATGAAAGCTTTTCTTCCTAAGTGGACTATTTTTCAGACAATATTTAGCCCACCTTATAATACAGCATGCATAAATCTTAATTACAAGAAACTTTCTTGCATTATCATCTTATTTTCGCCCATGTCCTGCACAGTTTTACTTGGATTGACAAAAACATATATGGAAAATTCATGCATAGATTTGGTATGTATAACATTTAAATAACATTTAATAAACCAAAAATGTATAGAAGGGGTATTACAGATAGAGATACTGTTTCCTTATTTATTCTTAGTGGTCAATGTGCTTTAACCAAAATTATCAGAAGCATACACCAGGAAATACACCTTGATTATCACACCTGGCTACAGAGTATATGTTGCACATTAGACAGGTTGTAAAGAGAGGCAGATTATATTTCTGCATAAAGGAAAGCAGTCCAGAAGTTGCATCATATGCCAAAAATGGCTACCTGTCAAACAGAGCAGTCATAAAGCTGTTACATCACTTTTCTTTGAGTCATGTCTTATACTACAGAAACAAGAGGTCCCATCCCAATTCTCTTTAGGGGGTGTTACAGTGATACAGAAAAAAAAAAAAGAATGGTGAAGCGGAGATCTCCTGTCTGTGGTACGTGCTTTCACTCTACTGTCAGCTGGTGATGGAATGTGAAGCAGTAGCAACAGGGGAGAACAAGAGCTATAGCCTACACGACTGACCTTTCGGGTAAGTGTTTGACAAGAGTCATCACGTTACCTAAGGGAAATACTGGTGGTCTGGTACAAATTATAGAAAGAGCTGCCACCATAAACGTCAATTAGAAAGATGCATCTGTCACATCTATGTCCACTTTTACTCCCATTTATAGACAAATTTAATGAGTAGCATCAAAGAAAGTAAATATATTCATCACAAATTTTGCAGCAGATAAAGGCTTCATTAGAGGAAAACAGCAGATTCCCACTAAAAACATATTTATAATAAAGGAAATACTCAAGACCTCACTTATTAAAATCTGAACTTCTGTGTTGCATAGCAAATGGCAAATGATCATCACAATATGCTGCTCCTAAGCAGTGGTTGGAATTTCTGCCTGATGTCCATAAAAGCTCCAACAATGGTGTCCTGCAACATACAGTACTGTAAGATTTCCCTTTAAAAGCTGAAATAAAATCTGTAAAAACTCCAGAAAAAAATTACAGTTCTGCACAGACCTCTGCAGTCCTAACTTTAACACTAAATAACAGAGACAGTAGAAACTTAGAGGAAACATAGGCAATTGCTGCACACATTACTTATCACCCCTTGCAGGCCAAGGTGCAAAATTACCCCTTAACATTAACTGGTATGGATAGTTCAAATCCAAAATCCACAACTGTATACCACAGCCTAACTTTGGCTGCATAAAAAAAAAAAGGTACTGAGTAGTCTGAATGACTCGGTCTTGCACACTCCAGTGTAGAGTAATCCCTTAAACATGTTAAAATGAACATGTAGCTAACTTTCGTACCTGCTAAGAACTGCAAACATAGGCTGTCAGTGAAAGCTTGTCTTTGATGGGATTTTCCTTCTTCATTAAATAATCTTCTTTGTATATGGTTTATGAAAAAGAACACATTCCTACAAATAAATCCAGCCCTGAGAAACAGTGCTGGAGGTATCAATCCTGTTCAGCAGTGAGTGTTACAGTCTGCAGGACTGCAGAGCTCGAGGCTATTTCAAGTCTGCTTGCATTTTCCCAGACTGCAGAATTTTCTTCCTTACATTCCAGTTGATAATCAAAGGTGGATGTCAATAGTGGGAATGTCTGAAGCATCACCTTTCTTTATTGTAATAAGAAATAACATTCTCAATTCTTGCTTGTCCAATATATTTTCTAGTTGGGAAATGCATACATTGTATAATCAAGGTGGCATTGATCAAAAGTTCTAAAATGGCTTTTCAAGGTTTGAACTCTCTGTGGATACTGGTTAGGTTTTATTACTCCTATGTGAGAAAGCATAGAATATTCATAAAGAGTTCTTTATCTGGTTGGAGAAAAATAAAATTCTATTTCAGCTTGACAAGGACAGAGAATTGCATAGAAACTCTTTTTTCCACTGGAGTGATCTGCTGTAGGAGTTAGCCATATGCTTTAAATGTGACTGACATGTCTCTGAATTTAATGTGTCACCTGCTGAGTTCAGGATCTGCTGTCTATCTCTCAATATGTAAAAAATGTATTGCTTCAAAATGATTTATTGTCAGCAAAATAAAATGTGAAAAGAATAGAAACAGTACTGTAAAGGCATCCTGCATTTAATAGTACTGTTTCATAGTAAATTATCTCACAAATACAATCAAACATTCTTATTGTGAAACTCTGAGCCTTGATAAAACTATTGCACAGTCTAGTAACGGGCTTCCTGATTCATTAAGAGCCAATTCCATTAAGGACATGGAGAAATGTAGCATTAACTCCCTGGGTTCCATTACAAATTGTACATCCATACAGAAAGTACAGGGTTATAATTTCAATACCAATCTGTGGAACTTACCTCTCTGCTTCCATCTTCTGCACCTTTTCTTCCTCTCCTGTAAAATGTTTACAGAAGACACTTTAATAAAGTATTTTTATTTTCTCTTTCTACAAATGGGTGTCTTCCTTTACAAATCTCATCCGTGTACATGCTAGCAAAGGCTTGAGGTGTAGGGCTGCTGTCAAAATGGAAAGTCAGGCCACAGGATAAACTCTGGCTCCAGGAGTGGGCCAGCATGAGCAAGGCACAGCTCAGGAAGGGACCAACGGAGCCAAGAGATTAAGGAAAGCTCACGGGAGCATGGGTGAGGGAAACCCAGGTGAGGTTGGTCAGGGCCATTAAGGTTTCCTAGTGCACTCAGGTTCTCAGCTCAGGACTTCACTGAGTAGAAAAGCTGTAATGACCTTAAAGCACTGACCTTGCCAATCTTATGCTGATGTGAAGTATGAAATGATGATTTCACATGCTATATTATTGTGGGGAAGACCCTACATAAACTGCAGAATATGTCAACTTATTTTCTGATGAGGACTTTTTTTTTCTGCAGAGCAGGTATGAGAAGTACTGTATAGACTTGATTTTTGCTGCCATGGCTGCAGATAACTTCTGGATGGTCTTTTGGCAAAGGAACACATTTCGTTAGAGACACAAAATATGGCACACTTGCATCTACCCTCCCAATGATAGAGGCTAGAGATGGAAAAAAGGATTATTTTTTTTATTCTACATTTGGGTATCGAATTATGGGGGTAGTAACCTTAAGGTATAATGTTGATAAATTTCACATAGTCCTGTAGGGTGATTTTGTATATTTTCTAGAAAAAAAGATGAACCAAGTTACCGTTCTTTGACCAGTGAATAAGGAACTATCAAAGCAGAACTTATTAGAGAAGTCCTGAAATTTGAATAAAAAATATTTTCTTTTTTAGTTTTAGGAATATTAAACAGTCACACTAACTCTGTAATTTTCAATTATTTTTTTTTAAACAGGAACACAAAATTTCCTGCATTTCCTTACAGAATTAAGTGCTGTATCACTTACATACTCTCACAAATTAATATTAAATTAAACATGTGAAGGCAATAAATTAAAAAAAGTGTGAGATTTTTATTGATAGATGGAAATAAAAGCAATACTTCAAGATGACATGCTTTTATGTGTAGTTTAATAGGCATAAGATTTCTAATAAATGGTATGAAGTCTAATCATTATAACCATGCCAGATGCTGTATTCTACAGGCAAAGGTTGGTTTCAATGTGCTGTCATGTTAGACATACTAGCCAATATTAAACAGGCTGTGACTAAGATCTGTACATTTGTCTCTCTCTAGGGCATTTTTAAGAGTTTTTTAATTAGATTTTGTTTCCAAGCAGTGCTTTCATTTTTCTTGATGAAGCTTCTGTTTTTCCAAGTTTTCTTGAATTCAACTCAGATTCCACACTTCCTATAGTCATTACTATAAGAATATGAAGCTTTTAATAATATATGAAAACTAGTAATGACACGTATCTTACAGTGTTTTCAAAGCCAGATAAGTATGAGATAGTTTTAAGGCAACTTCCTTCTATTGTTTCAATTTTGCCATTATCTTTTATAAACAGTGTTTCTTATAAAAAAAGTATACTGTGTAACATAAGTACTAATCTTAACCCAGTTACTCTATATTTCATGGTTGGGGTAGAAAGTACTTGTACAAGAGTTACGTTTATTTATTCTTTGCTATATTTGCCTCTATTTGGGGAAAAATATAGGTACTGTAAGTTAAGATGAGAGCAAGTATATTCCATACACTGCCAAGAAGATACAAAGCAAGGTCTGGCCTGAACATAGTTTAGTCTGATTTCTACCTTCTCTACACTTCAAAAGCCTATTTCGTTTCTCTGAGCCTACTGCATAAGCTTTGCAAATTTAGACACCCCTGAGACTCAATCTGCTATTCTGGACCTATTTTCTTTATTTAATATAGTCAGTTTTTCCAATTGACTCCAATTAGTGCAACAAATCCAGTAACATTGGTTTTAACCTACTGTTTTGTACCAGCAGTCAGATTAAAGTCAGTGCTTAAGAATGAACATGGTTTTCAACAAATTAAAAGCAACCAAGCAATAGTCATTTAGCTTTACAGATATTAATAGTAAGTTTACCAATCAACAATATTCACTATCACCTTACAAAAAATGATGTTTATTAATGGTGTCTCATTGCCTTTCACAGCAGGGTTCTTCATCCTATTTTGCCGTAATGACTGAGCCAGCATCAGATTTTAAGAATGAATGTTATCGTTACTCACTACAGTGCTCCACCAAAGCTTCACTAGAAAGCAATAAAGAACAAAATGTATATTTTAAAGACTCTCATTTTCCCCTAAATGCTTGAATTAAGTTGCAGACTGTGGTGTTCTGAGAATTGAGATATGTCCTAAAGCAACACTTCTGAAGACGTGCATCATGCCTGGAAATCAGGCTCTGATTAGCCTGTAAGTTTTCTGTTAGAGCCTTTTGATTTCCTGCAACTGTAGCTGCTGCTGGATTTTGCATTCTGGCATGGGGATTCTATCTGTCACCTTAGAGAATGATGAATAGCTGTCTGAGTAGCTCCAAGCACATACTTATTTCCTCTTCAATGACAACAACAGTCAATATCATTGAGGCACAGGAAAGCATCACTACAACACAACACATTCAAGGAATGCTTTCTTTTTTACTGCTAATTCTAGCTACTAAATTGTAGCTCTTTCACAAGCTTGTTTGCATTGCTGTTGTGCTCCCACGACACATGTACCTAAAAAAAAGAGATGGGCCTTCAAATGCTCTAACATAATAAATCATTAATTCAAAAAGGGGCATGGTACTTAAAGCACCTGTGTAACTGCAGCAGTCCTGAAACTTATGATTCTCTCCAGTGTGAATCTCATTTTAATCACAACAATTCAGAAGTCTTTCGAAAAGGATTCACTGCATGCAAGAAACAGTACGAGACTTGGTTAAAAGACGTTTAAGTATTTTGTACTGTAAAAAAGTCAATTTATTGGAACTTACAAGTTTGTAGATCTCAGCTCCTTTGATAAATTTCATGAGTTTAAACTTTTGTTTGTTGGGATAAAGAGTTTTAACCTGGTAAGCTGGGCTGAGCCTACCTGGCACAGCAGCACACTAACAACATGCTCTTGTGTACTCTAGCAATAAACAGATAAACATGCAAAAAAAAAGAGTTAGATACATGCCAAAACCTGTTTTCAGGACTCTACGTGTTGTGCAGAACTGGGTAATAACTGGGATCGAGCGAGTAATGGGTACATTTTCTGTTAGTATTTATTTGAATTTTTAAATGAAACCACTCTGGCTGTAGTTCCACCTGTGCAACCCTCACTGAAGCCAGCATATTCTCAACCAAAGGGAAAAGACAAAAAGATTAACTCTCTCTAGTCCTCTATGCATTAAGATGAAACAGCCTGGAAAGTAAGTTGTTTTTCAGAGCAACTCCATGTCACGAGTACACTAAAAATTCCCTGTGTTTTTCTTTGTCAATGACATTTCATTATCAGAACACTGTTATACCACTGCCATTTATATCTCTAACATTTAGCAATTTGTAACTATGTTGGCATGTATTTTCACATAGATCCTATTTTAAACAATGAAAAAGGGGGGAAAAAAAAGAAGAAAAGAAATCAAAGAAAGGATCACATACCTGACTTATATCCTCATTTAAAAAAATAAAGTTGATTGGTCAGCTATTTAACATAAGTTCCAAATTGGGAGCTGGCACCCCTACAATTTGATACCTAAGGGAAGACAGTACTATGTAGCTAGAAGCCAGTACAAAGCAGCTGAGAAACAGAGCCCTTGAGCAGGGGTGCAGGAAGTGGCTTCTGAGCAACTGGGAATCTACAGATCGCACAAAGCCAAAACAACGCTCCTTTGTCAGGGCACATTCATCTTCTCCTTTCCCATTACCCTGCACAGCCAAGCAGTTTGCTGAATGCCACAGCAAGGGATGCAAGCAGCACATTCAGAGCACTGTGTCATGCATACTCCTTGCTTTACCCTCCAGAAGGCTGGTAGAGCTCTTGAGTACAGTGGGAGAGTAACAAAGCCCAGCCCCAGCTCCCCCAGGGTCGCGCACTGCTGCTCCCCCTTACACAAGTGGTAGCCAGGAAGAGGGAAAGAGCCCGTTTCTTCACAAGTGCACTACAATGTGGGCTAAAAGCCAGGCCGATCTCAGCAGGGCAGGTGTTTCTTTTTTAGGTCAAACCTTTTCAAGCTTTTTAGGCTTTGTTTGTTTTCTGCTGGAAAGCTCTCTTGCGCATATATCTAGTGCAGCATATCAAAAGCAGTCTGCTAGAAGAAAATATGCTCTTGACATGAAGAAAACTTTACAGTACCCTTTGATATGTCAAATTACATCAGTGAATATTAACGATATTCTCCAAAACACTGCATGGTTTTAATACTTAAAGTTCTTGGCAGAAGTGTGCCAAAGCTGCTATGAACAACTTTCTAAAAAATAAAATAATTAATAGAAGAGTTTTTGCGGATGTTTTTTCAGGTCTGTCAAGTTTCTTGGCAAATCATCTATGTATGTGAGTTGCCAAGTTACTAAAAGTAAAATTTACTCAGGAAACCTAAATAACTCAGTCATATAAAAGACAAAATAATTATTTTCTTTTAGGTAGGACAGAATAAAATAAAAGTTTGTTTTTTTTTTTTTTTTAATTTCTCCTCACTGTGGGACCTGTATCGTTTGGGAAAGTGAGCTGCTATAGATATACAGAATTATCTCAATATTAAGCACAGGCAGATTGCCATGATTTGATGAGTTTCTCTTAGAGAGGCTTTTTTAAAAAAAATCATGTCATGGTATCTACTATTCAGTGCCAGGATTTGTATTAACACTGATTCATCCTGGACATTAGACAAAGTACTCAAATACTGAGTTCCTCATGACAACTTTCTCAATGGTTTATTACTTGTTTCTTGACTGATTGTCACCAAATGATTCCTTATTTGGTAATTCTATTTATTAATAAATGATCGACAAGATGGAAAGCAGAAGAATGACACCTTTGTTGACCTATTTCCTCTTCTGCCACAATGGTCAATAACCTCTATCAAAAGGCAGTGATGGCAATGACAAGTCAATTAAGTTATTTTACAATTTTTAGACAATACACCTACTTAGTTGAAGATGAAAGAAAGTCTATGCTCCTCAGATTTCCTAGGATTTGTTTTCTTCAAAATGAATACATTTGCTCTGGAAAGATTAATGGATTATGTTTTGACACGTAATGAAAAGAACTCTCACTGTACAGAAGTATGGAGCTCATCAAGCAACTGTAAAATTTAATTAGTACCTGAGATGTCTAAAATGTAGGACATTAAATTGTATTTTAAAAAAAGAAACCTCCAAAAGACAGCACCTAGCAAGCCCTTACAGACAAGCAAATGTCTGTTTCAATCTCTTGTGCTGACCTGCTTTGCAGGCTTCCTAGTTATATACCACTATAAGTTGGAAAAAACTAAGTGTCACTTTTTTCAGACAAGTCTCAGTGCAACAGAGCTTAAAGGCCATTCTCCCATATGATAGCAACCTGATAATAACCTGCCTTTCAGTCTTTCTGCACGTATGAAAAGGATGTAAATCCCTAAGAAACCAAAAGAGTAGATTATTTTTTCAAATGCATTTGACAAGAGTGTATATGAATATCTAGCATACAAAGAAACACTGTAAGAGTAAGCTGGGTCAAAATATAGCAACGCATGGCTACAGCTTAACTGAGAACACAGGGACTGTCCTCAAAAAAAAAAAGCTCAGCTTGCAGTTTTTCTCCTGTTATATATTACAGGGAGGCCTTGTTAACTTCTTGTGAACTCAGGATTGCTGGTTTCTTTCTTATTACTAATTTTATTTCTTATATTTCCTGATTTATTTCATTCAACAAATAAGAATTCAAAAATACCTCAACATAGATGGTTTCATCAATAATTCTGGCCTAAATGGAATTAGGAAGTGATAAGATCTTTCCACAAATTCAATTTTAGTTCTCTCCAGCACTAAGGACCTCCCAGTTTTGTTGTGTCTCTCTGCATGCCATAGAGGAAACTGAAGAGGTCCAAAAGAGAGAGAATTCCATCATGGGGCACAGAAAATCATATCTGCCCTCAATGCTACCTTTCACAAAAAGGCACTGGAGATTGATGCAGATGAATGGACCTATTTTTTGGATCTCTTTCAGAAAGTGGTCTGCTAGTGATTTGACAGATAGTTAAATGAATGCTTTTGATAGACCTCTAGATAGGCTCATGAAATTAATGACTTACTATCAACCTTTCTTTCTAGGCAGTAGTACCCATACTGACTTCTCATCCTTAAGACAAAAGAGAAGGATGATGTTTCTTGTTATTTTTCTGTAATTAGTTTCTTGTTAACAGTACAGAATAAATAGAATAAAATTATTCCAAATCTTCCTGCCAATGTGTCAACAGCACATACAAAACCACTTTTCTCTGATGTCCGGAGACTTGTTAGACTCTGCTGTGTTTGTGAGGTACTGAGTGGGATTAGGCGTGGTTTTTTTTGTAGATAAGTCATTTTTTAATTTTTTTTTAAACAATGTAGACATAGGGGAAGAAACTGGTTATAAAAGTGTTAGTAGGGATCTACAGGTTTTGAATTGACATGTATTAATAGTTCAAGTTAACTATGATAAAATATTCTGTGGTTATTTAATACATGGAAAGGTCAAAAATCCTTTTCAGGTGAAAACTTTTGCAGCCTACATCAAAACTTAGAGAGAAAGATCCAGGGTCTGAAAAAAGCCTGAAGAGATGTTATCTGAGGTTTTGAGAAAGACCTGTTTCCTGTTTTTATTGTCCTGTAAATTGTGTTTATCACAGTATGGCCTTTTACTTGGCAGGATAAGCAATGATCTTCAACACTACTTGCAAGGGCTTTTTATTTATAGACATCTCTGACCATTAACATCTAAAACCATCATGTGCTATGTCACATTCTTCCAGATAATGTATGCATGTAACAAATAGCCCCTCTGTTCAGAAAAAAAAATCAGTGTGTGATATCTGCACAAGGGTTTCCACAAATAAGTGACATTACTAAAATGAATTTAAAATCTAATTACTGTCTCTATAGATGCATTTGGCAATGTCTGTATAAATGGAGAAGAACTGTAACAAGCCATGAAAGCTGTTAGTTAAGTAGAGAAAGGAGACGATATGGGAGAGTGGATGCTATATAATAGGCAAAAGAAAAACCCAAGGGATGATTTATTTTAACAGCTGTGTTTTGTAAGCACTATGGAGCAATCTGTACTTACTGCAGATAGCCCTGATGGACCTTAGGCCTTCCAGTGGAAGCCTATCATTTCTTGTCTATCTTCTCCCCTTTTCTATTGGAAAGGCTGGTTTTAATTTTAAAGCCTAGACTCAAATAGTTCAGCTCTCCCAAATATCAGGTACAAACTGCACCACTGGATAAAACTAGCAACATCAGCAAAAACACACATGGTCAAGCAGCAAGCTGACAAATGTATTATGCAAAGGAGCAAAATCTCCCAAAAATACATCCAGTCAGATTTACGGTGTGTAGCCATACTGTTCAAATCTGACATCACTGTGAATTATGTGTGTATATTCCAAATCTATGAATCATATTTGTCCATTCATGTTCACACATGACACCCAGAGTAAGACACACAGAGGTGTTTCTAACAGACAGTGCCAAACAGAACAAACCCAGCTGGTGGTTAGTCAACTGGTTCAGCTGTTTCTCAGCTTTCCCTATGCACACTCTGAACTGCACTGGCATGTGATCCTCTCTGTTAGCCAACTGTAGACAATATTCCCATGCACGTATTTAGCTAGCTCTATTTACTATTTCCCTGGAGGGGTCCCAAGCCCTGACTGGCAATTACACTTCTTTCAGGGAATTGCTGCAGCAGGGAGTTTGCATGAAACCACTCAGCACTGCAGGTTAAGAGATTTTACTAGACCCGAACTACTTCCCTTGAGTTGGCTTCAGTGTCTGGAAACATACTTGTGTCTGTGAAACTTTGATAAAGGCAAGCAAGCAAGAAAAAAAAAACCAAACACAACTATGAAAAAATTAGCCTAGTATATATTTGATTATAAATGACAATAACCATGATGATACTGCAGTAGGACAACTAAATCTGTAGTTGTGTCTTCTCCTAAATTCTGATGATTTTGTAAAAATGGTGCCTATGTCTTTGCTATATGCTTACGCAACAAGAGGAAGCAGTACAACAAGATTTTTATGACCCATCTCAATTCTGAACAGGTCTTCAGTAATTCTCCGTCAAATTAAAAAATAAAAGTGCACTGGGCTTCTCCATCTCTGCTTCAACAAGTGAGAGCTTCCCTATGACAGCTCACCAGCATGCACAACATGATGTTACCTCCATTTAAACAGAAATGAGTTGCCAGAAGTTTTGATAAATAAGACTTGTTTCAACATCCCAGAATTTCTTGAATGGAATTCCTAGCTTACTTGTGAAATGCCTTGTAGATCAAACATCAGAAAAGCAGATTACACAGGAATATAAAAAGAAATAATCAATATTCTTTTTGGTAAATATTTTTTACCATTCTGTGGTACTTACCTAATAATCTTTGTAGCCCTCCTCTGGACCCATTCCAACAGCTCCATACTCTTCTTATGTTGAGGATTCCAGAACTGGACACGGTACTCCAGATGAGGTCTCATAAGAAAGGAATACAGGGGCAGAATCACCTCCCTCGACCTGCTGGCCACACTTCTTTTGAAGCAGCCCAGGATACGGTTGGCCTTCTGGGCTGCGAGTGCACACTACCAGCTCATGTCAAGCTTCCCATCAGCCAGCACCCCAAGCCCTTCTCTGCGGGGCTGCTCTCTTTCAATGAAATTAATTACATGCATTATTTTAGGTATTAAATAAGTGGAATTAAATTGTTAAAAGTAGATGAAAATCACAGGAAAACTAGTAAATTACAATGTCACATGCACCAGTTTACTTACTGCATCTTACACTGCATCATTGAATTCTGAGTAGTGATCACCAGGTGATTTCAATAAACTCATAGCAAAAAATACTGGCACAAAACTGTTAGCGGTGTGACACAATATATATTAATCTATCATCTATGTAATCTATTCCTTGTTCCAACAAATAAAGTTTTTTTGGATAATTTTATTTTGAAGGAAAATGAATAAGTCTTTCATCCTCCTTTCACTGGTTTCAGTCCCAGCTGCTATCACATGTGACCCCTGCAACCCTTTCTGTACTTACAGCAGAATGTTATCTTAAATTGGTTATGAAGAGATTATGGAATGATAGCTTTTGTGAATCAAGTTTAAATTGTAGGGCCTTTTTTTTCCAGAGTTAAACACATCTAAGGCAAAATAACACATGCACTTAGAACACTCAGAAACAGCAACCCTGAAAACAGCAGGAGTTCCTGTGTTTAAGCTGTGCTGCAATCCTTGCTTCCTGTAACTTCAGCCTAAGATGATGGCAAGAAATTTTATACATAGTCAACAGTGATATTATATTGCTAAACTCCAAAAAATTTGGCAAGTATGAGGAAGACCATTCAGGGCGATGCTAACAACTGTGAGCCAAAGCTCACAAACAGCCCAGGAGGTGTCCCTAGGGCTAAAGAAGGTGGAAAAGGCTTTTGATGATTACACAGTCTTTGATGTTAAGCCACACAGAACTGGATGTGTGTGTTCTCCTCTTTAATGTTGCCCAGGAAAAGTGTTTTTCCTTCTCACTTTCAGAGCTGTTCTTGAGACCATCTTGTGTGGCATTTTCCCTAGTAAAAAATAGAATCAAAGCAATGACAATGCCAGTAGTAAAGAGCTCTGAAGACAAAATTCAGAAACCAGTACAAATTAAGGAACCCAAAATAGGAGAAAAATTTGGTATGTACCCAAGCCCCTTACTACATTGTTTTACTTATTTATGAACCACACCCACAAAGTAAAACCAGGTTTTTTTGGCTCCAGTCTACTCAAAGGATCTTGTTCATGCTGTGTCCTTTTACTCTGTTGAGATATCCTGAAAAAGGCCTGATATGTGCTGCTGTTTGGTATGAAGGACTAAACCTCAGCCTCAAAAGTGCAAACTGTGAACTCTTTGGGTTCTGAGTGAATATCAAAGTCTGATAAATCTCAGCCAAGATAAGCTGACTAAATTGGTCATAATTTAATTTATTTTGTACATGCTTGCTGCCTTAAGACACTTGCTTCAGAGGAAAAATAAGTCTTTCATTAACAATTAACAACTCCTGGATCCACTAAAATTCCTAGCAAATTTTTCTGACTGCAATATCATCCAATGAATGTGAAGGTTACTACCCATGTGTAAAAAATATTTCCATTTTCTTTCAAATGTAACTAGTTCTACTTCATAAATAAACAATATAAGGCTGCACGGGGCAAAAATATACAGCCCAGAAAGAAACCTTGATTCATGTCTTTAATTTTGAACTGTGGATTATTTGATGTCAAAGACAAATTATGGGTTTTTTTTAGGTTTAGATGACAAATATAATGCTACATGGTAATGATGAATTCCTTTCTGTTTGAATCAAATTAAATATGAAATATAATCTAACTTCAAAACAGTTAGTGCAATACAGATATGACCTAGCAAACCCCACTTTGCTCTTCAGACTAATTTTTTCTGCTGATAAAAGTTTACTACAGACTTACATGTTACAGTTACATGGTATGGTTAGAAAGCACAATCTTGTTTTGAGAGAGATGGAGTATGTTCTAGACCCCCTTGCAACACTGGAGGTTATGGCTCTGGCTTGTCATGTCTGAAAACTCAGCTTTGACAAAAGGAAAAATAGAAGCAAGTAAATGAGTCGGATCCTACACACTCTACACTTTCAGAGGGGGAAAGGCAAGAATAAATATAGGAAACCATTTCTAGTCTCAGAATTTGTGATGCTAAGCCACTTACTCCACTTTAACATCTTTCTTTTTTCACCTATTGCCTAAGTGTTTGAGTTCTCACTGCAGTGCAGTTGAGGAAGTTCTTAATGGCAGTGTGCAAGATGATATAACAGTTACCATGATTTAACTCAGGATTAATTTATGATGTAATGTCTTCGGTAGATTACACGCAAGTTTGTTGGCCACGTATCAAGGTGATATGTGAAAGGACACGGGCTATGGAAAAAGCAGTCACAAGGCTATATATTAAAACAAAACTGTGTAACATTGTGATAGACTGAAAAGATGTGAGACCATGTGACAGTTCTTGCAAACAGCATTCTTCTAAAGTGCAGTGTTACCTTAAATAAATAAATAAATCCAAATGCACAAATAGGTCAATAGTGAAATCTTCCAAGATTTTTCATAGTTAACAATAAGTTTGGTCATCAAGTATATTCTTACTCACTCCCCCTCCCAGGCTGTTGTAACTATTGCAGTGAACACTTCAGACAGATTATGAAGCTTTTCCCTGGAAAGGTAGCATTGGTAAAGCTATTTGATTTCCTAAAACCCACAAAAGTTCTTCTTAATATCAAGTGGTTGGAATGACTAGGCCAGGTGGCAGATGGGGATCTTCAGAGATTTATGTCTGTCCCTTGTCCACAGACAGCAAGAGCTCATGCAGCCACCTCCTTGTAATGACCCATTCATTTGTCTCACCAGTTGTGGCCAGGAGGCTTTTTCCAAGAGGGAGAACATAGTTCATACTCAATTTGCAATTAACAGTGGCCGTCTGAGATGTTCTGATGAACAAGAGCACTTGTGATCATGGAACTTGATTAAAAGCAATTCAGCAATAAGAACAAAGCTGACAGCACTAATTTATTTCATACAAGCCAGCCTAAAGCTTATTTTCCATTTCTGCCACACCGGGCCAGATTTAGACTGGCAACAAACCAGTAAATGTCCACACTTTAAAATGTGTAAGTCACCCACCTTTTTGAAGAATACATTTTTATTTGTCTGCAAGTATTTATTTTTAAAAAAGAGGAACTACAGATTCTGACATACTGTTCTCCCTCTCCTTGATCTGTTTTCTTCTTTCTGACAGCATAATACCTCTAAAGCAGCTCAGACAGGAAAAGAATAAATAAAAGGCTTAGGTATTACTGGTTTTTTGATTTTTTTAATCTTGTCATCATTTCAGTAGTTCTGATAAACACATGCCAGATACAAAATAATTATGCCTATGCTGCATGTAAGCTGGGGGATAATTGTAGCGATGACAACCCAAAGCTCTTCAATTGTAACAAAAAGGTAGATATACCAACTAAGGGAGGGCTGGATCTATAGTAAGACTGAATATTATTCTGGCATATTCATATGACCTAAGAAATTAATCTTCAGCTATCAGTCTAAGATCTACATGGTTAGAAGAGGTTTAGTCAGCAAAACTAATAATTCCTGTATTTGCACTGAGTAAAAGCTGCCATAAAGGAACCCGAGAATCCAAGCAAAGCAATTCTCAGGTGAAAGGAAAAAAAGAATCCTTCCTCTACTATGAAAACCAAAATGACGCTAGTAGAATCAATTGGTACTAGTGGAATCAATCAAGGTTTTCAATAATGTTTGTCTGCATTCTCAAACTTGCATATGTAGTGCTGCAAAGCAGCCTAATGTTTCAAGAAAATTATCTCATTTTGTTTCATTCAAGAAGCCTGTTTTTCCTAAGGCTCTACTGAATCCTTTCTCTCTCCCTCTCCCCTGCTCCCTCATCTAGGTAGTTCCCAGGTTTATTCTCTGCTGCTTGCAGGAGATCCCCTATCCCTACTGTAAAACCAATCATGAACAGCAAGTTTCTCCTAACAATCTCCCAGTCCATTAAGGTCATTCCTGATGTCATTAAGATAGTGCTTCTTTATTACTGCCTTCAAAGCATCAGTGCTGATAAAGACAGAGCCAGAGGAGGCAGAAAGTGATTCCTCCCATTCAGATTAGCAGTGATTGGCAAAGGAACAGAATTAGGCTCAGGGCGCAACTGCCTGAAATGGAATGAGGCAAACAGGAAAAGAGGCTGTTTTCTTTCCTAGCCCCAGTGCCATATGAAACTCAATGGTGTAATTAATAAGAGGAAAAAAAGCCCTCACAAAAAACTCACCAATGCTAAAAGCATTCTTTAAGCCAAAGAAAATTAACAGGAGACATTAGTAACATTATCTGTGCAAAGAAATAAATGATCACTCCATTAAAAATCAGTCAGATAACACACTCCAAACTGATTCCAATGAACTAGTACTCAGCAACTTCCAATTAATTGTTGCCAGCGAGCCAGAAAACATGTCTTCTGTAGTGTTAATTTTTGTTCAAAAAGAAAATTACACTTCTAAGGGAAATATTTCTTGTGTCTTTTGCACTGTTATCAGAAATGTCTTATTACAGAAGGTTAAAAAATGTGGCACTTTGCACTGCAGAGACAGATCAGACAAGTGAGAGGAGATGTGAGAAAAGAGGAAAGTGAAAATGCTGTCTCCTTATCTTGGTATTAAACTGTAAAATGCAATTGATAGTTTAATCATGTCGTATTTAAAAAGAAAACCTGGATGGGCAGAATCTTTGAGACATTCACATATTTTTTTTCTCATAATAGAGATTACATGATCTGCTTGGATGGACAGAAAAATAACACAGAATTTCACTAACCTTTTAAATACAGCTATGACCTGCGACACCATTACTTTTGTCTATGGCATCTTTAGCTCAAGACAATAATATTCATATTATCCCTTCGCAGAAGAAATGGGAAAGCTGGATAACATGGCCGTAGAGGAGATACAAGGTGCCTGAAGGTAGGTGTAGAGCTGAGTCTAAAATATAGCTGGAATTATCATATGACACAGCTAAGTTCTCTGTGTGCAGCAAATATGGGTGCCTCACTTCTGCAGTTAAGTCAACAGAAAATCAGCAAGGATCCTTCCTAGTTAGGAAAAAAAAAAGGCCTGATGAAAACTGGAAGCACAAACCAGGGAAGAAAAATCTTAATCATTTTGGGATAGTTACAAAATCAGCTACTGAAAACAACAGTCTACTTTTATGGCAATACATTTTTAAGTACTCAGATCCACTTCTATACTGACTATATCAGCAAGGAAAGAATTCCTCTGGCAGAGCTAAACAAAATAATTTCTATTCTTTCTTTAATGATAGCAATACGTTACACTGTTTTGGTGCTTTATGCTGTCCATAAAATGACTTGCAAAATTAGCTAATTCAAAGCATATCCATTGTAACGCAGCTAACTTCTACAACAAAGTGACTGGATTGTGTTAAAGGAATAATCTCTTAGCAGTACCATCAGTTGTATCCCCAGGTATAGCCTGAATTATAATCAGCATATGCAATATAATATCATTTAAAATATTTTTATTGCCAGGCACAGTATATAAAATGCATATTATATAATAGTTATCTATTTTGTAATTGCTTTACCACACCCCTGGCTCAGAGACAAGTACATACCTTTTACATTAACTCATTCTTCTTAATCAACAAATTCAGAATATTCATGTTAGTTTAGTCAGACAAACTCCTTACCTTGCAAACATACATATTTCATACAAAGAGGAACTGATATTTGTAATAAATACTGTGTGCAGCTGCAAACTATCCTAACACTGCATATGTGGGCAAACAACATTTGCATCAAATAACTGTTGCTCAAATGAAGCCCTGTGGAAAAGTTTCATGCATGGTGTGTTTGTAATTTAAGCTAAACAGGGGAGGGAAAGAGAGGGAAGAAGGGGAGGGGAGGAAAAAATCATCCTCTAAGGAAGTTTTATTGATATTTTTAATGTAATCTCCTTAAACACAGTTAAAAGAAAAAAAACATTTGTTTAAAGAACACAGAAGTAGAGCCTTCTCTCTCTTTTTCCTCCCACTTCTCTTCTGTTCCACCTATTTATATATTTTTGGAAGGAGAAAAGCAATTTTGAATTAAAACTGCCATAGGTCTTCCTAGTCAAAATGAAGGAAGAATGATGGAATGTACTTGTGTCAGTAATGGACACCGAACTCCCAACCTCACTTCTGTCTCACTGACAGACAACCTTTGCTCCAACATAGCTGCTGCAGATTTACATCAGAAGAAGAGACAAAAGGTGAGCTCAAATTATGAACACAGAGCAAAATAGCAAGTGCGTTCCTCTATCAGCTTTGTATCTTAGCTGTTACACGAAAATGAATATCCCGGTCTCTACAGTCTTTCAAAGCCATCAATCTGGATGCAAGAAATATTCCACAATTTCTCCTTCTCCTTAGCCAGCCATCAATCAGCCATCATTCAGTCATTCTATGCAAAGCCAGAATTTTTCAATGTTGAACAGTAACTTTTCAACACATCTGGGATCCATGCACATCTGCACTTTACCCACAAGCAAGAGAAGCAGAGAAAAAAAATCTCTGCATTATCAAGAAACAAACCTTTGAAACAAACTGAAATAATTTTACATTTGGAAAAGACAAGCATTTACCAAAATCTATTAATATTTGAAAATTCATGGTTTTGGCAGAAGATTGTATTGCGTCTTTCAGTTGTTTGTTTCATTCAATGAAACATTCTGGTCAATTAAAGGAAGGCTTAAGAAATCTCACACATCTCATAAACAATCACAAATCAAATCTCTTATTTCTTATGCATCATTCCCACATACAGATACAATTGCAGACAGTGTAATGAAATTCTACAGCTTTTTTTTTGCAGTCTCTTGCATTTATAGCCAATAATGTTGTAAGAGGATCCGTGACTTTTAGTTATGACATTTTAGATTTTCAATAAAGCATTTTGATAGACACATTTAATCATGAAGTCATTGTAAACTTGCAAGTTGTTAGCTGAGGATTAAACACATAAGTATTTCCTTATGCAAATGGACAAGTCTCCTTTATCAAAGATTTTGAATGTATTTTCTCGGTTCTCATGTCTAAGTCGGGCATACCGGCTTTTACCTTTGTTATCTGTAGGCCTAGAGCACTCAAAGCATCATATAACACTGAGTAAAAATGTTAGCTTTGGCCAGACTATTATGCCTATACACATACTTCACAAGACACTAAAGTGGATCTTATCAGCTAACAAAGCAAGAATCAGGAGGCTCAATATTACTGGGAATGTATTTGCAAATGTCTAAGGATGAGGGGCTCAAAGTGGGATCCTTAAGAATTGAAGGCAGAAATTCTCCTACCCAAAAGCTGAGAGACCAAATTACTGACAGATGAAGTCCTTGAAATCCATAGTAAATAAGTGACAACTGTTCATCAGGAGTGCACCAAACAGAGGAAATATTAAATAGCTTGCATATCAGTCCATCTTAAAAGTATTGTCTATTTATTCTTGTGACTAAATACCTCTCAGTGGAGATTATTCTACTGAACACTTAATTTCTACACTGAAAATTTTCTAAGGTGCTTTTGGAAATCTGCATATTTGTTTGAAAAGGCCACTCTGCAATGCAGAGCAGTGAGAAAACCACGCCTGTGGTTTGTGAAAAGCAGCTAAATAAAGTGCTTCTTCATACACTCAGGTGTTTTCCATAATGAGATTTCTTAAGAAGAAAAGTCAAATGAAACTTCAGTTGAATTTTGTATAAACAGAACACGTCTAGTATTTTGCTTTGTATGAGAAGTGTCTTCTGGAGAAATAAAAGAGTTCTCACTTAACTGCTTATTAGTTGTGAGAAAATCTGAAAAGGTCAGAACCTCAGCCACAATTATTGGCTGTCTGGCCAGGCATGTTGATGCTGCAGGCTGCATTGTGGTCCTAGATAGAGACAAAGCCAGTTACTGAGTTCATTTGGACATCAAAAACAATCTAGCCAGAGCAACAAAGACCTCAGCGTGATCTCATTTACGGAGTCTGCCTTTGTTTCTAATATGTGTTTGAAGTTTTCCACAGTATTCAAAGGACTACCACAATAATGAGAAAATAATATCCCATAGCCTTTTTTATCCTCATGCTGACATTTTAAAGAACACATTGATAATACAACATTATAATTACAGAAACATTAGGTCAAGTTCTGAAGTTCTTACTTGGATTCCGGTCAGGAAAACAGAGCCATTTTTAAGGTCTGAGGCATAATGTGTTCAATTCAGCATTTTTTTTCCCCCTTTTTAAATAAAATATGCTGAATGCAAAACCAAGAACAACAAAAGGTTGTGTTGCAAAATGCTGGCACAGAACTTGATTCCTCTCCCCAGGAATATATATTAAAACATATGCAAAAGCACAAGCAAGTCACTTAGACATTCAAGAATTTTTGCGTTTATTTGACTCATCTGGAAACAATAACACGAGGGCAAACTCAGTATAAAACAATGTTTTCTTTCTGCTTGTCCTTTCCACATATCCCTTCTGCCAAAAGAACAGGTGCTGCTGCTCTCCTGGGTGCCACTGAAAAGCTGGGCTTAGCAGAAATAGTGCTTCCCGGAAAGGACCGCCTGAGCCTCAAGTAAAAAAATGGCTATCTGGCCATTTGGAAGCCCTTCAAAACTAGGGATATGAATGTGGATAATTTTGAAGGATAAAAAGGTAAAAAACATAGGCTGGTGTAGCCTGTGGTGAAATCTGTGGATTTAAACGTATGCTTTAGCTACAATAATAATGCAGCTGGGTGGAGGTGCTGTGCCTATGCACACACTCAGCACATTCAGTCATCAGTAAGGCAGTAACAACTGAGACCCAGACTATTTCTACCTAAGTGAGATTCTTGATGGATAGATAAAGGACCCCTGCAAGCTTCACAAAGGCATTATCATCTGCTTACTGACAGGAACTCCCTGATGTAGAACACTAGCTCCTGCCCTATATGTTATACTCAGATATATTTATTACCGGAGAGGACCATTTTTGTAGATGCTTAAAATATACTTTCATAACATAATATATTTTCATAAAATATGTTTCATACATAGCTTGAGATAGTAGACCACAAAATGGTCATGTACGACAATGGGTAGTTGGATTACATTAATGTACTGGACAACAGTTCAGAGAGTCTCACCTGAACCAGGTAAAGAAACTCTCACAAAGATGTCTGCAATGGAAGCCCCCATGACAAACAAGACAGTGAATGACCAACCTGTTAATGGCATTCCCTATATGAGTATAAAACTTTGCAGATAATCCCAATAAATCAGTTAAATTATTACTCTGTACTTGGGGATCTATGCAGCATGCCAGTAGAGAAAGGAAACAAGTTCAGCCAGGGTATGACTCAGACAGTGTTTGATATTGAATAGTAGGAGTTTTCCTAGGAGGAGGAGGAAGTTTGTTCAACAGTTTGAACTTTAGCTCAAGACGTAGGGGATTTAGATTTAATTCCCTGTTCCAGCTATTTCCTTCCTATAGCATTTCTGGAAATTTTGAAAATAATAAACCTCTAAGTACTTTTAGTATCGGACCCTTAGTTTTTCTGTGACCCAATTCTTTATTTATAAATTGAGTATTATAGTACTTCCTCATCTCACCTTGATGTGTGAAAGGCAAATGAACTGAAGATATTTACATGTTAAGGTGTTGCTTTGCAAAGGGCCACGTAAATATCTGGCTCATAATCATGTTGATGTATTGGCTGGCTATACAGCTAGAACAAATTCCAACTCTTAGTACTTCATTTTCACCTTCAGGACTGGAAGATTTTTTTCTAGTCCCTTTCCAAAGTATTTTAAAATAACATTCATTAATGTCTGTGGGAATAAACTTAAATGTGGGAATATATCTAAGTGTGGGGAGAAATGGGAATACTCTCCTCATCCTTACAGGCTGGGTATAAGGCAGTGTTTCTTTAAAAGCCAAGTCGGTGGAAATGCAATACACACACAAGTGCAGCACACTTTTCATCAGTAAAGAATGCAGCAAGGACATCTTGTCCTGTGAAGTGAGGTATGGGACATTTGGAGATGGACATAGCCAGCCCCCAGTGTCAGCAAGGAGCATGGTAGACAAGGACAACTGCCAAATTATTTTCCAAGAAGAAGAATTGCAACTGCTGCTCTGATGATCCTGCCCTCCAGCTGATCTGTATTCATTATAACATCATTGAAACATCATTATAATACTGAACCACACCTCCACACCTAAGGCTGCCCACATCTGAGGCAAACTACTCCCATAACCCCTCCTACTGGGCATACGCAGTTAAGTTTTGGCATGTGAAGCAAGAACCTTTCCTCCACAAATCAGCAGGGTTTAACGTAATAACTTCAGTCACTCAAGCTCCACCTAAAACTCCACCCCAAAATTGCAAATTACTATAAAAATTAAATCAAAGGGGAAAGTTGTGGAGGAAAATGTCATCAAAACTTTTTGTATCAGCCAATGGGTTAGACCCCATCTCTTCTCCCCTCAAAACTAGGATGCCATGTAGGGTAAGATATTTGTATTATCCACACTGAAAATGTATATGTTAACATCAAGCTAATTATTAGAATTTGTCTATACTTGGGCCTTAACTATGTATTTTTTACCAGTGTATCACTCCTGTTGTGCTTTGTGCTTGACTTTCAATATATTTTCACAAACAGTGTCTTATCCACAGCCACCATCAAACCCTTATTTAGTCACAAGTTGTTACAATCAATGATTTTTAATAAAATTGACTTCTGTATACATATACGAGTCTCAGGAATCCTGCTAGCTGTTGAGGTGCATATAAAGGGACCTTCTGATTTAAACTCAGCAAGCCAGACAAGATTAACTGTCTTTGCAAGACTGCTGATAACAGCCCAAGTGCAGAAGTGTTGAGCAAGCTGGACAATACTAATTGTCCTTCAGTGATTGCTCTGTGTTTGCTGCAACCTGGCAAGATGGACAGTATATTTTCATTCTTGCAAAATTGTTGGAGGAAGGGTTTTAACCCAAATGAAATGGTGTAAAGAAAGCTGAATATTATTAAATGTCCTTGCATGATTGCTCAGTGTTTCCATGACTCAGCAAGCTGAGCTGTTTATTTCTGTTCTTGCAAGATTGTCAGAGAAAGGTTTAAGCAGATTGGTAAACTCTCCCTCTGAAGTCTCTAGTATTTTAACTTAAATTGTGACAATGCCAAAAGGTGATGAGAAATATAATGATAAGCAACTTCTGAAAGGTTATAAATAAACAAAACACATTGTTGTAATTGGGATCTGTGATAGTTTTACTATGAAAGGAGAAGGTAGACAGCCAGGATAAATAAATACTGAACTAAAATCCAAAAGAATTAATGAGTTTATGTTTTAGGTTCCTTGATATCAATGCAGATAAAGAAATAAAGACAATTAAAAATTATAACGTAAGATCTAGACTGCTCAGTATAAGAATGAGATCTTCTGTGCATGCAGAAGAACAGAGCTTTAGGAAGCTGAGGAAATCCTGGTCCTAACTTTTTGCAGGGTTTTGGCAATTAAAATATTTTAATCATATATTTTGGCCCATTAATTGCTCTTGAATCAAACTCTACGCTCTTCAGTCCTTCTGCAGATATTTAAGTTTCTTTACACTTGAACTTCTACAATCCAAGACTTGGAAAAGTATTTGGACATTTAGCAATTGCAGACAAATAATCACAGAATTTTCAAATGTTTGTAAGATAAATGTTAAATACTACTTGAATCTGCATTTACGTTATAGTTAATGCCTGATCACACAGTTGCATAGTTCAGTGCCCTAAAAATCAGATCTTCTGCCATTTAGGTGTATTACAGAATTTTACCCAAATCATATTGCTACAATTTATTTTGTGCCTCCCTTTTTAGTAACAGATGAGAAACCATTGAGAGAATTTAATGCAATATAAGTCATCTGCAAGTACTTTGGTATAGCTTTCACTAGAGCGTAAATAATTGAAGCTTATTACTCTTGACTTATCTTTTATTTGTGTAGCATTGGTAATGCAAGGTTATACATTATCCAAAATGAAATACATATTTAAAAAAGTAAAATTAAAATCCACAGCTTTTTTATATTTCCGTTTAAGTCATAGTGGTTGATCTCTGTTATTATAGGAAAAATGTAGATTTTATCTGCTCCATCAGGTGGAACTGCCACCAACCCATCACATCTTCATTTGAAAGTCAGCTGACCGCTATGCCCAAATGTAAAAATCCTTTTTTTTAAAAAAAAAAGATGTAAAGTAATAGCTATTAGTCTAGATACATCTGATGTATCACCGTGCCAGTAGCCTTCCATTAATAGATGATCTTAAAGAGACAATATAAAACATTACTTAGATGAGAAAAGCTTGGTACGTTGTCCAAAAGAAATTGCTGATTTGGGAACTTAAATCCCTCCACACTGGAAGGACGGTAGAAAGATTATTGGTGCTACTAAATCAGACTCTGTGTTAATGACCTGTGTGAGGCCAATGTAAGATCTGCAAATCTAAAATTCCTTTTAACTAGATCCATCTTTACAGAAAGAAAGGTACCTATTCCATTATCAAGCTGCTATAAGATGCTTATGGTTGATGTGTTTGGCAAGCAAAATGAATTGTAACACGAAAAAAAAAGGACATGGAATTCAAGAGAAAACGCAGAGATGATTAATTCACAGACTGTTTTTATGACAAATTTTTCATATTCATTTCCTACTTAATCGGTGGAAACGTATCACTGAGCAGCAGCTATGTTCAACGTGGCTGGGAGAATCACCAATGAAGTCTTTTGCTGGAAGATATTCTAGGTCAAAGTAAGGAAACTATGAGGTCTCATCACTATAATTGAAATGTTTCAATTCAATTATACTTATGGTCAAACTGAAGACCAAGATCAGGAAGAAAAAGAAAAAAATACTAATTTAAATGTGCAAATCTATCAGTTAAATGCACAGACCGCTGTGTAGTTAAAGTTATTTTTCTGATTTGCAAATAAATGTGTAAATCAACTCCTTTTCCTATGGACAAATCTCAGTGATTCTGCACCTTGGAGACAGGGATCATCACCCTTTTCTCAGTATTGACTCATAAAAGCCACTAACAGAGAAGTATCACATTTTCAACTATAATGGTACAGTTTTTCTTTTTTATGTTATCCATGTGTGGGCCCAAATAGACATTTTTAACATCACTTTAGAACTGCAAATAAGATTAAAGTAATATATTTTCCAGAACATTCCCTAATGTCTAGTTACTAATACTCTTTATACGCATATTTGACTTTGTGAAGTGAAATCACATCTTCCCAGAATCTATCCACGTTGTTTGCCAAGGACTGTACATACATGAAGGACAGCATGTCTCTAAAGAAGTGCATTTGGTAGCAGAAACAATGTTTATATTCTCAGTGAATTAAAGCTTCTCTTAAGACAAAAATCTGCCCATGGACTTACCCCATTAGTCACTGCTGCACAAGTTAAAAAGACAAAAGGAAAACATATTTATGCTTGGAATTCATATCAATTTTCATGCGACATATGGTATTTTCTGCTATACAAAGCCAAAATGACAAAATTCAGCAACACATGTCATAAATCAACAGAAATAATCAGTGATCTCCGAAATGATTTTGAAATTACCAGAATGGATAGAAGGCTATTTTCTAGTCCTGAACTTTGCCATACATCAGGAATTCCAATTTAGCTAAAAATAACTCAGTAATATTAATTTTCTACTTCAGACATTCACAAAAGAAATTTATATAATCTTCCTTTTCCTCTATATAAACACAAGCACAGAATCAAAAAATGTGAAGATGGAAAATACCGACTTGTTTATACATTCATGACCATTTCGGTCATGTTATGTTGTTCATTCCTTGGTATACTGGTCTAAGTCAGTTTTAAAACTCAAATAATGTGTTTTACAGCTGAAACTCCAAGGTCTGCTCTGAGATATCCACTGACTACCCAACATTCAGAAGACATTTTATATCTTAATGGGAAACAGTCAGTAAGCATAGCACTTTAAAACTTCAAGTTTACAATAGTTGTTTCTAACAAGTATCTCATAATCTCCAGTGTAAGAAAAATATTTTTACACCAGGTTTACTAATGCTGTAGCCTTTGATTCTTCAGTATTTTTAATACAAATTAATTGGCCTTGGATCAAAACCTGAAATTAAGTACCTGATTAAAAGGCTATGAAATGGTTGCGGGGTTTCTCATTAAAAGTATTTTCTTGGAGGCAGTCCACAGCTTTCTACCTATTTATAACTAGCATCATTTCAGCTATTTGTCAAGTAAAGTCACTGGAGATTCTTATTGTCATTCCTCAGGACTTCTTGAATCCTTTCTCTGAGTTTCATTCATTTGCAAATTCTGGTTAGATAATCAAGGGCCAAATTACGCAGTGGTTTCCAGCCAGTTTTCTGTTTGTGCATTGCTGGCTTCACTGTAAAGTCTGATTATGTGGACAGCTTTTATAAACTAACTGAGCATATTGCATCAAATTCATGTATGGAAACCCCATACATATAATAATTTATTATGAGCATTACAAGCTATAATTAAGGGGCAATCTGAAAACATAAGCAACAACACACTGAAGTTGTCATGCAGAAGCAAAAGGTGCCATTCACACTTTTAATATCTACTATCACGTGTAGTAACTTTTGCTCAGGTAGGTGAAGAATTTGGACTATTTCATTCATGTATTGAATTTCCTTTGATAATAACAAGATATTGCTGAAATTGTTAACATATTTTATTTTGAAAAAAAAATCCTGTCTTTCTATTATATAAGGAGCTTCATTTTTACTCAATTTTCCCATTACTTTTCAAGAATAAAACCCCAGGGTCTATTTTCAGAAGATCTGAACATTTATAACTTCCACCAACTTCAGCTACAATTCTGAGCGCTTCTAAAAACTAGGCCTGCAGCACAATGGTTCTTGCTTCTTATGAAATGGTTGGACTTGATAATCTGGTGGGTCTCTTCCAACCTGGTTATTCTGTGATTCTGTGAAATACATAGGGGATTTCTAGTGTTCACACACAGTGTCTGATTTTACAGGATAAGAGTCACATATGAAATCTGTTTATTATAGTATTTCCTTTCTCTGAAAGATGAGACCATGCTGCCCATATTTGACTCTATCCCTTCAAGGAGTTTATGAGTTTCATGTCAGAGGTGGAGATAATTAAGCCAGGTTTAGAGACAAAAAGCTAAACAGAGAAAAAGTAATCATAAGCATTTAATAGCACTGATGCAATTAAAAAAGCCCTCTTACTCAGCTGCAATAATATAAGCAATCGCACTCAGCTTCTGGAGTTTGGAAAATGCTCATCAGAACATTTTCTCTTTTGTTCTTTGAAGCATACTCACTCACTTACCTTAATAATTTTCTGCCTGTTTCCAGAGAGCAGTTAAATATCAGATAAAACTTCCAATTGCCTCATTGCAATAAATAGCTGTATTTACAGGACAGCTGAAGATGTATCCGAATTACAGAGAAAACACAGAAGTGGGGCAGAACCCCAAAAAAAAAACCAGACCAAGAGAATACAGATATGTTCTATGTAAATTGAATCTGCCTGTTGATGTCTTTCAGAAACAATTAAACTATAACAATGTAAAGTAAAATATCTCTAGGGAAATTGTTCTTTCCTGGAAAGCTGTTTCAGCATAAAGGACTGCTCTTTCTTCCCCTCCTCTTTCCTTCCCTAGACTTAAACTGCCTATTAAACTAATAGAGATATAAAATAAAATGATTGTGTTTGAGCAGGTTGTGTGTGTGTGTGTGCATGTTTTCAAGGCTGTGGATGGTAGAGTACATTCCAGTGTGATGCTGCACAGAATCTGTCCCTGTATGGAAGAGTTCAGCATGTTTCCCTGTTCTGTTTTAATCTGACATGGTCTATCATTCCAGAGAGATTGTGAAACTCTGACAGTGGGAAGGGCATAATTACACAAAGAAACAATTAGATTGGGATGATTACCACAAAATTACAGTTTTGAAAGGCGAGACAATGAAATGTGCAGGGAAAAATTATTTGCATGAATATGATGGGTTTTAAAATTTAATAAACTGCCACCTCTTTGAACAGTTGAGCCATTATATTAACTCATTTTTCTGTAGCTTGCACATCCAGATTACCCAGAAGCCCCTACTGATTTTATTTTTGGCAGCAATGCTAAACCAATCAGGTACTTGTTACTTTAAGAGGCTTACATTTTGTCTCAGCTATGATTACACTATCATACTGTATCACATGTTTCTGCTGTTGCTCCCCTCTTGGCAATCTGAGGATGCTGCTATTTAGCGAGTTCCTAATAAGAAGTAAACCTCCTAAACCTTTTTATTCCCTAGTTGACTATTTCCATGAAATTATCATGTAGTAGTTCTGTAACACAGTTTTAAAATCTATTTTAATGCAAATTAGGGCTATTACCCAATACATATACACATTCAACTTAAAAAGTACAAGAGATTTGATTGTTGTGTTTATTATCTACCTCTCATCGCTAGGCTTGAATATATTTTCAAATTACATCGGATTTTTCGGGACTTAAAGTAAAAATACCACCATTAATTTTGTGAATGGATTTTATTATCATTAATAATGTCTTAGTGATGAGCTATTTTAAAGTAATCACTGATGTGAATCTGACTGTGGAAGCAGCAACTTCATTCTTTAGCTCTCTAGCAAATATCATCTTTACTAACTAAAACAAATTGTATATAAAAATGTAATAACTGTAGCTCACTATTTACTTTAGATGTTTTGCAGTGTTTGGTCAGTTACCTATTCTTATATGCAGCTGCATTTTCTTCTTCAAATTCAGAAGCAAGACACTGTCCTCACTGAAATTGTCAATGACATTTAGAAAAATGGTAAATATGGTTTTCAGCAGAATAACAAACATATTGAAAAGAAATTGCATCTAACAAAACTTACATGTAGGTCCTCAGCCTCTTTACATTGTCTCTTTAATAAATAACCTTCCTGATAGAGGGTATTAAAACTGTAAAATTACTCCGGTTAATGGATAAATGGTCCTCATTGAGAATCAGGATTTCTAGCAGAAAAATTAGCTAAATAGAAATATGAAGTCCAGGTTTATTGACTTTGACACACAACAATCATATCAATATCAATGTATATTTATCAGAAGAGCTCTGCTGCAAGGATCTCTTGTGGTGGTGATTTCTGGAGGGCTGAATCACGTACCTCCAGTAAGTAAAGGAATTGAAACCTTCATGCAGCTATTTTTTTCACATTTAAAAATATTTTTGTAGGGAGTACTTGTAATTTCCTGTACTTGCAATTTATCTGAGATGATGTTATCTGAGAAAATAAGTTCAGCCCAAGGATGATTAATATGTAAAACCATGAATCTCCACAGTTTAGCAGTTTTATGTGAGTTTTATAGCACAATGTGAGTTGAGATTCAATGTGTGATTTTACCTTTATACCTCTGCTGTTACAGAATCCTGGTTAAATCCTTATAAGACCAAGTGGTAATATATCCCTTTACAAACCCTTCTGGAACATTTCTGCAAAGGACATCTCATTATATTAAGCCAACTTGGCAGAGGCATAGATATTGTTGAGCCTTTATTAACGTGCCTCCTACATTGCCATAGCTGTGCAAAATCTAATTAGAATGGATGCCAATGTATATAGCTTTATAAATAAAATAAAGTCTTGTAGTAGAGACCTGCTGTCTTTGCACATAATCAGTGTGATCATCTATAGAGCAGATGGCTACTTAGCCAGTTGGCTAAGGTTTACAGTACATTTACATTTGTAAAAATGGCAAGGAGTTTGTTAAAATCCTTCCAAATAACTAATTTTTCGTTATGTACCTGCCTAATAACATAACGTTAAACACAGTTTATTGACTAACTGAAAAGATCAAAAGGGAATTCAAACTGGCTAATTAAGGGGCTGTTGTAATAACACCTTTTTATCTGTTTCCTTTTAATATTCCTTGATACTTACTATCCTGATCAAAATAATCACTCTTCCTTCAATGTAAAGCCTAACTGCACTGCTGCTCTTGATAACCTTCCAGACATTTAACAGCTTTTTAGCCATATGGACAATGCATATATAGTTAGAAAACAGCTTTTATCCAGATAAATATGAATTTACAGGGAAATAAAAGGGAAATATGTATCTTGATAAGTTAAGGGCAAGCACCTGGCAGTCACAGAAAATAGGTAATTGCTAATTTGTAAATCAGGTATATTGGAAATTATCTTCAAATAATAACAATGAAAAAATAGCACTAAGAATAGATTCATAGATAGATTTACTTTCTCACTCTATAAGCGCACACAATGTATAAGGAGGTTGTGGATAGCTTTATCATTAACTAGTATCAGCACTGCAGTTAAAAAGGACTTGTATCCTTCCCATAATGACTCATTAGGAAATGAATTTGTACAAGATGAATCAGAAACCTGCGACTCCTTTTAGGAATTACAATTAATTCAAGTTTATTAATTTAAGATACTTAACACTCAAATTCAGATGAATCTTAGCAATAATAAAATTGAAGCTTCGGTCTTCTGATATAGTTAAAATAAAAATTTGTTATATGTACAACATATAATTTTTCAGACTGAAGGTCATTTTTACTTCCATTCTTTTTATTTATCTTAAAATAAAGTTATTTATTCACTGCATTCTAAAAGATAAATAGACAATTCTAAGTCATCCTGTGACACTCAGCCTCTTCTAAAGTGATTGTCTTCTCTTATTCTTCCCCAGTGGGTCTGAAACCAAAGCTGAGCTCCGCAGCTGAGAAAGACTGGATGGCAGCCTCCCATCTTCAAAGCTCAGGAGACCACTGTGCTCCATTTGTGTATCTCAGGATTAAATTTACATGGTGCTTTCAGCTCAGCATCACACCTAAGTTAAACCCAGAACTGCACAGAAAAAACTTGAAAGCTATAAGTAATATATCTACTAGTTATCTCTCCTTCTGAGTATGGTGAGCATACATAAAGTTGTAATTCCTTGACTTGAAAGTAAAGCGTGTATCTCAAATTGCTGTATTGTGGCAATTGTGCAGCATATAAGACTGTGATTTCTTTCTGGGAAGGTCCTGGTGCTGTGTGCAGCAGTGGACTGTGCTGTAGGTACAATGTCATGCTTGTCAAATGCTGAGGTAAGGTATGTGGATGCACAGCATGGAGATTATAGTGTGCCATGCTTTAGGCTGATCTTGGCCTGTGCTCCACTGAACAGCACTGGTACAGCTTTTGACAGTACAAGGTACTGCTGATCGATCACCCTGAAAGGAGTGCTTTATTCTGCAAAGAACCGTTTTTGAGATAATAACTGCAAAAATGGGCCATTCACTTCAACTCCATGATTTCTGAATTGGTATCCACTGAACCTGATTATCACATCTTGGGTGGAGGAGAGGGAGTGGATAGTGTCGATGCGCTTGCAAAAATGAATGAAGCAGCTGAGAGAATCACAAGAGTGTTTGCACAGAAAATTCTGAGATGTAAGAGACTGTATGTATTTGCGGATATATGACTGCACAGGTATGCAAATTAAAGGGGAAAAACCCAGGAGTATTTTAAAGCACAGGAGAAAGTAAAAAACAAGCCTGATAAAACGCAGAATCCCTCAGTCCCCTCAAAATGCCTAGTTCACACTGGCAGTTTTGTGCAGGGATAACAAAATTAAAATGTGTTGTTGAATCCATGATGCTAAAAATTTGGTGAATGATTGATACTTCTTATTTCAAATTACTGAAAAAATCATAGAATAACTAGGTTGGAAGAGACCCACTGGATCATCGAGTCCAAATCAGTACTGCGTCTGGTATTCCATGTTATGTTGTGCTTAGGTACTGTTTTTCACCTAGGAAGAACCAAAGAAATTCTGTCCAAATAAACTATGCTAAAGCAAACTGCGAGGCAAATGTACATTTTATAATTTGAAGCAAAATGCACCACTGGAATGCTGTAAGTGTTCTTAAACATGCATTATCACCTCAAAAATTAATCATTAAGACTAATAGCACTCCAAATAGACTGTTACAAATGTGCTGTAAAGTTTCTGAGGTAACTTGATGCTATAACAAATCCTGCAAATGAGGAAGAACGAAGAATTTGTGACACTTCACAAATGAATAATGCAATTCTGCACCAGTTAAACTGTACAGAAGCAACATTTGCATCTTAATTTTTGACTAAATTGTGTGTTTCCTTATGTCATCTTTCAACATTCCTTTTCTTTCAATAGACCTACTTACTACTTGATGATACTACTATTTCTGGTACTGCAGATAAATGAGTACAGAGAAGAATATCCCACTTGCCTGCAACAGGAAAGGCAAATCAAGTTTAAACAAAATTAAAACTTTTATCCCTCAAATCTGAGATGATTTTTTAAATTTAACTTGGTATTTTCTTGGTTTAGGATTAAAACACTTGAACAACTTCCTTACTCTGCATACCTGCCTAAACCAGCCATTTGTTTTAGACTTGAAACTAGGTCAGGAACTGACAAAATGTGGTGATCGGATTACTTTTATAGCAGTGTCAGCTCGAATACTTTTTAGCTGCTGTGAATCCTTCTTTACTGAGGGTGTTTGCACAGGCACCCTATACACCCTGTGTGAAGTGCTGCTGGGTACGGTGCTGGTGTATGAATCCCTGCCATCATTGCTTACTGCATTACGAAAGCACCTCAGAAAGCTGTTACAGAGGTGATGTTCAGTTAGGTTCTGTTGCAGATAGAAGAGCTTCCCTGTGGAATTTGAGCCCCTCCCTTGTAGCAATTCCAGCTAGCAGTAAATGAGGAAAACACTGGGAATTCCAAAGGAAAACCTAATCAAGCTTCTTTTGTCCCTCAAATTAATCTTCCCATGCATGTCTACTTCAGATTAGACCTGTTTCTAAACCACTTTTTCACATTTCCCTCTCCTTCACTATTTCTAAAGGGATTCCTTGCCTTTGAGAATCACAGTTGAGAATAAACTGAGAACCATTACAGCTATTCCAGATTAATCTTCATTTGCTATCTTTCTTCACCTCTAGCTTATTTCTTCAAGTAAAGCCCTGTTTTGTAGGACTATTTGTAAAGGTTTTTTATTTGTAGTTCTTTGTCCATCAAAGAGAGAAGACTATCTGTGATTTTTTTTTCCTATACAATCCTTCATTTAGAAGACTTTAATATTTCAAGTTGAGATTAACTCAAAATATTTGTCATAATTCTTGACTGCAGCCAGTGAATTACAGTAATTAATGGGCTAGTCACTTCTCATGTTTCACAGATTAGTGATAAACAACTTGAAGTATTTCGGATTTTTTTTCTGTAGTTATGACGACATGGGCAAGCACCTGAGGCATTAGTGCCTCATTATAACTTAAGAACAATTACTTGCTATGTAAGAATGACATGTTGTGAATGACTCTTCTATTAAACCAGCCTTCTGTTTGATTAATGCCCTGGTCTGTTTTTAAGATTTTGTCATAATTACAGTATGTCACGGCAAAAGAAGATCTTTAATGTTTTTTTTAAATATCAGAGGAATAACTACACACTTCTGGTGATGATAAGAGGATTCAAAATTTTCTTCTCCCTTTAAGACTTTGAGCCCTTCATAAACACATGTAAATATAAACAGAATGTCATTGAGTGTAATTTGAAAATCCAATAACAAAATTGGAATGTTTCATCTCCTGTAAAGGTTCTTTATTTAATATTTTGAGATATTCTTATTGCCAGAGGCAATATTATAGTATACATGATGTATATATACTACACACTTCCCCTGAATACAGGAAAATACTCTACCTTTAAAATATGGTAGTTTCCTGTGTATACTAAATATCTCCAAACCCACAACTTATAAGACCTTATAAGACATTCATCCTGATAAGGATTTGATTGAGAAAATGCAATTTGGAGCATTTACAATTCTATCTATATTAGCAAAATCTGTTTATTTGTTTCTGATGTTTCTGGCAGAAGGTATGGTAATTTTCATGACTAATCTAGCATGCCATCACATATATACAATTTTGAATGTCAAGTGTCAAATATCTTATAATCTGATCCAATGTGTGTTGAAATTAATATGAAGGCTCTTATTGATTTCACTGAACATTAAACATGATCTCATACGTAAATCAGGAGCCAAACACATATTTACATTTGCAAAACATGAAAGTTTGAATGACATGGTGAATTGTGACTATGAAATTATTTGATTCCTTCCTATTTTTCCACCACCTTTGCGTTAAATCACTTACAAAAGTTTTAACAGAACAAAGAGGGGGTAGAGGACAGTTGTCATGCAGCTTAGAAATAAGATCTCCCTTTTCCTGACTGTATCATGTGGATGTATGTAATTCAAATTTTTAATGTGAAATCCTGCCTGTCTGTCTTGGTATTGTATGTCTATGACCTCAAGTCATTAAGAAATATCATATAACTACTGTGCATTGGAAAGATAAGAGAATCCATTAGAAGGAAACAAAATATATACTGTTGTAATTGACTGAAATGTGACACACTTGCTACATTTAAAAAAAGAAGCTAAAATCAGATTCAGAGACAGAAATAATAAGAATGCTGGGGAGGGGAGGAGAAGATTACCAGTAATCGATACTGCACCATGACCATACCTTAAAGTCTGTTCCAAGTTATTCACAAGAAGGCTCATGCATTTTTTTGTTAAATAATTGCAGACTTTCAAATTATTTCAAGAAAGGTGGAGTCAGGTTTACTTTTCTTCAGGAACGTTATTGTATTATTTTCTGCATGTTCCTACTGCAACTAGCATTTGTTTTGTACATTGAATATTCTGGCTGAATGATTTGAGGACAATGCAAAGTTGCAGAACCAAAACTTTAACATACACTTTTCGTTTTGATTAATGTTTCTAAATTAGATTGCACAATTTGGCAAGCTAGCATAGGAAAGTTCACACCAACGCATTTTAGAAGGTACAGTTCAAGGAGTGGTAGGGTAGAGGAGATAGAATTCAGGATAATTTCCAGGATTTCTGTCAGTTTACAGGGCTATCTATGATTTAACAGTATTAAAATCAATGCAAACATCTACATTAAATCATGGTTTTGTTTAGAGTCTGGGTAATCTTTACTGGTAAAGGATGCAAAATTGAAAGTAAAATACAAGAACTAAGACTTCAAAAGAGAGGAGAAACCTGGTAGAAAGGTTGTGCAGCAAATTAGTACACACACTTACAGTAGCATTATCAGTGCAGGTATCTGCTTCCAACTTCTAACAGCAGAGCAGATCATGCCGAAACAACAAAGCGATTATTTCACTAACTTGATCCCTACAGGTTTTCTTATTCTATCTCTATGTCAAACTATATTCCTTCTATGTATCATATACAGTAACAACTTACTGAGACAAAAGAAGCCTCCTCCAAACAAACTTATTATCTGTCAGGAAAATCCATAAAACATTTATTTGTTTTCAATTAGCTAATTAAAACATATAATATCATCTTTTTTTTACAAATAGATGCAGTTTGTGCTTCTTTAACTGTTCTGGTTTTCTAAAAATATGAGAAAATTAAATGTCATTTTTCTTCCTGTATAAATAGATCCAGCATAAATGGAAACACATCATGAAATAGTCAAACTAGACTGGTTTCCTCTGAATAGACAGCAATATTAACAGCAATTTATAGTCCTTTTAGATGCTTTTCAGCTTTTTGTTTTAGAAATTATCTACTCTGCAGCTGAGAAAATGGAGATCTGGTGATGAAGTGATGTTTAAGAATTAAAAGTTCAGAGCTTTTGAGGGATTTGGGTTTTTTGGTGTATTAATCTCCACAGAATACATAATGTTTTGGCTGCAATTCAGAAACACACATCGCTGCTGCAAACATAAACATTATTTATCATCTTGATTGATTATTTGTCATCTTGAGCATTTGACCATCTTTCATCAGCACAGTCTGCATAGTTTCTTCATGTCCACATTTGTTATAATAAATAAGAAACAGCTTTCAGAAGACAACTACAGTTTGATTGATCCTACTCACACCTTTCAGCATCCTCTGCTGCCTGAGTAAGAAAGAAGAGCTCTCTTTAAGTCTTATGTGGATTAGGGAAAGTAAAATTTAATTACTGTTTAGAAATGCCAATTCCTGCCACATATCACAGAATCACAGAATAACCAGGTTGGAAGAGACCCACTGGATCGTCGAGTCCAACCATTCCCACCAATCCCTAAATCATGCCCCTATATCAATGCCCAGCAAGTAGTTTATTGGTATTGATGACTATCTGTACTCTAGAAATCTTGACTAAGTTTTATCCACTCTAAAGAATCATATAATCATAGAATAACCAGGTTGGAAGAGACTCACAGGATCATTGAGCCCAACCATTCCTATCAAACACATGACCCTCTGCACCTCATCCACCTGTGCCTTAAACACCTCCAGGGAAGGTGACTCAACCACATCCCGGGGCAGCCTGTTCCAGTGCCCAATGACCCTTTCTGTGAAAAATTTTTTCCTAATGTCCAGCCTAAATATCCACTGGCGGAGCTTGAGGCCATTCCCTCTCATCCTGTCCCCTGTCACTTGGGAGAAGAGGCCAGCACCCTCCCCCCCACAACCTCCTTTCAGGTAGTTGTAGAGAGCAATGAGGTCTCCCCTCAGCCTCCTCTTCTCCAGGCTAAACAACCCCAGCTCTCTCAGCCGCTCCTCATAAGGCCTTTTCTCCAGCCCCTTCACCAACTTTATTGCTCTTCCCTGAACTTGCTCCAGAGCCTCAACATCCTTCTTGTGGTGAGGGGCCCAGAACTGAACACAGGATTCGAGGTGCGGTCTCACCAGTGCCGAGTACAGAGGACGAATAACCTCCCTGGACCTGCTGGTCACACCGTTTCTGATACAAGCCAAGATGCCATTGGCCTTCTTGGCCACCTGGGCACACTGCTGGCTCATGTTCAGTCACTGTCAACCACCACCCCCAGGCCCTTCTCCTCCAGGCAGCTTTCCAGACAGGCTTCTCCTAGTCTGTAGCTGCACAGGGTTGTTGTGCCCCAAGTGCAGGACCCGGCATTTGGCCGTGTTAAACCTCATGCCGTTGGACTCTGCCCAGCAGTCCAGCCTGTTCAGATCCCTTTGCAGAGCCTCCCGACCCTCCAGCAGATCCACACTTCCACCCAGCTTAGTGTCATCCGCAAACTTGCTAAGGGAGCACTCGATGCCTTCATCCAGGTCATTGATAAGGACATTGAACAGGGCTGGACCCAAAGGAAGCTTGATGGTGTATGTGTTACACAAAGCAAAGCTTAAAATTATTTCTACTCTTTTAACCAAATTTACATTTTGAGTAAATTTCACAATAAAACTTGAAGTTAGTCAATGTGAATACAGCATCAAATCAGAAAATATTTTGGATATCCCTGGCTGGACTTATACTGGTAGAAATTCCTGAAGAGTATAGGTGATAAGAATTTAGAAATAAACCACATAAATCAACAAGTAAACAAACAGAAGTCATCCTCACAGAAGTCACCTCACTGACAAAACTTTTACAACCCTTTAAAGATTATTTTTAACACCTTCCTTTACTTTTTTTTTTTTTTTGGTTGATTGATTTCCTGCTCAGATTCTATGAATAAATAATGGATTATGTTTAAATCTTTCTCATTAAGTCAATGACAGTATTTAACACCTATCAGTGGATCAAAAACTGGGCACAAGTGAGTCAAAATTGAGCCTTTAACCTAAGGTTAGCTTTCGCTTTTATTACAGCTAGTTTTAACTAGATATCGAGGTACCAGAGGTATTTGTAAAGGAAACAGAGATACTCCTAAAACATATGATCTGAGTAAAGGTCTTTGCTTTTCTACCTTATGCTTGTCTTTCTAAGCTGCTCAGGACACAAAGAATGATTTAAAGAATTGTTACTGTTTGAAATACAGATTTTCCACTTTTTGAAGGCATAAGAGGGTGTGCGGGAACAAAATGTACTTCTTTGAGATGACAAAGCAAAGACTGACGGAGAGAATATGATTAACCAGAATATCAAAGCTACAGTTTTATGAGAATCTTAAGATATCTGTGAAGGTCCTCATTTTCTATGATTTTTTTACAACCAAAAAAATTCAATTCTTCTACAAATGTTTTGTTAAACTAGGAGTTCAATCAAAAATAATTATCTTTAGAGATGAGGTGCTTTTAAAAAAATAAAATAAGAAACCATGAAATTACTCTACAGACAACCTCAGAAAAAAGGCCTTTAAAACCAAAGACATCAACCATGACACAGTTAAGTAATTCTATCAGCTTAAAGACAGATGAACTTTTAACCAGACTGCAGTGCTAAATGAAATGCTGACCCACGCTAAGACAAAGTGGGAAAGGTGTTCCTACTGTGACTCAGTTTTGCATGTCCTCTAGATCCACAGGCTGCATTAAACGGTTCAATGCCAAATGGAGAGCCATCGCTGTAAGTTATCAAATACAGATGACTGCAACAATACATTTCTCAGAAACCCGCTTATCTGAAACAGATAACACAAAAATTGTTCTATTTATCTAAACTGAAGAATGTGAGGTGTTTAATATTGCTTATCTTAACTTAAGACCCATAAATCAACTGTTTTATATGCCAATACTGATATTGCAACCCCACTCTGAAGCATTCTCATTCACACACGGCATTTTGCAAAAACAGACCTCTTTCTCCATAAACAGAGCTAGTATGAACAAAGTTACCTCTTATTCCTAACATCTGCTCACCGCTTCCAACTCAGTTTATCATTAAGTTACAATAATAACAGTGTAATATTATTGTTACTCCTGGTTCAATTACATCCAAGTGTGGCAAGCGAGAGTGGCTCATCATTCCTCTTCATTCCAAGCTTTCAAACCACCTGTTTATAATTTCTACTTTCATGCTGGTCCCTGTAGAAGCCTCTGAGGATGTTTTCCTAAAGATAAGAGTTGGTAGCTGGGAATCTGATATGGTTGTTAATAACTGGTAGGCATAACATAGTGCTGGAAAGGTCTAGTCTTGTCTCATTAACCAAGTGGCTTCCCGACATTGCCTGTTTGGCCCAGATGAAGTCATTGAGGACTGGAGAAAATAAACTAGTAAATATCCCACAGATGTTTGTCCACAGAATCCTCTCTAATTCCCTTTCAAACTTTTCCAGAAAGAGGCTGAACAATTGCACAGCTTCAAAAGAGGCTTGACCAATTCTCTGTCAAGTGAGCCTGCATTACCACAACATCAATGCCAGAGCCAAAAAAATACCACTTTTCTCCACTACACTCTTTCTATCCTATATTCTTGAATGTTTTTGAAACTTTTTTTTTAACTCAATATGGGCACAAAGTAACAGGTCTGAATAAAATTGTTGTTTGAAGATGCAAAAAAAAAATTACTTTGACTCAGAATTTTTGGATCATAAACTATTTCCCACTTGAGTTCTTTCTTGAAAACTTATTGGACAAAAGTTGATTATGTACTACTTCATTCCCCCTACATGCACAAAAAAAATATAATTAAGAGTTTGAGACTAACAGAAAATAAAGCCAGGACATTCATGGAAGTTCAACAGAGTTAGATGAGGAGGCTTGTCTAGAAATTCTTGCCTGTAGTTGCAGCACTGTAAACGACAAGAAGTCTTTTTATATGCACAATGAATCTGCTTTTTTCCAGTACTGTAAGTTCAGAGTCCAAATAAATGCAGCAGAGTGTATCTCCTCAGTGAGAACAACCGTGATCATTGTTCAGAAATTCCTCTCAAAGCATTCCTAAAATTTTTAATCCCTATTTTAAATATGAAAATATTTGCCATCATTCAGAAAAATCTCTGTGTCTTACAGAATGTCCACATTAGAAAAGTAAATTCAGCTAGTGAGAATCAACACATTTTGTATGAAATCAGCATAGCTATACCTAATTGTACCATTCAGGGACTCCTTGTTGACACAGACATATCATACCACTAACTTCATAACCAACCACTTGCACTGAATCAAAAGAGAAGAACGATATTCTCTATTATAGTTATATTTGGATCTACTAATGAAAATAATGTCTTGTAAAGAGGATCTTGATATTTGCAAATTTGTATATTATTATTATTATTATTATTATTATTTCACATGTGTACATATATTCATAAGCACATAAGATTTTAAATCCAGGCATTGCAGTAATTTTCTGTGTTTGCTTATGGACACTTGCTTTTATTAAATCCAACAAGATGGAAAGAGAGAGAAGCAGTTCAGTTACAAAGTAAACCGGTCTGCTCTTTAAAAAGCCCTTGATAATTTCAAAACCTAGGGCCTATGTTTCAAGGACATATCACTAACTACTGAAGCAGAATGAAGCATTCTCATTGTGAGGAAAATTTCATGGTAAAAATAGCCTTTGAGTAAGTCACAAAACATTAGTAGGGTAATTAGTCTTTGACAATTTTCAAGGACAATTCAGAAGGACTTATTTTAGAGACTGTCTTTTTGTTCTTAAATCCAGTATGCGGTGGTATAGGATGACCTATAATGTACAGCTTTTATTTCCCTTATATTGTAAGTGAAATCATCCGTACACTGAATCATTAGAAAGCTTAGGCAAATACAATATATTTAGAGTCAGAATCCTGAAACTTGTTGTCAATACCACAATGTTTAGCTATAAAGCACTTTTGATATTGACATGTTCTCATACCATCCCCTTCCAGTGATAACAGTACATTAGTTATGTCGGCAGAGCCTGTTTCCTTCCTTACCAAAACCAACACCAAAGAACTCTGAATGTGTTATATATACTAAAAATTTACTGCAGAGGAGTCACACAAACTGCATCCAAATCTGAAGGTTAAACTACAGCTGACTTTGCTGGACATTAAGGCACTTAGGGCAAAAAGGTTACTTCAGATGTTATATATTATTCCACCTGGGAATAACAAAGTAGAAGCAGATGCTCTCCAGTACTTCAGTGAGGTATTCTAGTTGAGGTCATTCACTGCAAAATTAGGCGTCCTGTTGCCCTGCAAGTTATGAAGTCTTCCCTGCCTTCCTGAATCAGGACATTGATAATGATGAAAATTCATGAATACCCATAACACAAAGGACATCAATCCTTCCTGCCAAGGGCATTCCAGAGTTTACTTTCTCCTCTCTGGATTTCTCATATTTTTCCCTGAAAGAAATGACAATGCACAGGTACAGCATTTCTGTCGGTAACATCAAGAAGGACAAGTTTGTCTTCCCTTAGACTTTACTTTGGATCAACTTGTGGAGACTATTTGCTAAGGAATTAGAAGCAAATTAATGTCCTTGTCTCAAAAACCTACTGCCTTACTGGAAAGCGCGTGCGACTTTATTGCAACACCTTCTTTCTACCATGGAATTCCACTGGAAAAGGGCAATGCTACATGTTCTTTTCCCATCTCATTTTTATCTTAGACGCTATACCTTACACCATGTGCCCCCACATCCTCAAAGCCAGTGCAGCCATTCTCCAAAGTGTTCCCCTAAAGAGTGTCCTGTGGCACAGTTTCCCACAGGTACACAGCTAGGAATGTGGACTTGCTCACTTGCCAAACATAAGGACTGGTTGGTAGTTTCTGATGGTCTGGTGATTCTTAGTTGCTGTGTTCTGGTACAAGTGAGCTCCTGATATTTTCCCTGAGTACTGGGCTTAAGCAGACCAGGTCCTGGGAGCATAAGGCTGTCTTTTCACCCTGCTACCTCTGGACTGTGCTACATGCAGAACTAGGAGAATCTGGGTCACAGATTTTATACAGCGGCATGCCAGAGGGACTTGTTATTTCACTTGTTTGCTCTCAGTGGCAGCCTGATGCAACCTGGCATGCAAAAATAAGTGCAATGTCACACTGGCCAGGAAAGTAACACGTATCACCCTTGGGTGGATCTGAAAGCCAATGCTTTTCTGATTAAATGCATCAGGCGACATTTGCCCCTCATTTGCACCAGCAAAACTCCATGCCTTTCAACAGAGTTCTTTTTAGAGGTGGCTGTGGGAGTACAGCTAAGAAGATAAACGGAGTTTTATGATAAAATTCTTCAACTTATTAGGACAAAGGGTTTTCTTGGGAGACTGGGAATTCTACTCATACACTTAAACCATGAGGATCTGCAAGGCTCATATTTAACTTAAATGATTTGTATGCAGTGCAAATTAGTTATAAATTGGGGATTTAATGAATCAGTGTCTCGAGCTGTTGTGTCTGTGATTTTCCTGTTGAGTTGATGGCTACTGGTGTTAACATCCTTACATCCTATGCCTCGTTACATCAAGCACTGTTACTAGCCTGGACAGAAACTAATTTTTTTGTTTGTTTTGTATAATGCATAAAGCTTCTAGGGCTCTACTGCTGTCACTAATAAGCAGCTTCATAGAATAAAAGGATACAGCTGAATCTGAAATTATGTCCTCTCTCAGAAATTATCTAGCATTATACTTCATAATTCCCTCTAGCAAGGAATAAGTTGAACAAATTTAGGGTAACCAGTAACACTTTTATAATGCTTTTCAATTTATTTAAATTTTATATGATACAAGTATATGAAAAAGTATCTGAGAGAACATCTATGGCTATGGAAAATAGTTCTGTTTTGAAAACATATTGAGACATTTTATTATGGCCACCATTAAGCTGGACAAATCTTCTACTTTCTAATCTTATACAGTTCTATACAATTTCCAGCTCCAAAGAAGATGTGCTGAGATATTTCTTTTGGCTTTGCTTAGTGCTCCATGAATAAGCCTCTGCACGGCCATCATGCTAGGAAAATTTTTCATCTGTTTTTGCACACACCACTGTCTAATGGCTTCTCCTGTCATATGCAGATGCCTATGCAATATGACTGTAATATCTAGCTTTATACACTGGAAAGAAAAACGCTAGTATAATTTTTTTCTTGCTTCATTATCTTTTCCTAGCAATAGAGTTTCTTTCAGAATCACAAGGAGCATAAGTAGCAATAGAAGGTAGTTAAAACAGGCCAAATAACCATAATTCACTTTTGGAAAGGTCTTATATCTGAACTTCTCAGTTCATAACTGAAGAAATAAAGATACCAAGGTCAGTATTTTCTAAGAGTCATACAAAAAAAATTAACTGGGAACTGGGGAAGAGCAGCATAAGACCTGCAGCTGATGTTAAAAAATAGGTGTTCATATTGAAGGCACTCTTTCTCTCTGAGTGTAATATGCAAAGGAAAATACTGTTCAGAACTTCTGAGGTTATGGTAGTTTGGATCTTGTAATTTTGGTTTAATTCTTTTACTTTTAACAGTAAATAGAATAAGATTAAAGCATGATAAAAATGAAGTATCAATCAAGCACAGAGACTCCATCTAATCCATGCATCATGCATGGCATCACAATCATCACAAAATTCTTACTTACAAACAGCTGTGGCATTTTTTTTGTTTCTCAGGATACGAAGAAGAATTCATGGAAAACTGCTGAGGTATCATCTTCTCACCTTTCTTTAGCCATCAAAAATGTAACTTCCATTTCTTTTTCTCACAAGTAGTTGCCTTCTTGTATTTTCCTCTGATACATTGTTCCATTCTTATTAGACTCTTCACATTTTGGCTGCTATCTATTTCATCTCTCATAAGAAAGCTCTAAAGCAATTTCTTCTTCAGTGTTTTATTCTCCATTCATTCAGAAAAGTGCACATGACTGAGTGTTTCCTCTTGACCACTTTGTATCCAGATGGGACAGTTCAATAGAGAGTGTGGACTGATGGTTTTCAGTATCAGCAGCTCCTCTGCAGAGTTCAGCATAATTATAACAGTCCACATATCTTCTCTATAATAAGCACACCCAAAAATGTTTAAACTATTTCTCATCTACTCCACTTGCTTTTTTTGTTGTTTGAAAAGCTAAAGTGAAGGAAAGAAATGCATTTGTTCAGTGCCAGAAGTACAAACTACAGCTGATGAAGAAAAGCTTGGATTTCTTAATTCCATGCTTCATAGGGAGCATGAAGAAATATTTTGTAAGGAGTTTCTTTCAGTCAGGAGCTTTTTTTCTCCTCATATATGTTCTTCCTCAGACATTCGAGCACAGTAAGAAATGTTTTTTGTACAATTTGCATTCACTGTTATCAAAAATAAGGTGAAGACATAATACTGAAGAGTTAGAAAATTTGGCCCTGCAAGCCCGATACCTTCTCAAAGGAAATGCATTGTATACAGAGGTAGGAACTTAATTCTCCCTAAAACAATTAAAAAAAGGAGCACTATGATCTGTTCAAGCATTTGCAGTGTTATGAACACTACCAGTGAATAGCGGGATATGTTATCTCATCCCACAAGGGCAGAGATTAAAGTTCTTAAATTAATCCCAGTTAAAAAAGTGGTGAAAAGACCCACCAAAGGTCTGTAAAGACAATACAACTTATTGCTAATATGTACCCATACTACTTCTACAATATATGTGTGCTAAAAAAAATAAACAAATAAACAAAAAAAAAAAACAGAAGAAGAGAAGAGAGAATAGGCTGCATGCTTAATAAAGAGGGAAAGAGTGAGGAAACAAAAAAATGAAAAGGAGAGAAAAAGATCACCAGTCGAGATTGCAATATCTATTCAGCCTATGGGGTCTCAGTGGCTCAGTTGGTAGGACTGCTCCACCTGAGGTTTCCCCCATTGCTGATCTCTGTTCTGCTGCCTTTATATCTGGCAAGACCTCAGTGGCTCAAAAGAACATAATTTAGTGCTACTTCAAAGCCCCAGAATGTTTGAGACAGATAAGACCAAAAAAGCCTCTACCCCTTGTTCTTATTTTTGGCTGCTAAGTACTCTCCTAGAACACATTCTCTCCCTTTAATCAGTCCTTTGTCTCAGAGGGTTAATAGTTGATAGGGCCATGAGGGCCTCTGTTCTGTTCCAGTGTCCTGTGTCTATGACTTGACTATTGGGGTTCTCTCACTAGATGATTACTAGTCAACTAACTTCTCTGACATCTAATATACATTCCATGTCTTTATTTTCAAAGAACTGATCTTGTTTTAGGACAAGGATAATAATTGAATATTACTGAATATTACTGCTACCTTGCCCTATAAAGAGATAAAACTTGGTATTTGTTTTCTAAATATACTGCAAGAGCCTTCACCTAATCAAAAAACACCCCACAAAAACATAAAGAACCAAATCCCCCAAGGCACAGTACTTTCAGAAGATTCCATTTTAAAATGCTTATACTCAGGTTCTGCTCAGAGATTATACAGGCATACTTAAAATCAATGCAGAAAAAAAAAAGAATTAAAAGCAAAAATAAAACAAGCTGAATGACCAAAGTGAATGACTCCCTATATGTTAGGAGCTTGAAGATGAAATACTAAATATTTCTAAATCATTGTAATTTTTTAGATGCAAAGAATTTTACTGGTATTTTCATTAATGAACCATTTCAGAAGGTAAGTGTTCAGCTTGCTATGGTTAAAATGCATTTTCAGACTGATGGTTGGGTGGTTTGTTTATGCGTGTGGCACGGGGTGCAAGGAGTCATGTTTACATTTGATGTTTTTGCTTTTGAAGAGCACTTTATTACAAAGAAGACAGCATTGCTGTGATTGGAACAAAAACATCTGGGCTTTTTAAGATGATTTTCATATTTTAAAAACACAAACAGAGGTAAGTGTTCAGTCTATCCAGCTGCAACACAGAAGTCATCAGACAAATTTCTGCCTGTCTGATTGCTATCTGTAAAATACCTGTAGCACAAATGTAATAATTCCTGTAAGTGTAGAGAATGGTCTTTTCAGAAGAAAGAAGGGAAACTAGGGAAAAATAGAATTATATTAAAAGGCAGTGAAATAGCAATAGTCAAAAGACTAAACGCAACACCACAGTTTTCATAGTTACTTTTCTTGCACCTTCTTTTCAGATTCATCCCACCCCACTGGATGATGAAATACTGTTTAGATGTTAAAATGTTTATTTCACCACTAAATCAGATCAATGCAAGTGGTCAAAAAATGTACTGTATTAAAATAAAAAGTATTTAAAAGAATATGGCAGTTTTACAGAAATTGTTGAGGGAACAGAGCTGTAATATATGCTACTTGCAACACAATAGACGTATAATTTTGACTTTGTCATCTACATGATTTATCTGCCACCTCTAGTTATTGATTATAACAATATGTTTATTATTTTATATTCCAGTAGGATTTGTTTGTAAATGTTTATGGAGATGAAAGTATTTTTTTTTCCAGTAATGATAAACCCTCCATCTTGCCTCAAAATGTTGGTAATATATTTGAAGGTCAAGAACCTGAATCCTTACTTGCAACTGAATGCTCTCCTCAAAGTTCTAGCTTTTCATAAAACATCAGTGTACGCAGAAGGAGTGACACTTTGGTGCTAGTTACAAAAAAAATAGGTTTATAGAGCATAATAACAGGATGTAAATATTTTTACCAAAAGTCATGGCTCATACCCTGTTCACAAGCACTTTTAAACTTAACATCTCAGATAAACACAAAAATAGCCAGGACCAGGCCTGGATACGGTGACTCTGCAACATTGCTTATGCACCTGGATGTGGATTTTGTACAATCTCCTTTCTAACATTCTAGCAATATCTTTACAGAACTACACATGTTAACAAAAAGGATATCTAGCCAAATGGTAGCAAACAAAATCACTTGAAGTATGTGTCCATGTAGTTCCATCAAATGGCTGAAAGACGCAGCATCTTTTACTATGAGCAGAAAATCATGACTGATACCTTATGCTGAAAAACGTAGCACTTTGTCCCTTATTCTTATATAATACATATAGGTAGGTATGTGTGCACCTATAGCATAAACTTAACACATAACTTATCCCAAGTACAGTTTCTTACAATAAAACCAGATGGAATTACTTTTTTCCCTTTTACCCAATTGATAAACACTCATCCTGTCTGATGTACTTATTTCAAGGAAGAAAATTCATGTTTTAGTTTTCATGCTCAGGTTTTCCAAACTGCAACTTCTTGCTGAGACTGGATGACGATCACTACAGTTTATAAAACAGGTAACAGGAGTGACCATGGGAATAAAAATCAGAAGACTTACCACCACCACCACTAACATCACTGTCTTTTTTAGATGTAAACTTACAAACTAGTCTAGGGAAGAGAATTTTACCTAACCCACTAGCCACATTGCAAAACATAATTACACATCAATCTCCACCACTCAAATACTTTCACCTTATATTGAGAACTATGAGTCAATCTGTGCTGCATAACTATTTCATAGGTCTCAAATGCTATGACACTGATTTTAGAGGAAAATCAACCACTCTTCATCAAAACATTAATTACACATATGGGATGATTGCTGAGTAGAGCAATTTTTTCCTCTTTAGTTATGGGTTACTTTGTTTCAGTTTATACACAGTTCACAATCTATTAACCACAACCTAAAATACCATGGATCAGGTCGTCTTAACTTCAAAAAATCTGAAACAGTGCAAATACATGTGAGGGATAAATTGAATGCCAGTAGTTAAATTAATAATTTATAAAATGAAGTTACAGATTAACTGCAAATCTTTTTACATATTCCCCAAACTTCAGCAGCAGATGTTGAGCTGAAAGATAAAGTTGTGCATTCAGCACAAATGAAATACAAACCCTACTGATTCTTTGGTCCCACAACATCCATTCTGTTAAAATTTCTGCCACCAGTTCTTCAGTGGTGCCCCACTATGCATTAAAGTGTTATTACCTCAATAGTGACACCAACCTGAAGCATAAGACCAACCTTTAAAAATAGAGAGGTCATACACGTGGCACTCTTTCATTTTTAATAAAAATTTAAAATGTATTTTTATATTATCATGATATTGAAGATATAAAAACGATTTTCAAATCCAGCAAAATCTTTACTTCCAATTGAAAATACAAGGAGTCTTTAAAGTATATTTTTGCTATATCTGACATACTCCATATGCCACTACAAGGTATGCTGACTATAGGTGTAATTAAAAGGGTGATGGATATTCTCAAAATGTTATTCTAAATACACTTATTCTTTATTGCACCTAAAGTAATTCTACATGTATAGTCATTCTTTATTAAGTTTGTGGCAAACATAAGCATCATATGTGTATTCTCTGATTACCTTTGCAATATACATAATTGGAATTTAAAACTGTCTTTAAAATATCATACACTCCTTGATAAGCAACCAGTGTGATTATTTGTGTAAGCAGGGCCTGAGTAAGGTTGAGCTGCAGGATCACACTTTTCATATTTTGACTTAATTTTCCACCTTTATAAGCATAAGCTGCTATAAGAACAGATTTATTTTAAAATAGGATCTAGACTGCCTAATTCCAGCCCCAGAAATCATTTTAGGATTAATCACAGCTAAAAGAAACTTTAAAAGGAGCTGTAGCTGTGAAATAACAATATTTGGCATTTAATTGACCCATGGAAATAAGACTTTGTTAAAGCTGATTCTATAAAAAGCTGTTTTCAAAGGACCATGGAGAGCAGTTGGATTCTGGGAAGGAATTAAGTGTCTGCAGGTAGCAGGGTGATGGGTTGCTTCATTAACAAAATGTGAACAGCAGGAGGACACTAATGAATAAGCACCCTAGAACTGACATACCAAATTTATTCCATCAGTTGCATACATTCACATACTCTCGAAATGAAAAAATTCCTTTCCACAGTTTCACTATGCTGACAAGTTGTAAGAGTCTTCAGTGGGATCCCTCTAATAGCAAAGTGAATGGTGGCTGCATGATAACTTTGAACAACACTAGTTTAGTGGAAAATATCCCCACCTATAGTGGAGGGTGGAACTAGATGGTCTTCAAGACACCTCCCAACAAAAGTTATTCTTTGATTATACGACTTGAAAGCAGTAGAAAGACCTTTGAATGCAAGGCAACTTTCCGAACAGCTGGTCCAACTCTTGCGTTTCCTCTCAAGCTTAGCTTTGCAAAATTATCTTTCAGTACACTGATATCTCAGGCAGCATAAAGACATTTTTGTTTTTTTCTTATGAGCATTCGTGGCACTTGATGGAATACGGCAATATCAAACAATGAAAATGCAGCAAATTTAAATCCCAATTCATTACAGTAGTTAGGTATGCAACCTCAAAGATTTCACTAGTCAGCACCCATACTTTAGCAGAGAAACTTACTGTCATAACTGAAGATCTATGACATAACTACATACTCAGCCTTAACGATGGCTGTGCATTGCAGTTCTTTATTATGCATTATAAAGACCCATAAAAGCTTTATTTAATTAGCCCTCACAATGCGTAAGACCTAGATATATGGATCAAGTCACATGCTCTTAAAAAGGAGTAGAGAAATTCTGAATAGTAAAGTATTACAGTTCAGCTGTGACAAAATGCCCAAAGAGATCTATAGAGGACAAAAATACATTGGAAGGTTTCACTAATCTCTAGTAATGAGGACAGCTGCAAAATAAATGATATGCTTCCTTTATAATGTACATTAAGGCTCATATTTAGCATTGAATATTTGTGCAAAAAGTGTCACGTTAACCCTTTTCTTTGGTATACAATTACTTTCTTGAAAGCTTACCATCTGCTACACTGGTCAAACTCCACCCCCACTGTTTATGAGATCTCAGGGGTTCGTTTACCATTCAGGTTAGGATATTGTGGTCTAATCTTGTAAATTGTCATCAGGATGTCATAGCTACAACAACATTACACTAGTGAAGAGTCAGTTTTTTCCCTCACAGCTAGCTTGACTTTTCTCCCCTACAGGTGGAATGTGGTTTCCTCACTGCTTCCTCATTAATCTCTTATGAGAGTAGTATAAATTCTAGTGGCATCTGATGAGAATTTTAGTGGTACCTGGGTGGTGTAAGAATGACAGAATAGTTTTTGTTCTTTGAATGAACTAATGTTTTCGTGAGAGAGATCTGAAATAAGGCAACAAATCTCTGGCTTTGCTATAAGAAAGAAGCTACTTCAAAGGAACTATCTATCTAAACATAGTAAGGAAATACAATAAGTATTTTGTGAAGTGGTTAATAATTCTTCTGGGTGCCTACATCATTTCATGGAGGCAACTTTTTAAAAAACAGCCTTCTATAATATTCATTACTCTAAATTATTCTTTCAGTATTGTTCATGTGGGTTATGATATCACAGTCTTGGAGGCAAAGAAAGAAGGATGTTTGTTCTATTTTTTTAAGGGATTCCCTTTGAGGAATCTTAGAGAAATTTTTAAGAAACCCAAAACTTTCCCTCTAGTGGTGTCCCATCCAAAGTACTTTTGATATAAGCAGTCAGATCTGGGAATCTGAAATATTCTTTCAGAGGCGTAGCTTAGAGAAGAATATAATGTCATTGAGTACCAAGCATAGCTCTGCTTCTTTTTTAGAGGTAATGACAATGGCAAGTTGTTGTTTGCTAAAACCCAGAAGAAGAAGGGCAGGAGAGCAGCTAAACCACTCATTTTTACATTTATCAATATTTTCTTGATGTATTTTACAGTTTTTACTCTGTTCCACTAATAAGTCTCTAAGAAATCATTACTTTGTACTACCAGAAGTCTAGATGCAGACTGTTCCTTGGAGTTTGGAAGTTGCTGTGGTGATAAACCAAAGTATGTTTTTTCTCTAGAAATATTGCAAGTTCCAAAAGAAATCCTAAGATAGGGAAAAATAGCCTGAAAAATCATTGCTACAGTTTCATACAAAAAGGGAAAAAGTGCTAAGAGTTAAAGTATCAAATGGAAACGGATCTACAAAGTACAATGAAATAGTATTTCTCCTCTGTAAATGATTTGAAGCAGAATACCTCAAATCACCCAGTAATCTTCTTATGTGAAATTCACTTTAAGATTTTATCACCATTTTATTAACTTAGGCACTCTGTGCTCTCTTCTCCATCATGGAAGAGGCATGATTAGGATATGGCTGATGAATGCATTTTCTTTACCCCAGCTTTGCATTCTGCAGTCCTTGGTCTCACTAAGGTGTTACGTACTGCATAGATCTTATGGATAAGATGTAACTGTAAAAGGGCAGAGCATGTTCAAAATAAAACCATAGCCCATGCTTGCAGATTTCCTTCTCCACCAGTACAACACACTCAGACTTCCACGAACTATGTGGAAGCTGACACCTTTTTCCAGGGCCCTTTAGAGGCAATGGTGAAAGGAGCTGACCTTGCACCCATACTCACTGCCCTCTGTAGGGATACTTGTGAGTTAGAGCAAACATCTGCATCAGGTTCAACAGCTTCAGCTCTAAAACAACAAGAGCTATTTATGGCTTTAACAATATTTATTACAACTTTTAAAATTTTAATCCCTTTTAAAAAGCAAATGAGATTAAAAAAATATTAGCTGTATCTGGAGGATGCTTTTTTCAACATTAAAAAGGCAATACTTCAGAAAGGTCTTTAATAAATCACTGCCATTAGATAACAGCTGTAATCCCAAACTTTGCTCCTCTTTTTAAAATCTTGCACACACTTTAAACCAAAGATTTCCATTTATACGAAGCAGGAAAGATGTGAATTGTCTCCTGAAAGATAGTTTTACATTTTCTTCTCTACTCATTTGGCACATGAAGAAATACAGCTAGATAAGGTTAGAATGAGGTTTGCTAAAAAATTCATCTCCTACATTCTAGAAAAAATATTTAGACATTATTACTTGACAGTGAAAAAGGTTTTCATGGTTTAGATTACCAAACTTTAAATTAAAACAGAACATTCAATACATAAAAAGAGAACAGTAATTTCTAAATGCAGATTAACCATACTTAAGATATTTAAAAAAAATATGCAGTTTAGATGTACGTATGTAAAATACTTATAAAACCCTCATTAATTTGGCATGAATATTTACGTAGGTGATAACAATGAGGTTTCAACTTTTCTTGATGAGGAAACATTAGTTTCCATAGATGTATGTAGTCTCGAATTCCTTAAAAATAGAACTTACAGAGGTCAGTTATGGATCTAAAGTATATGCATGCATGATTGTTGTGGAGAACTCATTGCAACTATCTGAAATATTCACTGTGGCCTCTAACCCTTCCACTGATTTCCTCTGAGAAAATTCAGGCTCCAATTTCTCCACACAATCCTGTTTGGTAGCTGTAGACAGAAATAAGATCCCTCTTCACCTTCTCAAGGCTGAGCTACCCAGTTCATAGCCTTTCCTCAAATGCCTCATGCTGAGGTCTCCTATTTCAGTGTCTCTACACAAGTTTTGCTCCAGTATATCCTGCCTATCTTTTCTTGGTGAGCCCAAGCAGTGGATCCAGTGCCAAAGAGAGGGGAAAGTTTCTCTCTTTCTACCTTCCTAATACAGAATACATTGTCCTCTGCATGATTCCCCTTCAATCTGCTGTCAACAATGATGCCAATGTTTCTTCTGCCAAGTTGCTTTCCAGCTTATTTTTTGACTTCTGGTCTGCATATGGGGTTCCTCATCCCATCAAAGGGACTCTGAACTTGCTTCTGTTGTTCTCTATGAGGTTCCTGTCAGCCCATTTTTTCATCTTGTTTAGGCATTTCTGAAGACCAGCCCTGCTTTCCATTGAACACACTTCCCAGAATTTGGTATCACCTGAAAATCTGCTTGGTTATTAATAAAGATGTGACATAGTATGAGTCACTGAAGGATGCCATTCATAGCCATCTACCAGGTGAACTTGCACCATGATCACTGCCCTCTCACCCCTCTGGTGCAGCTCATTCTTCACTCATATTGTCACCCACTTTTGTTCGAAGATGCTTCATGTTACTAAAAATTTGTTTAAGTTCAACAGATGTTTAAGTTCAAGATTTTTTGACTTATAATGAAGACTGCAACTTTACTCAAAAGATCCTTCCCTGAATCCCCAGATCTCCATATCCCCATTCCTGTAATAAAATCCAAACAACATGATGCGCTGAACTCCCTAGGGATTCCTCATGATTGACAGAAAGTCTTACGATAATGAGGTTCTTCAGGATCATTTGAAATTGATGCTACTATCTAAATATAAAGGTACTATCATTATTTCAATGGGCAATCACTGCAGTAAACAGCAACATTTCTATCAATATGAAGAGTTCCACCGCAGACAGGTGCACATATATTTGCATGTATCTGGAGCACCATGCTCTGGCACACTGATTTGCTTCAATGGAAAGACAGAAATGGAGAATTATCAACACGCAGTTTTCAAACACTTCAAATTATGTCATGTCTTAAGCAAATATGTACGCACTTTTGTTCTTGCTGCATGCTGAAGAAATAAAAACAAGCTACTTCCGAGTTACTTGTATTCAAAGAAACAATCTAAAAAGGTGTTGTAACCTAAAACCATATTTCCATTGAGGTATGGCTATTCTCAAAGTAGAAGTATGTTTATTGAAATCCTTGGGAATATCTGATAGGTGAATGTAAGCATAAACATGTTTTTTTTTCAGGTTGAGATTTCTACAAGAACATAGTTTCTGTTAAAAAAAAAAGGTAAGGGAGAAGAAGCAAAGTAGGCCTCTATCTGTTGGAAAACCCAGAAAACAGCAGCTATTTCATTGGCAATTTACAGATTATAGCTAGTTGATATAAATATTTCAAAGGCCAAACAAATGAGCATGCAGGAAAACAGCTGTGGTAAATAAACAAATAATTAGTCTTGTACAGCAGAAAGTTAGTGCAAGCAGAAAATCATCAGAGACGTCTCCAAAATGTCTCTATTGTAACTGCAATAAAATACTCAAATTTCAAGCACCTAGGTTGTGAAACCTGATTTTACAAAGCCATTCCCAGCAGGGGATGCTGCTGTTTTAATTTCTTTCACACGTGCAAACTCTATTAGACTTTGGGAATCTATATTCTCTGTATTCCAAGTTGTATCATTCTTTACAGAACAATGGCATCACTGCAATCCAAGATGAAGACAACATTTGCAAACTCAGTTGATTCTGTCTACCAAGACAAGGCAGCAGTGCACAACTGAGGCACTGAATACTATGTAGACAGAAAAGCATCTCTGAATGCGTTCACTTGCATCAATGCCACTGCAAAGCATATGCCACTGCAAAGCGTATGCACCTCCTCGTCCCTGGAGGTGTTTAAGGTTAGGGTAGATGAGGTGCTTAGGAGCATGATTTAGTAATTGGTGGGAATGGTTGGACTCGACGATCCAGTGGGTCTCTTCCAACCTGGTTATTCTGTGATTCTGTGATTCTGTGCAAGAGTGTTTATAATGTGACGGCATGGAGAAACATCCTTTCTACACCACTTGGGAAAGCATCAATGGAAGATAAGAACATAACTATAAAAAAATTCATCTTGAGCTATAAACTATGATATACTATTAAGCATGTAAGCAGGTTTAATTTTACCAGATAAATGAGATAGAGAGATGTTACTACAACCAGCTTTCTGAACAGAAATTCTGTAACGTGTGTCTTCAGGAACAAATGAACTCTACTTTCAAAAAAACTGCATAGCAAGAATGGTAAGAGACAGTGAGAAGGAAGAAATTCAGAATGGTATTCTGTCTTGACACTCATAAACAGTAAAAATCTCAAGTTTCTGGAGCAAACAGGAATTTTATTATGCCTGGATATTTTTTCTTCCTATGGTTCCAAAGCAAGTGTCAGGGATCTACTAAAGAGTTATTCTCCTTATTATATTCCTGCTGATAGATGAAACTGGACTAGCTCATAAATTCCAAATATGCAATGAAGCTCCTAATTTATTTGCATTTATGTTCAGCCCTTAAGGGACTTACTGATACCAAATGCTATAAAACACATCATCATTGTCTCAAAAAAAATTCCTGCCTTGAGTTCAGTCATAAAAGACAAGATGATCATCCCCTAATTACATATATTATTTCCCAGGTGAAACCTGGCAGATTCTAGCTGCAGAACATAGATTATATTATTTCCATATTAAAGAGTACATAATTTTTAAAAAAATAAAGCTGTGTGTTTATTAATCTATCCTTATGAACAGAGCCAGGGGAAAAGTTGTGGAGATGTAGATTTTGAATCTGTACAAAGGACTAATAGAAGGCTTTAATAATATGGATTGAATTGTACTAAAATATGAATAAAATTATTTAGCATGATCATAATAAGAAGTAAGATGAAAATTGTTCAGAAAAGTAAAGATAATACATTTGTTTAAAATCAAAATCAGTTCCATTCATGTAAAAAATTTTGAGGCTATTTTCACAGTCTTTGATTAAAAAAAAAGGAAATATTTAATGAAAGAATGTTTGCATCAAAATTATATGTAATACAGTTCATATTTCTTCTGTTAATATCTTGATATGATATTTATTTTATCCACCACTGAGGTGAAAATATTAAGGAAAAACAATAGAAATAATCACACTAAAATGAAGAACTTTAATTTATTTTTTTTAAATTATGTTTTTTTAAGGGAAATGCCAAATATCAGTTTTCTGTTCCAATCCAGAACATATATTTTACATGTTAAAATTCCTGATAAAATGGAAATTATATTCTCAATTCATGTTAGTTGAAAACATAACAAGTACAGCAGAATTTATCCAAGTTTATTCAGCACAAACCGGTGTCATTGCTTGTGCCAAGTAGAAATCTTCTTGTTCTTCATAGCCATCTTACAGGCTTCATTCTATGGTTATGTGGTTTTATGACTTAACTAAAATGATGTTTTTCTGACAAAGTAATCTTAAAATTCCATGCAGTTACCAAAGAACAGACTTTCTCAGTTGAAATGATCATTAGCAAAAAACATCACCTGTTTGAAAAGATGAATTGCATCTAATTCATGAAAAAATGGCTACATTACATTCTGCTAGTGGATTTGTGTCGATTGTATGCTATGGTATCTTGCCTGGATACTTAAGGGAGGCAAGCTGTGTGGGGCTGCTATTATGTGCAATATGTGTTTTGTTCTGGGACAGCTGCAGGTTCTTTATGTCTGATCTGCTGCACCTCTTGATGAGATTAATCCTTGACTAAATAACACACTGAAGATAATGACTTTTCTTTTTGTCTTTCATATGCCTGTAAATAAATAAAACCCACCAATCATAACAGAGCCCTGAACCTAACTACAATAATGTGAATGGCAGAACACTAATTGATTTGACTGGGGACAGGATCAGATCTCAGAGTAGCCAACTGGTGCAATCCCAGAAAGGACACTAAATGAAACACCTGCACAGAGTTTATTCAATTTTATCTCTGATAGTGATTTCGCCGCATTTTTCATGGCCTTGAAAAAAAAAAATAGAATTGGATGTCCAGATGTAATTAGGAAAAAATAACAAAAACTTGATATTTTTATTGATCTTTTGAGTAGAAGATATGCCTTAGTATTCCTTTTAACACAACTGAATGTTTCATCTTAGTCTATACTATAGTCTATACCAGCAAATACAAAATGCCTCTTTTTGCATTGTCATGATTATTTTATGCAGACATATCACACTGACTTTAGGTACTTGGAGACCCTGATTCAGAGGATACCAGGCAGGACATTTTTTTCAAGACTCACTAAAAGCCAATCAATATCTTTAAGGAGTCATTAAGCCCTTGCCAACAAAGGGATCTATGTCAAGCCTTGCACTATGTTCAGAAAATCAACCACCAACTTTAAGAGGGCTTAGATAAAGGCACTGCTCGCCCCACTCATAAGCCAGAAATGAGCCACTTGCATTTAACTCCTTAATATTTGTTTACATGAAGAGCTGTTGACTTAAATTTTTAAGTGAATTATTAGCTCAAATACATTGAAAACTTCATCTGAACATCTGTATATTACCTTACCTGTACAATTTTGAAATTGTATCTTGGTGGACAAGAGAAATTGAGACTTAATTCTGAAAAAACAAAACGTCCCAATCTTTGAACTCTTCCCAGCATCAGAGGCAAAATATTAAAGCAAATCACAGATGGTATGTGATTTTCACTCAAATTTTTCTAACTCCCTCCATGCCATAAAGACAATTTAGTAAATGAAAATCTCTTCAGCTATCACCCATATCTTTGACCTCTTCCTAACAGAAAGTATGTAACACTGGATGCATTTCTTAAGAAGGCAACAACTAATGAGAGAAGTGAAAAGTTCTTCTCAGTCTGCAATGAGCAGCACATGAACCCACTGGGGATAACTGCCCCAGCTTCATTGAAGAAGCCTCCCAAATATGTACACAGCAGAAGGTAAGAGAGACAGATGAGTGCCAGCCAGTGCAGGGCTGGCTAGAGACTCTCCTTCAACTGCAAAGAGTGGGAATAAGTACAAACTCGGATTCTGTTCTAGAAAATGCTGTTATCTATTGCACTTTGTAGCAGCGATGACAGCAGGTTGCTGCTTCTCAAGAGATCACAGCCTGAGCTGACAGTCCTTCCTCCAGTCCAAAAGGGAAGATGTTTTTTTGCTGTCTTTCTTGACAACACCCCTGGTGCTTTTACCTGGTATTGCTTTTAAGTACAGATGCTGTCTTGAACTAGTACAGATAATTGGTTCAGCTCCAGGTCAACAGAATTATCTCTGTTCTGATAAAAGTCTGGTACTCCAACATCTGAGGTTTAAGTATGCCAGCATATCTACTGCTAGATGTTTTAGGGATTCTGTAGATGGAAAATAGCATGATTTGCATCACGGATGCCTCAGTAGTGTCAATCTGTTCCTAGATGAGGTCTGTGTATGTCTCAGTTATATGTTTAGCAAAGAGGTTGTTCTCTTACTTTATCAAAATGTACGTTTACTGAGGATTTACTGAACCTGTGCTGTTTCTCAAACACACAATGGTAAAGAGCCATGTACTGTTGCCAGTGCTGCACTTAAGTCTTGTATTATTGGTACAGTTTTCATAACATATATGTTATCAGTGGCCCGGTCCCTGGCCCTCACACACCAGAACTTGCATGGAACCTCAGTGTGCTTGCAGTTCCTCACACAGTACAAGACTGACTACTGCATTTTAGTGAAAGAGGTACTGCTATGTATGTGTTGACTAGGAGTAGCTACGTCATGTGAAGCTGAGTAGGACGTAGCTATGTAGAAGGTATTGCTTTTAACAGAGAAATTACTCATGTCAAAGTGCACTTCTTCACAGATCCAATAAATACATGTACAACTATGAGGATTTATGATTCCTACTTTTCTCTCTTTCTTTTTTTCCTTTCTTTCCTTCCTTCTTTCCTTCCTTCCTTCTTTCTTTCTTTCTTTCTTTCTTTCTTTCTTTCTTTCTTTCTTTCTTTCTTTCTTTCTTTCTTTCTTTCTTTCTTTCTTTCTTTCTTTCTTTCTTTCTTTCTTTCTTTCTTTCTTTCTTTCTTTCTTTCTTTCTTTCTTTCTTTCTTTCTTTCTTCCTTTCTTCCTTTCTTCCTTTCTTCCTTTCTTCCTTTCTTTCTTTCTTCCTTTCTTTC